>OX421883.1:53196090-53522532 GCA_949128085.1 Cetonia aurata | reverse complement strand
GTCCACCAAAGAAATGTGGTTCAATACTGAAATTTCCAGGTATGCCCCCACAAATATTCAAAAAGCACCTAGTTTGGCTATGGACTTGTGTGATATGGCGATTGTCGGTAGAATAGTAATGAGAGTGGTGTTTATTTACTTCTTCTAAGAAATGTTGTTTCATCTCCAAAAAGGAGACATTCAAAAAATCCACCCGATCATGGATTTGGTGTTGAGCCCATTTGCAAAACGTACTATCTATGGGCAAAATCTTCGTCTAGCAACTCTTGGTGTAACTGAATATGGTATGGACGGTACAAATACCGTCCATACCATATTAGAAAAATATTAAAAATAGCACAAATGCTTTTTTAATATTCTTTGAACGAACCTTCGGCTAATATTTTGTTGCTGCGAAATATCAGGTTGACTACTATGACTATGGTAACGTTTGCTATGATATTATGATATATAATACCTATATGATATTCTCAGATTTCCTGGTTTTATTTATGTATCACGTTCACAATTTCACTTAAATGCTTTTCGATGTTAAGTCTTTCTTTCATAATATTCAACCTTTCCATAGTATCTCATAATCTGCATGAGAAAGAAGAAAACATGCGAAGTTATAATCTATTCAATAATATACTTTAAAATAATCTTTTTGCGCCTCCGTCCAGAAACACTGATTTTGCATTACTATAAATCGGCCGAAAACTTAGCATTCTCCGGCCTAGGCCGGCAAAAAAACCGCTATTGGTTGGCAACACTATATTGGAATTATTGACATTTCTGCCATTAATTATAGATTCGATGACAGATGACAGATGACAGAATTCTCGTTACACAATCTCTTAATTAATTCATATTCATTCCATTTCTATTTTCGGAAGATTTTACAGGTAATAAATGGTTAATAACTTCACACACAACCTCTGTAATATTAGCTGGGGTCTCAATTGTCCTTATTATTGATGAATATGTATCAAAACTGACAAGAAAATTAAAACGTCAAAACCTAAGGTATTTTAACCCTAATTTCCAATTCAAAATTCATACGTAATATGTATTGCCAACCTCTACTGTTAACTCCAAAGCGTAAATTTCTTTTATTATTTACAATAAAATTAAGATTTGTCGGCTCAAAAAATAGTGTGTAACACACGGTCAGAAACTCTTTTGCGAGTATTCGCACTTGTGGGACCTCGGCTTCGCCTCGGCCCCACAAACCGTACTCACACTCGCAAAACTATAGTTTCTGGCCTAGTGATACAAATAACTATTATTGTTTACATACACATATATGACATGTATATTCTCACCAGAAATAACCTACATTCTGACCATAGACAACTATTCTGACTTTTGACTAAACAAAATCTGTCAAACTAAGAACTGTCAGAGAACATAGTTAGACAAAGAAGTGTATCTTCCATCTTACTTCATATATGGTGTTCCTTTTAAATTTAATGAGAAAATTGAGGATCCGAGTTTTGACTCACTTTGTATACAAGAAAATATTTTTTTAATAAATTCTCGCACCGGCGAAAATAGAAGACGTACTCAAAGCAGGTATTGGTGTGAAAAGAGTCGTATAATTTTTTCCCAACCGGAACTGACCCTCTTAGTACACCTTAATTAAGACGTAAAAATGATCATCACTTTCTAAACACTCGGAAGAAATGTGGCGGAGGCTCGCAGAAGTAAGCAGATTTCAAATACGCAAAGAAAGTATAACCATCCATTTAAAAAAACAAAAGTTATGTCTGACACTGCGTTATGAAATAACTTGTATATGCACACTAAAAAATATTTATAATTCCTACGGCATATATTTTTTAGTGTGTGTGTAACTAATTTTAGAATATTAAGTTTAAGAATACCTACACCTTTTCTTAATAATTTTTTTCTGATAACTTTTGTAATATTGGATATATTGAGCTTTTCCATACTAATTCGCCATTCTGTATATATTGACTACAGTATAGTTCAATAATACAAAATAAAACAACTTTTAGTAAGAATGGAATCTTGTTTGTTATCATAATCTATTTCCCTTGAAAAAGGAATAAATATCAACAATTAACAACAAATAACATATAGAGCGTATACTTTACTTACTTAACGTATTATATACACATGTTATGGCATTAGTCCTTCAGTGTAGCATTTTTCTCTTGACGTATTTCATACTCTGTAGTACTATGAAATAAACATATATTCTATTTTATTCTATTCTATTTCTATCCAATTCTACCAATTATGATAAAATTTAGTTTATATCACAAAAACTAGTTTTATTATTAGAAAAATATTAGCATATATGGGTCTTAGTTTCAAAACATATAGCGGCACACCTCTTTCAACAAGATTTCTACATAGTATTTTACATTACGTTATGGTTAAGTACAGATTATGGTAAATATAGTAAATAATTATGGTCGTTATCAAGTAGAAGCAAATGAGAAGGCAGCGTCTCTGAAGAAGGATTTTTGAAAGAGAAAACCAACAAAATAAGACAAATTGCAATATAATTACTATTTACAAAACAAACAGAGTTGTAACTCGTGCAGTCTTAAGTGCGCCTTTACATGCATTCATTACTCTCATTACCAAAGCAATTTACTCTATTGCTATTAATATGTTTAAAAAATTTATCAGTATATAGTAATAAATGTAATTAAGTACACATGTTAAAATCACATAATCACGGCACATGTAGAAAACATTCAAAGACCATATATAGAATGGCGGTTATTGACAAGTCTTAAAATGAAGCTATTTCATTTAATTTACTTGCAAGTTTCACGTCTTGTGTGAATGAGCGCTGTCCCTAGAAAGTGTGTCACTATACTTAATGGACGCCATATTAAATCACAATAGCTTTATTTTAGTCGCAAGGTAAATATTTTATTATTTTACGTATGTACATATAAGTAGCTAAATACCAATAGAAAGTAATTAGGTACTCTTTGTTCGTAATCTATACAAATATTCTCGAAATCTACGGGAACAAAAATGCGGTTTTCGTTCGCAACAGATATTTTGAATGTTAGAAACTACCTTTGCCAATATTGTTGTAAATTATACGTATTTCAGTTTAAATTCGTTGAACCTAAGACAAAAAATAAAATGGTCGCACGTAAATATCATAATGGTTACTATTTTTAGGCGAATAAAAATAGGTTTAATAAAATCTTTGTGCGTAAATAAATACTTGATAATAAAACACTGTGGCTATAAATTTTCAGATATCTAATTTGACGTAGATGTTAAATTTAATGAATAATTAATATGTGAAGAAAATGCGTACTTAAAAAATAACTTTAAGTTAGACAACAACCGCAATGCTTTATCCGAAAATAATAAAGTAGATATCATCAATGCTACGAACTCAATATTTGTCCTAAATTATAAATACATATAACAATTCAAGGCTCAACTGTGTGCTGTGGAATAAATTAGTTCTCTGATGATATGGTAATAATGGCAATACATTTGTTTAAGAGTTACTTAATGATAATAGAGAAAGCAAGTACGTGAAACAATAACAATGTGCTATAAACTTTAAAGAGTACTCCTTGATTTTATTAAATTTTCTTTTACTAAATTAGCTACCGGCTATGGTTATTTTTAGTATTCAACAAGCAATAAAACTTATGTAATTGTCAAAACTTTGAAAAATGGTAAAGCTATGAAATTTAATTATTAATTCGTACAGCAATGCAAACAAGTGTTCTGCAGGGCTGCATTTTATACAAGCAAGTGTACACTGAGTCGATACTCAGTGTGTACCAGCATAGCCAAAATCCTTAGGTAATGTAGTAAAAGAAAAATAAAAATTTAAGAAAATCAGGAAGTACTTTTTGCAATTTATACTTAGAATTTCAATCTAATTATACACCTGGAAATACGATATAATCAGTGTAGACGTTTCTACTTATTGACGTTGAGTAGAGTCGGGCACTTTTAAGAATCTACTACTCTAGAAGAAAATCGAGTTCAGGGACCGAGAATACATATCGGGAACCGAGATCGACTTCTGAGATGCAGGGCATAGAATCGGAAGAATATTATTACCAAGGTTGAGGTATCAGTTTCGTTCAATCATCCGCCGAACTAAATTTTTATTACTCGGAATGTCCCTACATTAGTCTCTCGCATCCTCACTAATTAGTCGATGCAACTAGGCTGGGATGATGGGATATTTCATGTAATAAAGGTTCGTACGACAGATGTTCGAACAGGATTGAAATCCCAAGCCTGATTATTACGAATATTAAGAAATGCTGTGCATAATATGTATATTTGATGTATTACGAAAACATTCCCCAATAAAATGGAAGACATACAATAAACTAGAGCTCATATTCTATGTTAGTTACAACAACAACAATAAAATATAAGACATAATTATACTATACGCCGTATATGTACAAGAATAAGGTGAAGAAATAAGCGAATTACTTTGCCATATAAAGTAAGACAAAAAGGGACGTGAAAACTGCATATTATGCAGGAGCAGAACGGTGCTATAAGCATGCAAAAGTTGTTAAAATTTTTGGGGAATCGATATAATTCTGTAACAAACGACATCAGTTGAAAGTATTAAGTTGTTTGTTATTTTTGTATAATTCTTGTTAATTTAAAGCTTAAATAAATCAAAATTCACTATTGTTTTGTGGATTTTCTCAAATATATATATTTGTATAACGTGATAAGCAACGCACAGGCGGTAAATAGATATACATAGTGGAATTTTTAAAACTCGAATTGGTGCATTTATTAAAAAAATTGTAAATGTCTTCACTTTAATAGATCGAAACAATGTATTTTGTCAGAATTTTTTAAATTATATAACACGACATTCCTTCCTTCCTGGTGAGGCTACAATTAGAAAATATGATCTTCAAATCGAAGAAAACATTCAAATTGTAAATTAGTCTTCTTTTCTCAATTTAAATTATTGAAACATATTATTTAAATCATGAAATGTCGGACTGACAATGAGCACTCCTTTTTTTTACAAAATCTAGAAGGTTTTTAGATGAGATTAGGAGAAGTTTCCAATGTTAAGAATTAAAATTGACCCAACAATTAAGCACAAGCCTAATTTTGAAATTTTTAAAAAATATTAGGGGTTTGTTTTTAATTGAATCGCTTAGGGACAAAAATTAAAATAGGGTGCTTTTTTTTAATATACTACAGTTACTAGTTGTGACGTAGATAGATGGTTTCCACGACTTAAAGACATATCGTTTTCTAAAATACATAATTTTTTCAAAATAATAGTGAAAATGATTAAAGAAAGCCATTTTAAAATGCGATGTACGAGTCAATGTAGAAGCTTTATTACAGTCATTCATCTCGATATTCATTCAGCGCTTCATTTGAAACTATACACAGTACAACTGCGCGATTGCACCATATAACTTATTTGTCCTGGTGATGAGGTTACCAGATTATACTGCGGTATTCAATAATAAGCCGCACCAATAAATTAAAACGCGTGGTTTGTGTCGTATGTTCGTAGAATCAACCCATGTATGCTTAATAAAACTATATAAACGTAATTCTTTTTTATTTCCATTACTATGTTATTAAAGCAGTAATCGTCAGTCACACGAGTTAAACTTTTTATAAACACGGTATTGGACGTAATTGTTAAGGATATTATTATTCGCACCGACCAATTAACCTACAACTAATTGATATGCTCTGAAATAGTATATTAAGCCGTCTACATAAGTTAGGAAGTCACAACTTCTCAGTGAATTATAATCGTCTATAAATATTAAAAATAATACTGGCGTCAAGTGACTTGATTAGGATTGGGGTGGCTTTGTGACCTATTTCAACCTGACTTTTTCAGATCTATTGTGATCCCCTTATCCTAGAAGGCACCCTCTAGCTTTGCCTTCTTAATTATGCTTATCATCTTTAAGATCGACTCCTTTATGTCGCTATCCGCTGTGGGGTTTTCTACTTCCAGTACTAGAAAACTTGTCCTCACCAGGCCTTCGAAATGGCACAGCACATGAACTGGGCTTTCTTTCTCCTTTTGACAGAATCTGCAGATAGCGTTCTCTGCCAGGCCTATGTTATACATACGTCTATTTAGTCCACAATGGCCAGTCAACAGACCTACTATCATTTTGGCAGTCTTCCTGTCTTTACTCAGTAGGTCTTTAGAAAACTCAGGCCTCTGTTCTTTAAGAACCCTTTCGCCTGCCTTCGTCCTCGTGACTTTTGCCACCATTCCTGGGACTTATTCCATGTCCATTCGTTCATGGACTTTTTAATTTGCGATTTGATAATGGCGAAGAAAAGACTAGCTCCAACAAATAATCTTGACGAACCTCGTCTGACCAGATCGTCAGCCGCCTCATTTCTCTTCACGTCTGTGCGGCTGGGAACCTAGGCTAATGTTAGTTCCCTTTGGGTGCCCACCTCATTTAAAGCGCTTACGTATGCCTAAACCAGCTTAGAATCAACACTTGTTGAACTGGTCGCTTTAAGTGTTGCCTGGCTGACGGAGAAAATAGCGACACTTTTATCTGACTCGTCCCATCATCCTACTTCCCTGACACAATAATGAATAACGGCCACCTCAACCTGGAACACCGTCGTATCCTTGCTGAAGCTTATCGAAAAGGTCCTTTCTGGGCTTCCTTCCACATATCCCGGCTCCTACGCCATAACCACTTTTAGAGCTGCATACCAGTTTGAATTCGCACTTTCTTCCAGTCCTTCTTATCCGTATTATAACCGGATACTTCCTATCCAGGTAAATTTCTGAACCATGGCATCACTTGGCATCCTTCTTAAGTTCATTTGGTATTTTTTTATGTTCAGCACCGTGCGATTTACTTGTCGGTGTTTGACTGTGCATAAGTTTGTATACTGCAGACCTAGCAGTTCCTTTTATAAAAATATGTAGTGACGGCAGCTTTGGAATTGCCTCCATGCAGGAGTCGACTTTGTCGCTCCCGTGGCCAGCCGTTGTATTCTATCCAGCGTTTTGGCCGCCCCTGCCTGCCACATCTCTGGCCACCATAGTACTACTACATATGTTATCAGGGGTCTAATTACCCTTGAGGCCTAAATTTCTTCCACACAACCCCCTCTACCTGCGTAGGGCAATGGTGACTTTGCAAGTTGTGTACTAGATATGTGTGTTTCATGTAAGTCTTTGATCAAACCATATCGCCAGTTATTTTGCTTCTTTCAAGTTCTTTCACCACCTAACAGTAGTAGAAGTGGTTGTAAACCTTCTAGCGTTCTTTTTCTTCTCAACGTGACAACTTATGTTTTCTGAGCATTAAGTGATACTCGCTCCTGTTTACATCAGTTGTCTACAGTATTTAGTGCGGTTTACATACGTTCTATTAGAACGTTTAAAAACCACCCTGTAACGACTATTGTAAGGTCGTCAGCCTTTTCTGGCTAGTTTCCGGATTAGGTCGTCCACTAGGGTAACCCACAATAAGGGAGACAAAATCCTGCCCTGCAGGTTTTCTTGTGGCACCTCTGATAATTGCATTCAGTCGTGAGGTATCATTTAATTCAGGAAAACGGGCCATTGACATCATAGAATAAAATTCAAGATATTTTGATCAAGTGGATGACAAAGCTTAGAAAAAAAGTTTATTGTAGCAACTTGTTTAGTAGCTTGCTCTTAAATATTATATAGTGTATTAAAAGTTGGTTTATATACTACGGCCAATGTAAAATTGTTGTTTATAATTACTGAAAGTAGATTCTGAGATCATATACTGATATTTTTGAAACTTTTCTTTGGCACCACTTCCAAATACAAGTATAACATGTGCTGATTAGAAAAAGTAATTGAGAAAATAACCACGGTCTAGAATGTTGATACAGTCACCGACAGAATTGAGTGGACACTAAGGGACTTTTTAAGCGATTAATTAAATTATAAATTTTACTGATATTTATTTAATGATATATAAAATCATATGATATTCTACCAGATCAAATAGTTAAACATAAATAATATCCAAAAACATACTAATATTACAAAACAAATACATTAACAGTAAAATATAATATTATGTCCACTCAATTCTGTCGGTGACTGTATATCATAACTAAATGATACGATAAAGGAGAGTTACACATTTTTTTTTAAATATTTCTGTAATCCATTACAGTCAGAACTATGTTGCCCCTCTAGACTACTGAGCTTTGCAAAAACAATTGTCTGAATTAATAATTACATTATTCGAAAGTATTAGTTGAGCTATCATGTTGTTCAAAAACAGCTTCAAAAGAAAATAGCAAATAAATTACAGATTGTATTCAAATTTTCGGATGCTGGCATCCTCATTATTACTAAAATTTTAAAAGACACGAATATTATCACTATATTATATTATATATACGATACAAGTTTGCTTATAGGTCTTTATAATAGCATACCTTCTAGCAAATGATTAGGTCTACGTTCATGCTTCTACTGACGTCAACCAAGGCAGTATCTAAATTGTATAATTTTCTGCATTCATTTATACATCAATTTGTACTATTGCATCGTTCGAGTCGTTGTTCCCCACCTTCGTTCAACAAAAATATTATTTGCCATTTGAAGTAGAAAGATTTTTATTTTCAAAAATTGAAAACGACTGGATTGCTGACTTACTATAAAGAATTTTCGAGGTTGGCGTCATTTGTTCAGCCTAACATTTTTTTAAAAGACTCTTCTAAAAGAATTACCAAGCTACAGCGGAAAACGACATAACTGTTTATCCTAAATCCTTTTAGTAATATATTTCTCACAAACGAAATGTTCCTTGCATTTCTGGATGTACTACGTCAGCTATGAGAAAACTGCTTACTGCTGAGCATGATAATTCACCATGGTTTCTTATTCTAGACTCTGCATCTATAATTAGAAAATCGCTTACTCTCATTTTTTACTTATCTGTTAGATCTAGTACCTTTTCTTTCCTTTTGAAGATTGGGAAACCAACGCGAAGAAAAAAATTACGTTATTACTCAACATTTTGGGAAAACACTCAAATGTGGATTTCATATCCAAATCTCAAATAAAAAACTGCATGAAACTAGTTTTTAAAATTTTAAATAATAAGAAAGTTACACGCATAAAAATTTGGAGTTAGTTCTATCACCGGTGGACGCCACGGAACACTTTTTTGGTGTTCCCTGGCATCCATCCGTTTTTTTTTGTGTTAAAATAAATGGAGTTAGCGCTTCTAATGTCGGAAAGTGTTTGGTTTGAATTTAAAAATGAAATGTTTATCCCATTTATGTGAAAACTACCGAATATATAAGACTCAAGCTTCAGTGACTTGGTGTTACAAATCTCACAGAAACTGAGGTAAACTGGATATAATCAGTTTGCAACAAATAAATAAGTGTAGATACTTTTAGGACAATTTTTTAATTTATATCGATTACGATCGGTGATAGCTCTTTCTATTGTAGATAAAGTATTTTATTATGTAATGTAATTTCACACTTTTTTGTCTTTTTGTTTAATTTCGGATGATTTCTTTATCTTGTGTTAGAAATGAGTTGAATTTATCCTTTTTCCTAATAAATTATTTTCATTTTTCACTTACTTTAAAATTTAATTTATTCCGAAAAAGATAATAATAACATAAAATTTGATTAAAGGTAATAGTTTTCTATGTAATACTTTATCCAATTTGTAACATCGGTTGCACGGATCTTTGCTGCATCATATTTACATCGAATTTGATCCACCTGTACAGTTTCGGCTGTCATGAAAAATTTGTTAAAATAATTTAGCCGAATTTGGAAAAAGAAGATTTGAATAATAGAAACAAAACACCTCGAGCATCGGAAAAATTGCAGACATACCTATTCTAACCAAAGTAATACTGGGCGGGCTCTTATTGTTTTTTTCTATTCAAGATATATACATATGCTATATTCATTATCTATTAAATAGAACACCATAATGATTGGGCATAATGGCAATCACTTAATGTTATCGTTCTTGTCGTACAACCTATACGGTACTTTGTTTTATCTCTTAACTCTTAACCAGCGGGCGGCCATATAATAAATTTACATGTATATTAGTAGTTAGCAATAGGTCGTGTTCGAGAGATGATGGATCGCAACATGTAAGTTTACTACACTGCATCGGTTGAACGTTTTATAGCTTTTCTTCTTTCTTCATTTTATTTGAAATGCCCGCAGTCAATGGGTTATGAGAAAACCCGGTGTGTTTGTACACACCTTGACCATACTGTGATCAAATTCGAACTGAAATTTCACAGACGTTCGTCTCCGTGCTTTTATATCCGCCGTACCTTGCAGTAGTTACTCGTATTGCATATCTATGTTTTTGTTTTTATCTTCCACTCGAAGGGCGTATCACACATGCATTTAATTTATTTCATTGTGGATACGGTTCGCTTTTAAAAATAAACACCCCGGGTATGAAGTGTATCTGAAGACTTACTAGCTTTCTATTTGCACCGCAGGACCCAAAAATTCACCAAAGTATGGACAGCCCGGCAGCTTTTATAATTATAGCTCTCGTCCTCAGCGGAACTTTAATTAACTTGTAAGTATAAATCTGCATGTGATATTATATATTTGAATGATATTGATTTATCAAAATGATTATTGTTTAGTAAATACTTTCGCTTAACACCATGAATGATGGATGATGATAATGAGGAAATTATTTACATGTACAAAACATATTTTAGGAGTTGGATAATATTCTTTCACTAATGATTGATTAGACATAGTAATATTCCTTAAATAGTGATTACATAAAAGTTATTGTGTTTAAATTATTGTAAGAATGAATAATATATAAATTAATACTATGCATGTCTTTTGCATCACGGTAATCCTCGTTTACTAATTGGTTTCTTTAATTTATGTTCCCATTTTAATAATTTCTTTAATTACCTCGTTTTTTTTTTGTGTAAAATTAGCTATTGTTAGATTAGATCAAATTATATTGGAATTCGGATGACCGCAGAGGCTTGTTTTGCTACGACCTTTACCGATCTATTACTATCCTCTTTATTCCAAAACACGCATTTTATTTCTACCTTCTTAATTCTTATCATGAAATACGCAATCTTTACTTATTTTACAGTAACAACAATAGAAAACATAAATGGTTTCTATTGTTGTTTACAGTTTTTCTCATTTGCAAATTTTGAATTTTTCTTATTATCTGAATCTTCGAGATCTTCTTAATGCTCATCATCATCTTCTTCTTCGTCTTCATTCTCCAATCAATATCATCTTCATTAACATTATTAGGAGCTGCTGGTGATGACAAAAAATAAAAGAAAGATTCAACGTGCTCAGTCTTAGTAACAAGTCTGACTAATCGACGACTTTTGTGTTTTTGTTTCTTTTTAACGGTTTTCAATGTAACATTCTTCTCTTTATTCCAATTGATTGTACAGTCACGGCACCGATTAATTTTTGGACCTTCAAAGCTGAAAGGATAGACTTCATCTGGTACACATTTCATATCATATCCTTTAATTAGAACTGTGTGTGTGATTCAAGACGAAATTCTAATATGAGCCCCATTGGTTTCTTAATAAATATTGGTTTAATATCAACAAACTGTTTCAAAATGGATTTATCATATTCTTGAACCAAATCAGACAAAGGATCAACATTTTTAAAAACTGTAGACCAAAACTCAGGTATCCCTTTATTTCCTTACATTTCCTTACTTTGTTATCTAAATCTTTGCTAAGATCTTTCTCCCCAGCAGGAGGCCACTGACATTGTTCATTATTGGGTTAATACGAACCCATTAAAACTTTAAGTCGTTTCTCATAAAGAGGAAAGTATAACTATTGATGCAGTCATGCACTTCCTTAAAAAAAATTACTTCCATATTCGTGGCTTTCAATTACCACTTCTTTTATGCGACGTTTGACAGATGCGGGAAGAGCTTGCAGTTTATCTATTAATTCGGCAGCAGCAAATAAATTAGAAAAGTTTAAAACCTTTTAGAGCGCGATATATCTAGCTTCTTCCCCCTCGACAGTTTCCATTTCATCTGAGCACTCATCAACATGCTCATTTTCAGTTGCCATTTCTGCGACTTGCTGCTAAAATGATACGGAAAGATGGTTGCTGTGCTGCTCTGCGTGGCTCTGATGCCAATTGGTTTGATGCCGAGCAAGCAAAAACTGGATCTTGAGGAAAAAAGTAGTTTTAAAACTATAGTGTCTTAAGAGCGTCACTGTATATTTTAGGTTAAAGAAATTAATTGGTTTTTATTTGTGATTCTGAAAATAGAACTCTTTAGCCATCTATTGGTGATGGTCCAATTTTCTAAATTTCATAATATTTTCATAAATTTCCATTATAAATGCAACTGTAAATAAACAATAATAATTACGGTTAACATACTTCATTTACCTTTACAATTGCAGAAATAGATTATTCGAATCCGGTGGTTCTACTGCGGTCATCAGGGTAGCCGTGTCAAGGACAGTATGTTGCAAAATCCATCTCTGAAATTGATGTATACTGAGAAAAAGTTTATTTGAAAATAACAACAGGAAATCAATCACTTCGTTCCTTCAGTTTACACATCTCTCTCGGATAGTGCTTGTAGGCGACCTTTTGTCATGAGTTTCAAAAGTTTATCATTATCTAAAGTAAATAATGAATTCAAAGCTAAGCTCAATAAACACAATATGCATATAGATCAACCGATAGCTGACTCAAGCACTTTATACGACAACTTGTCAGAATTTCTAACTTCTTTTTTTATATTGTCACACTTTTCACGTGTTATTTCAATTTATTGTTAAATCGGTTCCAACTCTCTCCGTGATGTAAATGAAAAAAATGCAACGCTATTCACCCGTGAAGGTAAGATGTTTGGTGGCCTCCACATCAGAAATGAAGCGCATTTTACTCGGAATAACGTAAAGAATTGTAACAATGACCATTTATAATATCATTATGCACCTAGGACATAACAATATCAACAAAGCTTTAGAGAAAACATATGGTGTGGTAACCCTGTACATATACTGGAAAAAAAACACCCCCCATTATGAGGTTCCATCGCACCACCTCCTTTAGCCACGTGCTCCTGGAATGACTGCGTCTCCTCGCTCTGGGCATCACCATCGATCGCAATCTGACCCTGCTTCTGCCCTCCATACAAGCCACAGTCATCTCACCGTCTTCTGCTTTATCTTTCTAACCATATCTTCCCCTTTCAGCTCCTTCGCTATTCCACAATTCATTCTCATCCTATATATATTTTCTTAGATTTTATCCTTCTTTCTATAAGTTCAAAATTTTAAATGTTTAATAAGCATAGAGAAAAAATATATAGTAATAAAATAGTAGACAAATATAGACTTTATTGGCTTTAAATTAATTTAAGTTTCTACATTTATGTATTTGTCACATCAACCATAGATACGCAATGTTATTTATTGAAATGAAGTAGATATTTCATTGCAACAAATATATATATATAGGTAACTAACGTAAGTAGAATAACTTACTATTGTAAATTATAGTATGTTTACTATAAAAACACTTTCATAAGCACTCATAGTAATGTGGCATAAATAACATACAGCACATTCATAGCTACAACATGTATTTCATTTTAATAAGTACACAATTCTTTAAGAAAAGTTACCTACCTTTTCAGTCAATTATAAAACAAGAAACTTATTGCTTAATATTAGTAAATTAGCGTACACCATGAGATTATAAATAAATTATATTCAACCTCCCACTCTTATTATCTTTTTCATCGTGAGATTCCTCAACTTTCAAACAGCCCTTCCCTTTCAATAAATAATACCAATGATAGCATAAAATACGCGCATTGGTGGTAACATATTGCAGAAAAAATTTGCATTAGTTTCTGTATATATCGCCGGTATCTTACAAACTTTGTAATTTGTATTATTAATTTTAAGTGTGCGAAACAGCATTTGTACCAGTCAGTAGTTCAAAAAAGAGTAGTGCAAGTAGCGGGTAATCACAAACTCAATCCAAATGCAATATATCCCGCAACACAAGGCATTGTCGATGTTAGGTTTTCTTTCGAGCCGAATAAAGATATTTCCAATAATTATTATAATTTCTTATTATGTTAGATTTTGTCTTGTTTCATGAAAAAATCATAAAATTTAAGCGTTTAGATCTCTGTAGCTTTGAAACAAAATTAGATCAGGCTCATATTCATTAAACATTTGCTTTTGGGATTAGGTAAAACTTCTGAAATTCATCATAAAGCTAACAAATGATGTTATATTCATGACATCAATGACACATGTTATTAACCCGTTCTTAAAATTTAATAACAACTTAAAAATTTTAGTATTTAGATTAGATATTTAACATGTAATATTTTATTAACATTTACAATCAGTAACAGACAGATACTTTTACTGCAATGGGATGATAATGTATATGCCAAACTGTGATATAGGCCACCATGTGGTCATGTAACTATTTACGAGAAGATGTATAGTGCGTTTCAAGATATAAGAAAATTTATTTTGTAAGGACGATAACGGTTTTATTGCACCTCCTGCGGTGATAATGACCTGACACTTAATTGAAAGGGCATGGTTTACCTGCTTACAGCATAAGAATCCCGGGGCCGTATCGACTATAAATTAGGGCGCTATAAGATAATAGCGAAACCTAATTTTAAATTAATTGTAACACACAATTATATAAAAACAACAGAATATTAAAATCGCATTTTATTATTATGTTTAGCGCCGTAATTCTTAGTCAACACGGCTTCTGGATTCATATGCTAGCAGGTAAACCGTCTGCTTTAAATGAGGAGTAGGGTTTTATTATCACCACAGGAGGTGTAATAAAACCATTACAGACGTTGAAAGTAATCTTGAAACGCACTATATGTATAGTTCTTTTCAAGATAGAAGAGAGTAACATTTTAAGCCTGTAATGATTTTATTGCATCTTATGTGGGGATAATTACCTGCCCACCTCACTGAAAGGGTACGGGTTGCCTGCTTGCAGCATATGAATGCAGGGGCCGGATTGAGTATAAATTACGGCACTATAAGGTAATAGTAAAACGCAATTTTAATTTTAAATATATATAATAAATAATATACATTAGGTTTATTTACAAAAAATAATAAGTTAGATATATGAAGCTTAACAATTAGTTGGTAATGCACAATAAAATTGTAAGTCATGTTTATATAAACTGAGACCGTGGCAGTATTATACAATATACTTAATATACACCGTATTTCACAAATCATCATCTGATGTGATTGAGTCGTCTTGAAAATCGATATCTGTGTCTGACTCTGAATTGTATTGCAAGTTTATAATTAAAGGTGGTACTATATTATACATATCCATGTATTCGTTTTCATTTGCTCTTGCGTGTTTAACGGCATTTTTCCAATTATCAGCAGTTATATGTTCCATCGCATTTTTTATGTGTGTTATAGTGCTTTCACTAAATTTAGGCGTTTGATTTGTTCGCCTTATGGTATTTTTAAGTTGGGCCCATATCAATTCAATTGCATTGAAAATACAATGGTACGGCGGTAAACGTAAAATTGTATGTCCTGCTTCTTTGGCTCTATTATCCACATAATAATCCTTCAAATATTCTTTTGTATTCATCACTTCTAATAATTGGTTTTTTGTATAATGCTCCTCAAAATATAAATTATTTGCTTCTAAAAATTCTTTAATATCTTTCTTATTATTACTTTTTGTAGGAACTTTATTTTGCTGTCGTGAAAGATACGGGGCGTTGTCCATTACTATCACACTACTTTGTGGTAAATTTGGCAGTAAAGTATTACAAAACCATTCTTCAAATAAGGATGAAGTCATGTCCTCATGGTAATCCAAGCTAGAGCATTTTACATTTTTTGCAGATAATAGCGGCTGCGCGATCCATCCTTTCTCTGATCCAGCGTGGAGAATAATTATTCTCTTCCCTCTCGAAACCGGCGCGTCCAACTGACACGTGCCTGAATTGTCTACCCAACCTTTGCAAATAGTGTCGTGGGTATCATACCACGTTTCATCTAAATAACATATAAATCGCCCTTCCTGTCTATATTTTTTTATTGCCATCAAGTATTCGTACCGCATTTTCTGCAACCTCGAACTTTCCATAATTGTGCGGCGTTTATCTATAGTACAAAATTTAAAACCCGCTTTTTTTAACGTCCGCCACAAGGTTGTTTTAGAACATTGAATATCAATACTTTCATCATTAATTTTTTTATGTAAGGACTCAATTGTAGGTACAACATTTTCGCTATACATGCAATATACTTGTTGCCTAATAATATCAATTTCATACTCTTTAATTTTCCTCGGTGCTCCTTTGTCACTTCTTTGCTTTCAAGGCTCTGCGTTATTTTTAATTGCCTTGTATATTGTTCCAATAGGCACTTTGGTTAATTGCGACGTTCGTTGAATGTTCTTGGTTTGTCCTTCGTTATTTTCTTCCATCAGAGTATTATAGATATTGAGAAGTATCTGCTTTGCATCTTGTGATAAATATTTTCTCTTCCGTGCTCCAATTTCATCATCACTATGCACATCACAATCACTAACACACTCAGCAAAAGGTTGCCACATGTTCGTGAAAATTCAAATAAGTATACAGCAATAAATGTTAACAACAAATGATAAGTAAACTAAATATTACATGTATATATACCTACCCCCAAGTAATTTCTTTTATTTTACCACTACACAGAAAAAAATAAAGTAGTACCATTAACAATAATTACAATAGATGACTGAATATTAGTTGAAGTATTATTGCAAATATATCATTTATCAAGACTAATTGTTTAATTGTTTATTTAGGTTTTCCATTTTATTTTTCTCTGTGTATAGATCTCATCGGTTTGTTTCCGTAAAACATAATCGGATTAAAATTAAAATTACATTAAATAATAATGTAATTTTAATAATATAGTAAGTTATATTCATACGAAAGGCAGTACGCAGCGCGGCAGTATTACGGGCCGCTTAATCCAATTATCTTTTACGCAAACAAACCGATGAGATCTATACATATATGACTTACTATATTATTAAAATTAAAATTATATTATTATTTAATGGGGCCGTAATTCATAGTTAATACGGCCCGGCGATTCATATAGTGTAAGCAGGTAAACAGTACCCTTCTCAAGAGTATTACTACAGGAGGTGCAATAAAAGCATTAAGGATTTAAAAGTTAGTTTCTTATAATTTGAAAACCACTATACACTGTTCTCCATTTCTAATGACAATACTTTCTACCACACGCTCTAAGCCGTGAGCTTCGGCTATTTTCGGATTGGCAGGTAGCAGATATCATATACATATATTTATATATTTACCCTAGGTTTAGTTTACGATCCATAGATAAGTATGCCTGATAAAACCGATGCACATCAGTTCATATTGCATGTCTTAAAAGTTACCTCAGTTACGTAAGACGTGCATTGAATGGGTGCACCTGAGTTACGTTCAGAAATCGTTTCTCTTAATGAGGGAGCCGAACCGCAGTCAGAAGTTTTTATTCACATAAATAGGCAGGTATTAGGACAGTGCCAATTACATATTTTTCCCATATTATATCTATGTATGTTGCCCAACGTACAAATAAAAGAATTAAAAACAATTTTAATTATTGCGGTTTTGTTTAATTTTCTTTTCGTTAAGTGACACATGTATGCAAGATAGAAAGATGAAACAGAAGGCCGCAGTTTAATTTTGTTTTAGTTTTAAAGTTTATTTTTTAAGAGACTGTTATAATTAGTGATGGGGCAATCAGATCCCAAAAGTATCCGATATGTAGTCACTACGCTAAGTAAAATCGGAACTTTTTCTTAACGATTCGCCGTTAAAAATTAACTCGGGAAGTATATAAGTTCATTATTATACATAATATACATTCGGCTAGTGCGATGTCTGAAAAAGATTTCGTTTTATTTTTATTCCAAGTTTTTCATTCTAAACGAATGATTTTATGTTATTGAATGAATATTCGGTAAAAGTTCTCGGTTGTGTAAACGATTTTTGCATTCACTAAGGTAAGAGATTTCGAAATCGCGTTAGTTAACGAAAAATCTTTCGTTTGTTCTTATCGATGATTTTTTCATTCGATTCGCCCAACGCTAGTCTCATATGTATATATATATATATCTCTTATATTCTTTGAATTAAGTACAAAAAATTTAATATACTACATTTTTATGAACTTATTAACAGAAAATATAAACAAAATCATGATTTAAAAATAACATGCAAAATTCCATCTACCGCTTTAGATTTGTAATAAAAAATAATGGTGTAGTAGCTAGACTATTTTTTTTTTTACCTACAACTGCAAGTCGATTAATAAAGCGAAACACAGCTAGGTATTCTACAACTGCACGCCAACAATAAATGATCAGCATGTTTACGCTTTAACCTCTGAAGTTTATGACTGTTGATAATAGTTGAAAATCCCCATGTAACGCTTTAATAACTGGTCATTTATGACCATTATTGCAGAGGCCTCGCTAGGCGAACCTACGAATGTCGTCCGTGCATGACCATGCAGGAGTGCAACGAAGAACCGACTGACTATTGTCCATTCGGGGAAGCCAGAGATATGTGTGGAAGACGTACCTGCGCTAGGGTAAAATTACAGTTATTATATGTCTATTAATTTATATACAAAAATGTATTGCTGTTAATTTTACGAAACAATAGAAATAAAGCGTAACTTAGAATCAATAGGCGTGTCCTGGCTGCATCCATGTACTCACGTACAAAGGAATACTTTGGGCAATTATCTAAGTTCTTTAAAATGCACAAAAAAATATATATAATAAATATTTATTTCCGTAGATTTATTCCGACAAAAGTTTGCAAATTTTACCTCCTACTATTATTTGTGCTAGTAAATATTGTACCTAAGCTCATCGAATTTATCTGTAAATTAGTTCGAATATATGCAAATATATTGCTACTAAAAAACGGCACAGTTGTCTAAACACTTACCAATGTTTAACGTTATTATTTGGATTTGTTAATGAATGCAAGACTAACGTTGATTTATATTCTTTCTCAGGGTCCAGGAGACAGATGTGGGGGACCAAATGATATCTATGGTCGTTGCGCAGAAGGTCTACGATGCAGGACAGACGAAAGATGCCACGGTTGTGCTGAAAAGACTAATTCCGAATTCGAATGCTATCCGTTATTTTAACCATCGCTATTCTAGGAAGCAAACCATCAGTATTATATTTTTCTATTATTTACACTTATTTATTTGTTTTGTACAAAATAAACAAATGAAGTAAATTATTGAAAGTTATTTTGATCTTTTTTTTTGGTATAGGTACTCACTTATATACCCACATAATTTTTTACTATATCACATAGTAAAAGTCTTTAGATAAAGAAATCTTCTGTGTTACAGTTTACCCAATTTGAATTTTTTGATAGTTATATGTGAATTTATACATTAAAATAACATAACTTAGAAACTTTTTCAGTAATCAAAAGAATCGCATAGAAGAACTTTAAACTAACAACAATAATGACTAAAATGCAAATTCACTTCCAAGTTTCCTATAAAATTAAGAAAAGGCCGATAGGGGGTTTGTCGCCCGCTTTTGTACATCAAAGATTTCAAATAAATTCGTTACATATGTAACACCCGAATATGGAAGACAGTACCTTATGAGAGACTTAAAGAATGCGAAGTAAGTAGATTGCTTTTGCAATAGGTTCCCCAGATTCTGTCTTATGACTCTGAGAGTATAAGAAACAGATGGCAAGCACTTTGATAACAGTTGTATGCCGTGGCAAGCGTTACCTACAGGTAAGGCAGGCAGTCGCCTGTAGCGGCCAAATTTAGAGGGGGTCAATAGACAAATTTGTGCATATAAACAAACTACCAAGCCACTCTTTAACCCTGCAGTGGTCGCGAATAGTCTGAGAGACCTCGCTGAAGTATAATTTACCATAAATTTAAACCTAATTGTAAGACTCTTAGATCAACACCTTTTACAATAGCTTCATAAATCAGTATTAACTTTTAAAAGTTTTGGTTAGTAATCAACCAATTATTTAACGAGCTATTGACATATATAGTTTTTAAGACTAGGCGCGACTAATTTACGAAGTGAGAAGGAACTAGTGAATTACATATTAGGTCTGAACTAGAACAAAAACTGTTGCGGAAGAACAGACTGGCGACGGTAAAGAAGTTTCAGATGAGTCGAGGTGCAAGAAGACAATTCTAACACGAAGCGAGATTGCGATGTTAGCGAAGACGAAGAAATACTAGTAAAGAAACTAAAAAGTCTACATTTTATTTGTCGAAATAAATCATTACAATGGAACAAACAATGTCCAGATAGAAGAGTTCCTTCGCGAAAAGCAAATGTTAGCAAATAACGCATATACTTAATGTTGCGAATTGTACAAAGCAAGCAAAATCTGTTTTAGAGATCTGGGAGTTATTTTTTCCCAAGGAAATATTGAATATAGTGGTAGAAAATACTAATAAGGTTATTAGTTAAATTATTGGAAATTGTTGAAGAGAAAAAGGTGCCATGCTGACAAATGTTGTAGCCATGTTGTTACCATGGGTAATGGCTTGAGGAGCCATTACCCATGATAACCGATCACCACTTGTCTTTATTCGAGGCAGTATGATAGCTGGGCGTTATATTGATGATGTTCTAATAACCACTTTACTGCCTTATCTAGATGGTCGTCCACACGCCCTTTTTCAGCAAGACAATGCACGTTTCCATATTACTGGTAGAACTATGGACCTTCTCCAAGAAGCAGGCATTAATGTTTTGCCGTGGCCACCCCGTTCACCGGCTTTAAATCCCATCGAACATGTGTGGGATATGATCGGGAGGAGGGTAACTACTTTGCACCATCCTTCACAGGCTCTGGTACAGTTAATCCACGAAGTTCAACTTGCTTAGAACGAGGTGCCACAAACAAATATCGACCATCTCATTCTGTCGATACCTACAGACGTGTACAGGAGTGTACTCAGCTACGGAGTTACGAAACACATTATTATTATTTTTTAGATTATATGTTAATAAAATTTCTTGCAAATGTTATCGTTTCATTTTTGATGTAAGACTACCAAAATCAAGTTGAATAAATTATTCCATCTAACATGTAGTAACATTTCCAGTGTCACGGAATATGTTTGCAAGTATGTAAAAACTGGTTATGCATTTTAATTAGAAGAAGATTTCATGTTATTTCTAGTAGGATTTTGATTCAAGTGATCCAATCACAGCCATAAACATTGAATAAACGTTTAATGTTGATTTATGTTTTGTATATTTATAATAAGCTATAGAGTCGAGCAATATTTTGTGTCGTATAATAAACGATCGAATATCCGCCTTATAAACGTTAAGTAACCGCTTATTTATAGTATCAAAATATGTGAACTATTAATTTTGGTTTACACCTAGTATAATTAGCCATGAAATATTATATTGTTATAAAACGTTGAAATACAATTTATAATGTACCAACAGGTATTAACCAAAGTGAAACGTTTATTAAGTTATTTTGTACATTATTAATATAGGGTTATTCAATGTTTACGGGGGTGGCGGGATATTCATGTGAAACTGGCTCAAGTGTGCATAAATAGTAAGATTAAATGGTCTCAGCCTTGTGCTGTTTCTGGATTTGGCAGACACAGGCAAAGCAATTTGCAGACAGCTTGATTTTAGTGCTCAAAAGTGCCCCTGCATCTTACTTATTGGTAAGCACACGAGAGAAAAAGTTGAGATGTAAATGTAGGTGGGTGTAACAAGATTACTATAACCAAATGACGCTTAAGTTAAATTAGTTTAGGTTAGAATGGGGGTGGCCATAAGGACCAATATCATCCAGACCTGTTCAGAAGGCACTCTCTAATTTTGCCTTCTTAATTAGACTTACCATGGCTTCTTGTCTTAACTCAGTACGTCTTAAGTAAATTCAGGCTTCTGTCTCTCTAAGAATTACTTTGTCTCTCCTTGCACTGGTGACTTTTCCCACCACTCCCTGAACTTATGAGGTATTCATTCGTTGATGGACTTTGTAACTTGCGGTTTCATATTGTCGAAGAGAGAGCAGCTTCAACGAAAACCTTGACCATCCACGTCTGGCCAGATTATCTACCGCCTTATGCCCGTTGACGTCCATGTGGCTGGATACCCAGGTCAATATCAATATTCTTTAGGCCCCTAATTTAGAGCGCTTGTACAGCCTCAAACTAGCTTGAGTTGAGGTGATAAGGCTTGAGTCGTTACCACTATTGCAATTTAGATTTTCAACGAAATTACTAATTCAGTACTGATAATTTTGTGTTGACGCTTTCGATCTATACTTATTAATGCCAATAGCAAACGCTCAAAGTCAGGGTTATCGTGTAAGTATCTATCGAATATGGAACAGATAATTTTTTGCATAAAATAGAGTTTCTGTGAGATGCATGGAATAGAATTTGTCGTGAAGGTATGAATGTCAAATAGCTATCGTTTCTAATAGAATAGTAATTCACTATTTTCCATGTTTCCAATATACTACAGGGTATAATTTGCATATTGGCAACCGAACTGCAGCTGTATTGAACATATAAGTGTAAATGTAATTAAACGGCAAGAAATATGCATCATGATCATCAAATTTGCCGAAACTCTCCGATGTTTTAAAGATAACCCCGAGAGATATAACTGTTTATTGCCCGAGGAACTAATTTTTTTGTTAAATTGTCGGATATTGAACAGATACTCGTGGTTTAACGTTTCGAAGACCGAGCATAAATATTTTGTTAGTGAAAAGAAAAAAAAAACGTTTACCTGAATCTAAGAAATGATGCTATAGAATGTAATTTTCCACCCATTACTCTGAAAGGGAAGCAATCCTCTGAAAAATTATTATCGGTCCCGGATTCAAAGCTAAAATTACATAACAATCATGTCATACTTTCGATTCCAGAAAACATTCAAGTTTAGAGGTGCAAACAATTTCCGCATTAGCTACCCACTCTGTAGGCACAACATAGATTTTCAATCGATTTTACGTAGACCATGAATTAAAAATAGAAGTTTCTATTTAAAATAACTAAGTTGATGACGATTGCATGCGTTTGAGTCCTGCATATTTCTTGGCCACTATAAAATTTTCAGTTTACATTATTATTAATTAAGAAGGGTTAATACACGTTCCCACGAATGAAGGTTAGTTGACCGGTTATAATCAGTTGATAAACACTAATCGATGCTCTCATTTTACAAATTTACAATTGTCTAGATTTTGTTCTTCAGAGTAGCAATAACAAGATTTTGTTTTCATTTTCATTATTATATTTACCCAGTCGGTGGTTCAAGAGATAATTATGCTTATGATACAGGTCAAAATATTTCAGAATCACGCTTTCAGATCACTACTATAAAACAGCATAACCTAATTGAATTGTACAGTCGGCGAAGATGAACGCATGGCTGGGTCAAACTTTCAACTATATGTACCACCTGCCAAAACATCTTTCTTAAATCGTACAAGATCACTATTATGACGTAAATGTTGCTTAAAACGGCTTTGTAAATATATAACTCCAGGTGGGATCTTGGGTTAATTTCATTTCGAAAGGTATTTTGTCCTGTTCAACCATTTTTACCGGTGGTATATGTTCTTCATCAACTGTTGAAGTACTTGCTGCCGCTGATTCATTTTCTATAATATTTATATCCATTTCCTCATTGTCAGACAAATAACATTCAACCTCTTCAACAATCGTGCCTCTATTAAATAACTTCACTAAATTTTCAAATAATTTGTTAGCGACTACTTTGGCTGTTTCATTCGTAACAAATTGCCTGGAGAAATCAAGGTAAATTAAATCAAGTTTCTGCATTATATATACGAAAATATTTAAAATAGTGATATATTTGTAATTACCACAACAAAGTATTACTTTTACAGTACATAATACTATCTTTGTCTTTTTTCATTTCAAAATATATATAAAAATACGTTTTCTTTTTCTAAATCATAAATTAATAAATATTTAAAGTAAAAAAAAACTGCCAACTTCGGGGTTTGAACCCGCATTCACTTTGCTTACTATACTGTTGAATTGTCGCTTTACCAATCGATTCATTTACACATAATACATTGGGCATGTACTTTTATACTTAAGTTACAGGGATTGCAGGGGTTTTTGGAAGATATCTTCATATCTCAAAAATTAAGGCCCATGCACTCAAACCCGTTTACAGTTTTTCTACTCTTAACTCCCTCTTTCAAATGATGTACCACTCATTTAATTAATTTTGTGTTTCGCAGTTCTTGCCTACTCCTTGTCAGTTGAGGGTAGCATCTTTCCCACAAGGTTCTCCGGTGTTAATTCCCCCATCTCCTGATGTAACTTATCTCTGGTATTAGCTTTCACAGTTATCTCCAAAGATAAGAGACATAGCTGGATCGTGTATAGTATGTCAGACCTAGTATCAGACACAGTTTATTATTATTATTATTATTATTATTATTAGTACACTGAGAAAAATGGATTGTAGAAATTAGATCGTAAATCTCTTTATGTTAATTACTAAAATAATTATTGTCAAAACGACAATATGTGGCGTATTAAGAGTAAAATAACCAGATTTTATCATGCTTATAGTAAGAGGCAAAATCTGGATGTTACCATCTACATCTTATGGATGTAACAATTAATATACTCTATTGCTGAAAGCCTATATAATGACGTGGATTATATAGATAGTCGCTGCGATTGACTGCGATATTATCAGGTATTCGATGCATATTCAATTTCTAACATAAATGTTTGTAACGCTCTTCCCATCCCTTGCTCTACTCATTGTCGATCTTTACCGAAGAAATCGACCAATAAGCTGTTTTGCCGCGACAAAATTACTGACACGTGTTATATACGTGTGATACAGGTGTACGTATTCGTGTCGGTGCATGTTTCTGTCTGGTCGTTCGTTGATTACTGTGCATCGTAAGCAGAAATGGATGCAAACGTGGAAAACATCTTAATCGAGTGGAGGTTTCCACAGTTAATTAATATATTCAAAGGTAAGTAATAGATATTATATGCATATACTTCGTAGTGGGTGCTTTATGCTTTGATAGAACATTAACCTAAATCTAACCTACTAGTGATTGTTATGTTAATGAAAGTACTACACGTTGGATTTTTGTAATAATGGTTTTAAGGACAAATAAAAAAATAAAATCAATATTATAGTTTTTATTGTGTAATATTCCACTTTCCTTATGCATGAACTGGGTAAAACCTTGTATAATACTATATTTTAAATTACAGGTAAGTATCGCTGTATAGTGCCCGCATATGATCCATTATATTATTGTTTACTATCTACTATTTTAAATGCTAAGAGACGTTAGATTATTATAGTAGAAAATAATATTGTAAGTACTACAAGGCTATATGATAAGTATGAGCATCATGTATCGTACATAGTAAAATATTACATTATACAGGGTACAATAAAAAATTTAACAGTTATTATCAAATATAGTCAGTGCTACTAGACATTTTTTTCACATTTACTAACATGTATGCTCAAATTAATAATACAAATATAGTACACCAACTTTTCCATACGAGTTAATAAAAACTATTAACAGAAATTTACTATACAGATATTGTCACCGGTAATATAAAATATGATTGTCCCTATAGGAGCTATAAAATATATTAAAGTATACTATATTTATGTTAAAGAGTACAATCTATTTCTCTCATTGTACACAAATATAGTATGCTGTAAGTAATTCTTTAGATAATAACTATCGTGTTCTGTGATAATTGTATCTAGAACAATAAATAATAATATCTCGTTTGTCATATCAACATTTTAATTAACCTGGCACATTCGTCAAAAATGTCTAATATCCTAGTAATAAATACAGCATCAACCCATTCTGATTTTACACCCTAAACCTTAATATGTATTTCTTGTCATAAATTTGTAATATATACATTGCCGACGGGTATATAATTAGGTTCACAAAAAGAATTTCTGTACTCTGTAAACCGCGGATGTGTTGCTTTGATTCATTTTTCGTTCTTTTTTTTTCAAGATATCACAAAATATTAACTTTAGCCTAAGTAAATGTTAATATTTTCCTTGTTCTAAATTTAAACGTTTTTAATTAGTAAGAACAAACAATCATTAATTAATTATTAATGTTAAATGTTAATAACACCAAACGCATGCAAAAATAGACATGAGAACATCTTCTGTGACAGAATTCAATATTACGAAAAGGGGGTTCAATTAGTGGGGCCTAACATTAACCAAACTAAGACTACCTTAGTAGCATTCACAAAGGAAAAAGAAATCCGAATCTCAAAGCCATAAAAATACATGAGCAGGACATAGATTGCTAGATGGAGGTGAAATACGTAGGCCTTGTTCTAGACAACAAAGTTCTGTGGAATAAGCTTGAGCTTGAAGTAACAAACACAAAAAAAGATCCTAATGTATACACTTCTTAGATTCCGTGTTGGAACCTCGTCCTAATACTTCCTCTGGCCGATGTTTCGTCCACACTTGCACGGGGCATCTAAAGGGCTGCTTCTTTCGTCGCTATTGACCTGAAGCTGAAGTATTGCCAACTAGGCACGGGTTTATAAATGGGTAATGGGGGGCAGTTACGATTGGACTGTTTCTAAAGGAGGAAGTAGGAAGTAACCGTCGGTGGTCACGGTTCAAGTTATTAGTATGTTTATGAATTTCAATAGATTCTCGGATTTTGCGCTTGTGATAGTAAGGATTTTGAGTTAGGATTTGGACGGAGTTAAAATTGATTTGGTGGCCGTCCCCAGCATAAGCTGGAGACCGACCACCATAGCATAGGCTCAGCAAGTGTAGACCCAGTTACGCGCAACGCCCGTGTTTCTACTCTAGTCTTAGTAGAGCGTTTGATACTATCAGTCATGTGGTGCTCGTTGCAATTTTATCGTACATTGTTTTATCCTCTACTGCAGTACTGCAAATAAACGACGTAGACGTGTCAATTCGATCTGAATATAAGGATTTGGGCTTAGTCTTGGGTGGAGGTCTTAGATTAGATAATCATGTCTCGAAATGTGCTAGATCGGCCTATGCAGGTTTGAAGCACCGCCACCGTTTTTCGGTTAATTTGAAGAAAGTCCTTTGTGAGGATATTGTTGTGAGGTATATGGACCGTGTCTGAGGGCGGATACATCTGCACATATACAGCGGGTTTAAAATTTGTGTATGATTTTTGGTATAAGGAATATGAGAGAATTTCTTACAAGTTGCCTGAGGTGGATTGGCTTGACATGAATGATCGTAGGTTGCTTATGAGCGCTTGTTTATTCCACAAAATTATTTTATATAAGGAACCTACTTAATTGTATCAAAAAATTTCATTTCGTGCTGATGTGCACAATTTGAACTTGAGGTTTAGGGGTAAGTTTAAACCCCCTGCTTATAGTACTGTTTTATTTGAGCGATCCTTTACTTACTAAGATAGCAAAGACTTATAATAAGGTGCCGGGTCAATTTAAATTGCTAAATGTGCCTGCGTTCAAGTCAGCATTTAAGCGATATCTTTTGGAGCGATGATTGTTGCATGTGCCATTCACGACGCCCCATTTTTTTTCTTTCTCTTTTTCTTTACGCTGTTCGACTACGTATACGAACTCTTTGCTTCGAATATTACAAATTGTATTATTATGTATTATTGCTTTTGTATATGGTTGGGGTCGTGCAGAATATTAGTTAGTAAGCTAGATTAGGTTTTACTCTCTTTATGTATTACCAACTGTTTCAAGGTGCACTGGTAAAGCACTGACAGCTTACGCTGTTATTTAAAGTATTGTGTGTATTATTTTTTTTTATTACTTTCATGTCATGAATGTGATGTCAATAATCTAAAAGAATAAAACTATATTATTATTATTATTATTATAACGGTCATGTTCTGAAAC
This sequence comes from Cetonia aurata, assembly GCA_949128085.1. Classification (NCBI taxonomy): domain Eukaryota; kingdom Metazoa; phylum Arthropoda; class Insecta; order Coleoptera; family Scarabaeidae; genus Cetonia; species Cetonia aurata. The sequence continues at coordinate 53,494,507 of OX421883.1, read as the reverse complement.
ACGAGTACCCACCAAACGCTTTCTTTGATAGGAAAGGAATATGAAAGTTTCAAATTAGATTTAAAAACGGTTTTTATGTTATGTTTGGATAGGATTCTTGTATGTAACAGAATATACATATTTTGTTTGACAGTCCAAGTTTGTATTATGTGTAATTTTTAGTGCTACTTTTCTGTACCTCCTGATGAAGTCAAAAATAAAATTGACGGAACGTCGTATGTAACTGGGGTTATTTTTACAACATGCAATAAAAGCACATCAGCACCGATTTTATCAGGCATACTTATCTATGCATCGTAAACTAAGCCGAGGGTAAATATATAATATAAATCATATCTACTACCGGCGAATACTAAAATAGCCTAAGCGCACGCCTTAGAGCGTGTGGTAGAAAGTGTAGATACATGGTCGCAAGGGGTAGACATTAGAAAAGAAGAACACTGACATACGTATCACGTTATTACGTCAAATCATTTATTTTTTTAAAAGAGGTTTTCCAATTAATAATTCAAGAAGCATTGTTTATTATTACGTAGATTCTTTAAATAACCATTTAGACAAAACTTTCTTAGAATAACTATTTATGACAAACAAAGATTCATTCAAAGAATACATAAAATGTGGAAGTTCAGACAACGAGACGATTTCCTTTCTTAGTGCGATTAACGATAAAGATTGTCAGTAACCGCATTAAGCAACAATGTTATTTAGGTGACATTAATGGAATTTACAATAATCAAGCAGCGAGTGCGGTGTGTGAAAGCATCTGGTGTATAATAAATGGAAAATGTAAGTAGATTATGGACGAGTTACGTTTCTTATTTCTATTTTATTAAATCCTATTAGATCATACTTAGAACTCTTATATACATATATCAGGATCAATACCTATAACCAGTGGCGGCTTCTCAATAAGTGCACATGTGCACGTGTACCCCCAACTAATATCTTCACCTAAAGGAATTTATTTTTGTGTTTAACGTAAACCTAACGTTTTCTATTGGGTATTTAATTTTATTTTTCATTTCCGATGTTCGGTTCAGACTCCAGGCGCGAACATGCGTAATGCGGCTCGTACACTGCTCTCTCGAACTGGCCCGTGATTGGAGCAGCAGCTACCCCTCGCACACCCACACCCCCCGTAATAGTCCTCAGTACTTAGCTACCATATGTACACATTTAGTTTGTGTACGGTCGTCTGTTAGTGTGGTGTTGTATACCGGGAACCGGGAAATTACTTTTGTTGTATTCGCACGCAATTATGGCGGATAATTTGGAGAATCCGATTTGCACTAGCGTACAATATTTAAAAACAATTCGTTTTTCTTCGCTGACATTAGAAGAAAAACAAAAAATCAAAAGTGCCGGTCGTCCAAAACCGAATTTATCGATCACGCATGTAACAAAATGTAAAACACACGATTATAAAAGAACCTTTAAGATAGACACTTAAGAAAAAGCCGCCTGGTTATGTGGTTGTGAAATTAGTAACAGCCTTTATTGTTTTCCGTGTTTATTATTTGCTGGTGATGTTCAAACAGAATGGACCACATACGGTGTCAAGGATTTAATCCATTTAAAAGAAAAAATTAAAAAACATCAAAGTTCCAAGACACACCTCTCTGCTAAATTAGGTTTTAATTTATTAGGTAAACAAGATATTCGACAACAATTAAACAGTGCGTACCAACTGAATATCGAGAAACATAATGAGTAAGTAAAAAAGAACAGATACATTTTATCGAAAATTATAAACTGTATTAAATTTTGTGATGTTTTCGAATTAGTATTACGTGGCCATTACGAAGGAAATGATTCGATAAATTCTGGTATATTTAAAGGTCTTATCAATTTTTCAAACAATTTTTAGTTTAAGTCATTTTTGTTCGTTTATGATGTGACTGTTCTGTATAAAAAGAAGAACTAACAATTTCGGCTTTTTGCGCTAAGCCCTTTTCTGAATATTATCCCAAGATAAGGCGAAAGAACGTCACAAACTGCTTTAAAATGCGAGTTTTGAAGGTTAATTTTCAAAACCGGACTCCCTGGTACCTACCGACATGTGCACTCCCAAAATAAAAGTCCACGCGCCGCCACTGCCTATAACACTGAACGGTTCAGTACCACTGCTGATGATGATACCTTTGCCATTAAAACGTATGTCCAGTACGGTGAAGTTTATGATAAAGTTTTTGAAGTACCTATATAGAATTATCAGTGCCACAGTTTAGAATATTTTTGTTATAGAATTATAACATTAACATAAGCAAAAATCGATGCTCCTGTTATGCGGTGTTATAATTGCGATAATATTGCATCTCTTACTTTCTTACATTTTAATTACATATTTGTATTATATAGAATGTATGTAATGTATTTTTGTACACGAGAAAGCTAGAGTTGTAAACTGTGTAATCTTATTATTGTATATCCACTTGGACCAACTATATGTACTGTATTGTAGTAGCCTTTGCGGTGTAAGATCCGAAAACCAACACATGTCAGTCTCGGCTTTACCTATCTTTTTTGAGATGGTATCTAAGAGAGCTCCGATGAGCAGGCCAGTAAGTAGCCTTAGTTCCAGTTTGCTGAGACTAAATATATTTTTGTTAGCATTTAGCCTACGGTTGAGCAGTCTTTTGGTTACGAGTTCTCCAGAGATTTGGCTCCACAGAGATATTGCTTTCTGATGCTCCCAGTGTTGGAGCTCATCTCTAATCTGGGTTTTCGAAATGCCCAGAGCCATCTCGTTCCTTTTAATATGAGAATGTCTTGACACCGATACTAGTGTGACCTTGTTTGTCATAGGCAATCGCACTACATTATTTACGCACTCCCATACCAACATCAAAGCTATTTGCCTTTAGAGAGCCCAGCGTAGCTTGGTTATCAGTGTTTTTTTTTTTCAGATTTTCTCGGGCATAGGCACGTATGGCAAATATTTTTGCCTGAAAGATGCTTGGCGTTTGCCCAAAAACTATAAGGAGGCGACAGTTCGACCCAGAAACTCCGACTCCCACCTCTTGTTCCATCTTAGGCCCAGCTACGTGCTGGGCAATTTGTTCAGAAAATTTGATTATTTTTAAATGGATATTGCAAAATAGGCTGCATAAATGTTTTCTGAAACCACATAATAAATTCCTTAAATAAAATATTTCAAAATACAAAAATTAAGCTGACTTTTTAAACTCGCAAATAAACGGCAAATTTATTAAAATTAATAAAATTTAGAAACTAGGCTGATGATTTTCCAAAAGCTTTTACTACAATATCAAAACTGTGAGAAATCAGTGTTGAATCCAACACCGTATTTCTTTGTGTGTATGATGAGTGTGTATAAAAAGAGATTTCTGGAAACTAAAAAAAAGAATTGAATAAGAAATTTTGTGATGATTTAGCTAGAACTTTAGGTTAGTACTGAAACAAGATTTAGGTAGGTTCCAACAGTATTACAACTAATTATTTCCAACGTTTTTAAATATTGAGAAATTTTTAATAAACGACGTTACCTTATTTTTGCGAAACTTTATAATAAAATGTGTGTTAATTTAATATTGAAATTGACTCCTATTTTTAAATAATTTCATAAAGAAAAAGTGACACAAAATTATTGGCTTATATGTTACTTATTTCAAGTTTAATTTATTTAGGTACTAGTTTTAATTTTTTTGGCTTTTATATGATTACTTTTTCTTTCATCTTAAAGTGGATAATCTCAATTATATGAATATAATATATTCAAATTGCAAATGCGCTAGGGGTGATACATTATTAATTTTTTCACAGGATTTGAATAATTTTGCCGTTTCTTGAAGACGTCCGAAATAGTGTTATCTAGTTCATTAGCATAGCATAATTAAAAATGTGTCAATTAGTTTTATCAAGAAGTGACAAGTAATTACTGAAGAAGATGCGAAGGTGGATGTTTTGGGTATATATAGTCGAAATCTGAAAGAGAAAAGCACACTTCCAACAACAGCTTCCTCAAGCAAGGGTAAGATAATCCAACAAATACAAAAAAAAACATATATTATTAGTGTACTGTGAAATTTGTTTAATGTTATATAACTTTAACAGCTACACTCTCTCATTTATTACAACAATGGACAGCGTCACCGCATCTATCATTATTGGTTTCATTCTCTGCGGCAGCTTCGTGTCTCTGTAAGTACATACCAATGCCCCTAATTTACAAAATCAATAATGTTCATACATAATTCAGAATTAAAAAAAAAAGAAATAATGCATTAAGTTTCTTCGCCAACATACCTTCTAATTTATATCACCAACATATAAGACCGGTGTTTCAACCTCCTAATAAGAGTATCTAATAACAATTTATCTAATATCTATAGAAAAAATGTAATGTTACTTCAGTTATTCAACTAGTAACTTTTATTAGGAACTTTATTGGGAAATTGAAATACCGGCCCTTACTTGTACATCTATTCTCCTAACGAAAAATATAACTACACACTCCTAAAGTAGATATTAGCCTATTAATATCTGTCTGTAATTAGCACCAACGCCAGAAGAATATATACGCCTTGTACGCCTTGTATGTCACTAGAAGAATGCAATCAAAAACCAGAGCAGGATTGTGTATGGGGCGAGTCCAGAGACAAATGTGGAAGACGGGAGTGTGCAAAAGTAAGATATCCGCATTATATGCATTGCTACCTCGTAAATTGTTTTTATAAACATTATTTCTTCTATCGCAGGGACCCAGTGAGAGGTGTAGCGGACCTATGAACATCTACGGAAACTGTGCAGAAGGCCTCATGTGCAAATTCGATGAACGTTGTCATGGTTGTGCCGAACTAAGCGAATCCGATTTTCTTTGCTTTCCCAACCTCTAGCAAATTAATTATATAATTTTTATAAGGCCGCACCAGTATTATTTTTTGGAAATCTTTACAATTTTTATGTTACGATGTGGTGAGCAATTGAAATAAATCTCTTAAGCGTTTAAAATATCGTTTTATTTTTTACCATAACTGCATCAATATTCAAACATAATCGAAAATTATATAATATAATTGAACAAAATAATGAATTATAGTTTAAATATTTTATTATCACTAAAATATGTCAATACAACATGCAGGATGTTTTAAAAAAAAGTTTTTCTAATTTAGAATCTATAGAGATCTAGCAACTCTAGCTCTATTCAAGCAACAAAATTGAAAATAAAGGGATCGTATGTAATGCTAAAAATATTTAAAACAGTGGCACGACACTGAACGCACATTTCAATAGCAAATGCAAATAAATGCAACAACGTGTGCAACCCATGCAAGCGCATCGCTTTTGTGTAGACACGACTTACAATGTTTCCAAATATCAAAAAACGCGCGCTAGATTAACATCTTCTTATGCGGTCATACGTTTTAATAAAACACACACAATAAGTGTGTCTTACACTATACCATAAGAATTTATTTTGATATTTTTCCTTGGTTTTTAGTTTTTAATGATATTGATAATACTTTAGATATACGACGGTTCGGTTATTATTAACCTTTTTCTAGTACATTTATAAAAAATTATAGCATATTATATAAAATGACAATGTTAAATTGTGAATAAACTTTTTTTTTTATAAATGATAAAATCATTATTTTTTTGTTTCTAATATGAAAATTTTGCTTTATATAAAGATTGCGTCGTTTGATTTTGACAACATAACAATTCTAAATAAACAACAAAATTTAAAAGCAAGTAATGTACTTGAAATAATCCAAATTTATAAACATAATAATGCACTTAATGATAAGTATAAACTATATAATTTAATTTTATAATTAAACACAACAATATATCGATTTTTCCAAATCTACTTATTTAATTTAAAACGTTTTTCATATTTACAAGTTGTCATATTAAAAACAAAAAAATTATAAATTTATCATTTATTAAACAAAAAGTTTATTTACAATTTAACATTGTCATTTTATACAATATGCTATAACAACATGTATAAAAATACATGTACTTGAAAAAGGTTAATAATAAAACGTTGTATATCTAAAGTGTTAACAATATCATTAAAACGATCTAAAAACCAAAAAAAGAATGCTTAAACAATATTTTCATACACAATAAACACCATTTATTTTATTTAAAATAATAAGCGAAGCTTAGCCTCCTCTGACGAGCCAGTACTGCCATACAGCTACATAGAGCTAGATCTTTCAGAAACATTCAAATTCGTGCATCTTGATTTCGTATATACTGTTGATTACCTTAAAAATAACTGCAAATCTCTGACTCAACTCTTCATCGATCGTAATTTCCGTAGAGATCCTTGAATTCGAAAAGAATTCAAGGATCTCTACCTTCAACCTGCCGGTTTCATTACTTGTTCCGCTCTCTGGTTTTTCAACATCAATAAGTAAACCCATTCTTTCACGGAATGTTTGTTTTTTGATTAGTTTTTTTCTGCTTTCAACTTCCACCTTCATATGCTAATTCTGAGGCATCACCAAATCTCCACTTGGCAGAATGTACTCTACATTCCGTTTAATCTTCAAACTTTTTACCTACAACTTTCAAAATGCTTTCTGCAGTTTTATTTAAAAGGGTATTAATTTTCCTTTGCCCTTGCTTTCTGTAATAACATTTGTTATTACATTCTCTTCTTAGCCTCTAAAATTTGTTTATAAGGGTGATGATTATATCATGACACTGTTATTAAACCAATATATTGAAAGGTGCTTAAATACAAATTGATATATAGCAAATATAGCAAAATATTCTTTCAAAGATACCTGGTAGTTTATATAATTTTATTCTAAGGCATATTTTCCCGTCATGCTCTGCCTTTGCTTTCTTTTCCTCATAGCTGCTCCAAAGGATAATTCTACCACAGGGTATTGTTCTCTACTTTCTTCAGTTCTTTTTCTTTTGATGAACAGAGATTCCCCGGTAGTTGGTACATTCTGTTGCAATAACTTTTTTTTAAAGATATTGCTAATAATAACTTCTTTAAAATGCGCTGGTATTTGTTGACACAAATTAAACAATGTACAGAGAAGTTGAAAAAGAATTGTAGGTGCGGCTTTCATTAACTGCTTTTTGAACCTCTTCGGATATTATGTTCAATTGTTTGGTTGTCAGAGACATCTATTATATACCTATTTTCGTCTTTAAATTCCACTCTATCTTCTTGTAACAAATTTTGAAAGTAGGCTTTCCATTTACTTAGTGGTATGAGTTGTAGCTTTAAACTATTTTTTTTTTATTTGTTCTGAAGTTTTTTATTATTTTCCATTCATCTCTCGACTTTATGCTGCCCATGTAATTATTAATTTCCTCGCACTTTCGTTCCCAGGTGTCATTTTTGCTTTGATTATGTCTTTCTTCACTTCCCTACTTATTTTTACATAGCACTTTCAGTCTTCCTAGTCGTATGTTCCCAGCTATTTCTGATATGCCCTCTTTATATCCATAACTTTCATTTCTATCTCGTTATTCCACCAATATGTTTTATTCCCGACGATTTTCTTTTCTTCAATTCCCAGGATTTGATATGCAGCTTCATGTATTACAGATACTATTCCCGTGTACATTGTTTCGGATGTGGTTTCCTCCACGTGCCTTAATTTCTCACTTAGTCTTAGTTTATTTATTGAAATCTATCTCTTTCAAGAGTGATGGGGTAAATCCCAAGATGCTATGCTACTGCGCTTTGAAATGGTGTCTTTGATAGAACGAAGAGACATGATCTGCAGAAGGTTCATGTACAAATTAATGACGAATCTTATCGATTGTCCTTCCTTACTGGAACGGTTTTCGTTTCATATTGCACGTCTTAACACGAGATACAGCTCTACATTTATGGTGCCACTCGCAAAGACCAATATTCTGAAACGGGCTCCGGTGTACACACTCTCTCGGATCGGCAACGATGGATGGGATGATATCTTCTGGTGCCCATGAATCATAGAGTATTGTCAGCATGTTTTATATATATATAATATAAATAGATACTATGATATTTAGCATCTCATCTTTTGCGGTAACTTTCTTTTTTGTGTTATTGTATTGCACATACTAAATTATAATTATCCTGTTATTGGACGATTTTGGTCTGTTGGCTAATAAAGGCTATTATTATTATGATTATTATTATTATAGAAGAATAAAACCGAGGCATCCTGAAGGAGTTGTAATTTGTACTTATATTTTTAGAATATTCTAAAATGAATGCGCTCTGAATACATCTTAGCAATCTTAATATACAGGGTGTTTTGAAACATCGTTTAAAGATTTTAAGGGCATGTAGTACGATCGAAAATAAGGTTAAAAGTCATAATAAACATATGTTCACAAATCAACCGTTTACGAGATAACAGCGAGTGTTCCTAGTAGTACATGGATATAACATATCCCAGTAAACAGGTGCTGCATCAGCTATTGTTTTATGACCGTTTAATTTGACGTTTTGTGCAATTTGTAGCAATTACAATGGTTGCGTATTCTAATGTTGAAATGAGCGATATGGTGTTCATGTACGGTCGTGCTAATGGGAATTCTTTACAAGCACGTCGCTTCTATGCTGAAACGTTTCCTGATCGCCAACTGCCTTCGCATGTGATGTTTCAGACGGTGTTCCAACGACTAAGAGAAACTGGTTCGTTTGAGAAGCGGTCTTCTGATACTGGACGGCAGATATTAGCATGTACTCCACAGATAGAAGATCGAATTTTGAATATTATTGATGAAAATCCCGAAACTTGTGTTAGAAGAATTTCGACTCAAGTGGGTGTAAGCAGCAATCTTGTTTGGAGAACTCTTCATGGGCAACTCCTATACCCCTACCATATCCAACGGGTACAAGCCCTTACTGCTCCGGATTATCAAGCGAGAAGGGCTTTCTGTGAGTGGTTTTTGCGAACAGCTGCTGATCGGCCAGATTTCGCTGATAACATCCTTTTCACTGACGAAGCTGGTTTTACTAAAAATGGAATATTTAATTTCCACAACAATCACGTTTGGTGTGACGAGAATCCTCATGCTACCGTTGAAGCTCGGCACCAGCAACGTTTCTCTCTAAACATCTGGTTGGGCATGATAGGGGAACGGTTGTTAGGACCGATTGTTTTGCCACAACGCTTAACAGGTCCTGCATACCTCGAGTTCTTGGAAAATACTTTACCTGACCTTTTGGAAGATTTACCTATAAATCTAAGACTGAACCTCTGGTTTATGCAAGATGGAGCTCCACCGCACTTTACGCGTGCTGTTAGGGAACATCTTAACAATGAATTTCCTGGGAGATAGATAGGGCGAGCAGGTCCCATTGCTTGGCCTCCAAGGTCTCCCGATCTAAACCCGTTGGACTTTAGTATCTGGGGTTATTTGAAAAGTTTAGTGTACGCAACACCGGTAAACGATCTTCGAGAGTTGCGCCAACGAATAGAACACTGTTGCCAGATAATACGAGAAAAACCCTTGATTTTTGAAAGAGTGCGCGCGTCCTTTGAAAGCAGATGTAGATCCTGTGTCGAAATGGAAGGACGTCATTTTGAACATCTTCTTTAGTTATAATCTATTTTATGTTAAAATACAATAACATCTTAATAAAAACCGCTAAAGCAAACTTATTCTGCATTTGTGATAAAATCGCTGTTATCTCGTAAACAGCTAATTTGTGGACATATGTTTATTATGACTTTTAACCTTCTTTTCGATCGTACTACATGCCCTTAAAATCTTTAAACGATGTTTCAAAACACCCTGTATATTGCATATTCTACAAATATTTGAATATGTTCAGTATTACAGATTGTAATAATATTCGTGGAATATGTTGTGCTATCTGGGCTTGGGCCAGCAACATAGTGGAATATTTTTGTCAGAAACAATTTCTTTTGATAGCATTTACTGTATTTTTTTTTAAAAAAAATTTTCGTTTGTCCGAAACTTTCCAAAGTTATAGTTTTATAAGTGGAAGTCATTTGATATGCAGCTGGTAAAGAGTAGATAAACCCTTACTTACTTCTTTATTTTAAACGGAACATCCTATATATTATTTTTTTTAAAATAACATAACTTTAATTACTGTATGTCTATTTTTAATTAGCAACATCGATATGTACCCTTTTGTCAAAAATGGTGATGCAAATCTTCGATGAATGGTGTTTGCATTTGTTTGAGCCGTTATCTCACGTTTATATACAAAGCAACCTTAGTCCACTAAGAACAGGTACTATATACTATTTTTGATAATCATAGGTGACTGAAATTGAATATCATGAGATAATACTGCTGTATAGATATTAGAATTTGTGCCTTTTTCGTCTGTACAGCGTTGATATAAGCCGAACCAAAAATTAATAGAAATTTTATTGAATTAATTGTAAACTATGCATTAACTATAAAATCTTACAAAAAGCATCATAAATATTTAGTATGAATTGAAAGGGCTTTGTATAAAGAAAAATGGGTAGAATTTAAATAAATCGAGTTATCTTTTATCTTGAACTAAAGTTAAGCAAATGTCAAACACTAAGCCGAACATTTGTACATAATGATATCGATTTTAGTTTCAATATTGTGTCAGACCAAGTATATATAGTAAGTATAATATTTAAAATATAAATGTTTGAAACAAATGCAAACCACGTTGCTGTAACTGAAAGCTTGCACCTGTGCCATTTTTGATTAAAGAGTAAATAACAACGTTGTTATTAAAGATAGATATACGGTAGCCTACCTATAGCAAGTCATGTTATATTTCTGTGTAGAATTCTGTATTGACGTAAAATTATTCAATGTTTCCGCTAATAGAAATTAAACAACAATCTAATATGCAGGCATGTATTTCATTTGTATTTAACACTTATATTGAGCTTAATAAAATATATCGTCATTACAGGTACGCACTAACATGGAAATATAAATAGTAGTATCTATCAAAATATACACAATCTACGCTAGTAAATAAATAACATGCAAATATTTTGTCTACAGATATGAATAAACTCTTTTTCTAAACTTTCAATTACCATTCATAAATCTACAATTTCGAAAAGTGCTATATTAATTTAATGTACAATATAGAACTGGCAAAGAATAAAAAAAAAAGACACCAGCTAGACATCTCAAAGTCATATAAAATTTATTTTTTTCCAGCCACATACCGGTCGGCTTCAAGTTAACCAATAAACGAGAAGTTATTTATAACATTAATTGCTTAGAGAATATCACACAAACCATACATTAGCTAACTAATCTACGAAATAAAATTAAAACCAATACATATCGCAGAATGTTGTAAATACATAATTTAAAGGATAAACACAAAGGATACAGAATCAGAACAACGAGCTGAAGGTTTTGCATGCTGTTTCAGCTAACTAAATATTTTATTTTATGTGACAGTGCTATATTTAATGAACGTTGAATCGTTTGTTTTATGTCAGTCGATAAAACTATAAATACATTGACGGCTTATTCACTTTGTACGTTTGGACGTGAATGGAAATTTTAACGGCCAATATCTTTCATTCAGTAATATCTTAATTTTCATGTTAACTATGTTGTAGATTTTGAAATATTCATTTTTCAAATAACATACTGCAGTTTTTTTGCAATTTTTGTTTAAATGCGAGTAGGTGTATTCAATAAGGATAAGTTTTTAAGCAAATACAGCTTCCAAACTTATCTTTGAGATAATTTGGCCTGTAAGTGGATAATCTTAAAAATTCTATACCATTATCAACGAAAACTGTGTTTGTGATATTTGTTATATCGATGCGTATAACATTATATTCAATAAATTTGATTTATTAATACATGTTGGTTTAATGATGTAATTATGTACCTAATGAGTATAAGGTAACAAGTTGAGCAAAAAGAGGATATGTTATTATTATTTTCATGGTTATTTTATCTAAATTTTAACGAATTAATGTAAGATTAAAGTTATTGGCAAAAGACCAATACCATCAGTATCTGTTTTCAATCGCAAATACAAAAAATAGTATCTTAACCATTAAACTCGAAGTTAAACCGTGTAACTGAAGCCAAAATTTAAATTTTGCGTAACTTTATGACGCACGAAAGGCAAAAATTATCTTTAGTATATAAATATATGTCCAAAAAACACATTGAAATTTTTCAGTCACAAAATTTTTCAAATTCCAATTTTAACTGTGCTTACACGAATGAGAAGCACCTGTATATTGTGTTAACGAGAAAATATTTACTTTATGATCGTGAGTCACGTAGTTTTGTTTTCCGTCCACCTTCAATTTATTTTTAACACAACTAAGAGATTCACCAAAATATTTATAATATCAAAGCTCCTTCATTATATCATCTACGATCTTTTATTTTGAAAACTGGTTGTTTTAATTATAGTTTCTATCCACTTGCCAGAAGGTCGATGTTGTGAAACTGGACAGAATCCTTTAGATACACTTAAACATTTTAATTTTAGAAAATATTATATTGAAGTACTAATATTTAAATATTTTAACCTAAAAATACTTTCTTTGTATGTATATCTTAAAGCTATTCAAATAAATATGAATAAATATTAGGGTGTAGTATAGTCGTATTCTATTCGTTGTTTGGTTTGCTTTTCTTTTGCCTTCTTCGCACCAGAAATCCTCTAATGCCAGCTTGGATTTTCGTAGCAGATTGTTCTTCTAGATCTGACGGTTTTTTCGTTTGGGATTTGTTTTCGATGATTCGTCCTAAACTTCTGCGCCTTGATGTTCTTTTGATGTTTGTAATGTTGTCTCTGGCTAGCTAAAACATACAAAAAATAAACTCAACAATGGAAATTGACTAAGTAATCTTGAATTATTTGAAGATTACAATAATTATCCAACTCCTGCCGTAAATTAAAACGATTGTTACATATATTAATTATTGTCACAACAGTCAAACTATATAAAAAAGAGGCATTCGATAAAAATCTGGTGGAGGTGCCGGATAATTCAACAAACGTATAACATTAAATTTTAGAATCAGAACATCATTTGAAAATGAATATGTTACTCTTTTCGAAAGTTATTTTTTCACAGTATAAATTGCTCAATCTCCGTTCTTTAACTTCATACTTAAATAAGCATATGTTCTAATAACGGGCTAACATAAACTACTAAAAGTCAATACTTTGTTTGATTGCCATTTAAAACAATCAGACTTCATCTGTTCCAGGACTGAAACAGGCGACTGACATACTTAAAAATTAGGTTAATTAAAAAAAATACACATCGCTTATGCTCACTTAAGCGATTGCCCTTCCGTTCAATTTCGTTTGTTTTATTCGTTTATTTCAATAGTCAAACATATTTCACTCCTCCACCGTGTATACAGAACAAAGTAAACATTGAGAAACATGGCCGTTACAATAATAGAAAGCTGCACTTTATGGATCAAGGTTAGTCGTTTCATGGTTAGAAATGTTTTCTGGAAATCGTAAATATTTTATATACGAAATTCGAATATTTTTAGATAGTCGTGGTATGTTTGAATGAGAGAAGTTGTCTGAGATTTCAACTAAATTCCAACAATATAATATAATACTACTAAGTGTGACATTCTTAAAAGCAACAAAAATTATAGAATAGAGAGAAAGCACACCTACAGCTATCGTGATAAACGCTATTTAAAGATAATGGAATAATGACGCAAGCGTAGCAATTCAAAACAAATGGATTTAAATTGAGAAATTGAAATAATAATGTTTTCAGTTACGTTCTAATTGTCTGCAGACGTAAACATTATATAACGCATCGCTCCCGCTAAATAGTTTTAATAGTTATTGTAGATACAATGAATAGTTTTAAAAAACTATCTATACAGAACGTGTTATGATTAATATAGATGGCAGCAGACGCTAATAAATGAATACATTAAAATACTGCTGCAATAAACATAACTTACTTGCAACTATTGTCAAAGCAGACTAGTGTTGCATGCCAGTAATTTATTTGTGGAAGTACAAGTAATGAAACATATTAAAAAAAGATGCAGATGTAAATAAAATATTAGAACAAGCATAGTTGCATATTACAAAACTAACATCCCACTTAGACTATTAAACACAAAGTTAGTTATTTATACCGTAAACAAATAAATAAAATGTAAGAAAAGTGTTTGTTTATAAAACAATTATGAATCGGAAAACATAATAATAATAATTACATGGATATAAAGCGTTACTAAAATGTATCTATCTGTTTGAGAGATGAAAAAATTATAAAAAATTTCGGACATTTCCAAAGACACACGATAAAAAGGGAAAGATCGATATCTCATTCCGGATTTATAGTTAGAGTGAATAATAAAAGATATGGTAATTAATTAAAAACTATCTTACTTTGACTTTAACAATACAATGTAACATTGCTTTTATCCACAACGGTATAAAGTTTATGATACAAGGCAACATCCTTTAACGAACATCCTCTGGTGGACATTATTGTCACAAAAGTGAACAACACATTTTACTAAGACCTGTAGTGATTTTATAATATTTTGAGTTAACGGACAATCTGTACGCCTTCTTCTGAATTTTCAAGATGAGCTTTCTTTATTACATAAAATAAACATTCGTGGAACCCTGTCCTACAAGGACAATTATATAATTACTACTTAAGAGTTTAAGTGATAAAAATTGCAATAAGAAAAACTCCTAAATACCACTTTTGATGTGATATAATTTATATCAACTTATCAAAATTTATATTTGACATAACTGAATCGTTGTTAAGGAATTGAAGAAGATATTATTGAAACGTTACTTAGCAGCTATGTTTCTTTAGAAAAGGTTCTAATTCACCCTGAAATAGAGGACACATTATACTAGTTATTGTACAAATTCTCCAAAGGAAATCAAAACCTGAAATTCTTGTCAGTAACGTACTTAAAAAAAAATGGACTTTATTATGGTTTCTCAAAGACAAAACGTCGTATTGTAAACTTGATTACACTATAACAGAGTGATTAATTTATAATAAAAAAATCTTCTTAAACTAATTTCTGATTTTCAAAACGGTGGGCGCTTAACTAATCACAATCAATTTTGTTATTTTATACTTTTTATCTTGGGAATTGTTCAAATTTGTTTTAATGCGTTTTATCACATCTACAATCTATAAAATAAACTGACGGTTTACTCACCAGTGGGCTTTGTTCCTTAGGTTAGTTCTAAATAAATAAAATTAATGAATGAAAGCACATTAATATTTTCTTAATATTATGCAAAAAGAGAAAAATAATATATAGGCTGTATACTTATAAAGCCACTGTGATAATCCATAGTTCACTGATAAAACATCAATCCTGTAATTATTTTAATCATATCGCCATCTTTATATATAATAGTTTCAAAATAAAACATAGATAACATACTAACAAAATAATCTGAATTAATCTGTTATTTATTATTATTATTTAAACTCAGAGAACATCAGACATCAACTAATTATGAAGCGAATCCAACTTACTTGTTGTTTAACTCAGGAGGAACCCCAGCAAAGCAGATTAGGACACTAATAAAGCCAACCTATGTAACAATGTATCGCACATTCAAACCAGAAGGGCTAGACATCATCTGGAATTGGAGAATGGTCTAAAAGAAGTGCCATACGCGATGCATACGAATCGAGTTGTCTCATTCAACAGCATAAATGTTGTAGGGTCCACACCTTAGTGGAATGGTCATCTTTCAATGTTAAGATCCGATACACGGAAGCTTGTTAACAAGGCCAACTGCACCAGATATTGGCAGAGCTACACAGAGAAGCCTACCTCCTACAAAAAATCCATCAGAAAAGCGAAATGATATAGCTTCAGGAAGTTTTGTGAGGATAAATGGTATGACGACATCATCCTGAAACTCAATAGAAATGTCCTCAAATGGCACACGGATGGCTCCAAAATGGCAGAGGGAAGTCGAATAGGGATATATAGGTCTAGACCCAAATATTTCGAAAACTTCTGGGAGCCTATAATCAGAAGAGATCTATAGAATGTACCAGCCAAAATAAAAATAATATTAGTATATTGACAGGGATCCTATCAGGTCATTGTAAACTGAACGGATATCTGAGTAAGCTTAAAATAGCAGAGGAAGCCGAATGTAGATTTGGTGGAGAACAGGATGAAATATCCATCCACCTACTCTCAAATTCTGCTGCACTGTGTAACTCAAGGGCTCTGCACCTGAGACTATATGAAATTCAAGAGGGACAGTACTCTAATCTGAGGCCCAAACACACATACTTGTTGTCCTAATGACTGTCTGAAAAATTTAACCACTTACCTGTGCAACCTCTGGGTATAGTAGTTATAAAATTATACACGTTTATTGAGAAGATTGGAAAGATTGCCCTTAATAATAATGAAATTTTAATTTCGTTTGATGTGAGTTCACTGTTTTCCAGCCTACCTGTTGCTATAACTTTGGTTTACTTAGGAGAAATCTTGAAGTGTAACCAGTTGGGAGGTTGATAGCTTGATTTCTTTGGCGAAACTTTATATGAAGCAATTATTTTCCAAATCAATTGTATCTTTTAGCAACAAACTGAAGAAACGGCAATAGATAACAGCTTCTTTCATAGCTAACTCTTTTATGGGTAAATTTGAAACTGATCTTAAAAATACTTTGGCATATGTTGCACGGGTTTGAGGTAGATACGTTCACGATATATTTTGCGTTTTGGATATTAGTAAATGCTCAATCATGGATTTTCTTGAACAGCCAAATTCAAAAGTTTCTTCCATTAAGTTTAGCCATGAAGAGGAAACAAGCAATAATTTTCTGGATATGGATATGGATAGGAAATTGAAATAAATTAGAAACAGACATACGTAGCTCTATAGATATACACTACTAATAATAGATTTATCTTAGATGATTCCAATCATTCATGGAAACATAAGCTAGTAGCTATTAACTTTTTGAAGAAGAAAATAGATTAGACTAAGTTAGGAGTTTTGATTAGTTAAACATAACAGCAGTCAAGCATGACCGTGATCACTGTACAATGCAAGTTTTAGGTATAAATGAGGATTGCTTTAGTGTAGTTATTCAATTTAGTTTTCTGCTGATGATGATAGCTTTGCTATTGAAACGTGCGTAAG
Source organism: Cetonia aurata (assembly GCA_949128085.1). Taxonomy (NCBI): domain Eukaryota; kingdom Metazoa; phylum Arthropoda; class Insecta; order Coleoptera; family Scarabaeidae; genus Cetonia; species Cetonia aurata. The sequence continues at coordinate 53,477,398 of OX421883.1, read as the reverse complement.
GTGTTAACATATAATAATTTAACTATATTAAGACGTCCTGGGCCCGATACTGTGGAATGTCTATTACGACGATGTGCTTGAGCTGCCAGTTTCATCAGGAGCGCATTTAGTAGGCTATGCGGACGATCTGGGCGTGCTGGTGATAGCGAGAAACGCGGAAATGCTTCAATTGAAGGCTGAGCAGACGCTGGAAAATGTAGTGAAGAGGCTGGAAGCGAAGCAGCTTAAAATAGCTTCACACAAAACGGAAGCAGTTCTTTCGGTTGGCGGCAGAGAGCTGAAGCATATTACTATTAGAGTCAAGCACGTGGTGATACAAAGCTGTGAAAGTCTGCGGTACCTTGGTGTCTAGCTGCAGAGAAATCTTAGATGGACGGAACACATGTCCCGGATAACGGAAAAAGCACATAGAACTCTTGGATCGCTGTGTCGCCTGATGCCCAGAGTGAGTGGGCCTAACGAGTGCAGCAGGAGGCTAATATGCGCAACGGCCCATTCAGTGCTGCTTTACGGGGCGTTCATATGTAATGAGGCCATGCGAAGGGAGGTGCACCGACGGAAGCTGCTGAGTGTACAACGAAAAATCGCCATCGACACCGTGAGGGCGTACAGAACGGTGTCATCAGAGGCACTGCTGTTAGTGGCGAGAATCCCACCCATAGATCTCTTGGTGCAGCAGAGAGTAGATACAGAGATGGGGGGTGCAGCCTGCAGAGCGACTTCTATGGCCAACATGCTAGACAACTGGCAGAGAGCATGGAACAGGGATAATGGACGGGCTGCGTGGACTAAGAAGTTGATAAACAACATCTTACCCTGAGTGTGTAGGAACCATGGGCAGGTTGGATACCCTATGGCACAATTTTTAACGGGGCATGGCTGCTTCCAAGCATACCTACATAGGTTCAAGTTAAGTCCAACATCGGAATGCCGCTATTGCGACGGGACTGACACAGTGGAGCACACCTTTTTCGAGTGCCCGAGGTGGATATCGGAGAAGCAAATCGCTGAAAAGATCGTAGGAACTGTGTCGCCACATAACATAATATCTAGCATGTTAAGGAGCGAGGAAGCCTGGAGTGCAGTGGAAAGCTGGATAAGGTGCATTATGGAGAGAAAAGAGGTCGACCAGAGACTAGAGCGGACACGAAATGAATGAAGGAGGAGTAGGCTCGAACAACTTTTTTTCAATCCCCCCCTAAAGTAATACGATGAATGGTTCCGGGAGGGGGGGGGGAAAGATCTCGAAAGTCCGACGGGGGTTTTTTAGTGGGTATGCCACGTCGGAAGTCCCACACTGTCGCGTCATAGAGCCAGACGCACGTTGTCCATAAAGGATTTTTCCCAAGGCAAAACAAAAAAAAAAAAAAAAAAAACTATATTAATTGAAGCTTGGCCTAGATGGTGATCTGAGAACATTTCGAGAAAAACGCCCAAATTTCATTGAATGTTTGCAACTCATAACACGTGAACGTAAAACTATCGCTATTTTGAATTAGCATTATTCACTATCTTGATTCCCTCAGACGTCTTATTTTACATCTCCTTATAAGACCACTATCGTCTGCCTCATTGGCTTACGGCCTATCTAACCAATTCATTTTATTTTTTTAGTAATAAATTTGTCTCACAAATAAAACTTGCGACAATATAGTCGCCTGATGTTAAAAAATGAAGTAAAAATGACGCAAAAGTGACAAAAACTATATCTTTTAAAAACCACACAAGCGATCAGCTTAATTCTGTCATATAATACGGTAACTTTTAGAAAAAAGTTTCTACATAGCAACTATATACTTGACCAAAGTTCAATAAAATAGCATAATTTAATAATAAAAGACAACCGAACGACATGAAGAAGTTCAAAATCTGCCCTGGGGGTGTTTGAAGACGCAATACAAAGTCAAGCAAAGAGTTAGGCTCAAGGAAAACACCAGAAAATTGTAGAACAATATAACCAGGCAAATTCGTGGAAATACTTTTATTAAGGAACAATGAACAAAAAAGTAGCAGGTCTCCTAACAGGACACTGAAAGAACAATGTGCACTAATGGACATCTGCAGAAAATGGAACACGATACTGTAGATCTTCACTGCTGATTATGTAACAGGATGACAGAGCTCATATATCACACTCTATGTGAATGGGAAGCTCTGGACGCAAAAACACAGACAATTTCTGGAAATCAAAAATAAATCGTACCCAAATAATGACCAACCAGCCGGACACCTATGCAGATTAATTAACAAGGTTTTGGAATGATTTTATGGGTAAACGAAATTAAATGCTGTGGATAAAGAACCTATTATTTTTAAGAGCAATCCCATTCTAATGCAATATATTTTTTTAATAAATTTCTTATTATAAATTTGAACAATAATTATAATTAACTATATTCTTCTTTCAAAAGCAACAATTCGGCAAATGCAATTGCATGGTCATATAGCATAATCAGAAATTCGTTAAAAAAATAGACAATACACAAATACAACAATCTCTTAACATACGTCTTCAATTGATAACTGCGTCCGCTCTGTGTTCACACAATTTCAAAGTTTTTAAAATGTTAATTATTGTATCAGTGTAATGTCCCAAATTTTTAACGAATGCTGTATTTACCCGTAATTACCGAAGCTAGAAGAAGGCAATTGTATCTGCCAGAACGTCGCGTTTAGTAGAAGAATTTAGTTATTTTATAAACACATTCAACAAGAAATAGCATTCGATAGCATCGCGCCGCTTTCCTGTTTAACTAAATTTTCACGATCGCTTGGGTTTTATCACATTTGAGTTATAAAGGATGCCTTTTGGGTAAACGACTACGATATTTCAATTTAATAAGTCATCTAATATAAGCAAACCATAATTCAATTCGACAGTTTGTCAAAACGATTAGTAAAGGATAAATTCCTTTTTATAAACATTGGTAGCGTTAAAATGATTTATCTTCAGATTATAGTCTTAAATATGTATGTGTTGAACTAAATTAGATCTTCGAATCCTTCGCTTGACATTTTTCTAAATAACTGGAAATCATTCGAAAGATCCCAAAACTTGTACACATTTCCGTTTCTATTTATGTTTAATATAAACAGTTAGTAAAGCTATTCTTTTTGATCAAAGAGAAAAAAGTGACTTAAATATTTAATAAACAATGTGTTGTTTGTCACTATAAAATCCATGTAAAATTACCATTTCTTCTGACAAACAAATTTTATACCTGTGTGTACAGATGATATACATACTAACATTCAGAATTTTTAGTTCCGCAAAGAGTAAGTTTTCATTGCCAAACCGTCTATTTAACGTATCGGTGCCAAAACACACATAGCGAAGTATATTTGAATTCGAATTACGTAGAAGAACCCAAAATTATCTCTACATTTGTTTTCTATCGACATGACGTACGTAGAATACATTTACCCACGTTGCGTTTGGGAATGTGAAAGAAGAGTTAATGCACTTACCACCCACTTATACACATAAAAGATGAAAACCAATAAACCCTAGGCAACTGAAATTTATATTGTACGCGAATATTTATATCGATGTTTATCTTTTATACTAACAAGAGAAATGGCTTGAATACAAAACGAAATAAATTTTATTTTCCGTTAAATTATTTTATACAAAGCTTCCCTTCCAAAACACTTGGCTACTTAGGCATGTACTCATACATATATTTATTCCAAATTTAAATTTAATTAGAGCTTAATTGCAATGGAACAGACAATTAACCATTTCTGAATTACTTTGCTAACATACTTAAATAATTACAAACATAAATTTCAGAATTTTACTTTAAATTAAGAATACCTACTTTATTGTAAAACAGTCCATAAAATACAGTAACGTAAACAAATTCTATATGTTTATTATTTGAGGATCTTGAATTGTACAATATCACATATAATGATTTGCTTAAGATAGGTATATGTTCCGAAGATAGAAATCAGACTGCGCTTTATTTATATAGGTAATGCTTAATATTTACAATAAATGAAAAGCATTGGCCATATACAGATATCATGTTCCTATCGAAAATACCTACTGCATTAATAAAAAAGTAAGTTTGGCAAGTACCGCCAACTATGTTGTGCAACTCTTCGAATAGAGGCTAGAAACATCTGCAGTTCGGAATTAATTTTGAGTGTAATTCTTTAAAAATGTTTACTAGAGTCAAGTAGCAGTAACTTAAAGTGAAAAACTAATCAACACAAATGCATAATTAAGAGATACCATTCAAAGAAAACAGAAATGAGTTTAATAGGTTTAAAAATTATTTCGTAAAGAACAAACTGCATGTGGCTTCTATGTTTTGTACATTCCAAAAATAATTTATATTATAAGAACAAGTTCTACGTTTTCCCCAATAGTTATATATAATTTAAGTATATAACCTAGCAACACCATAAACACTGAATCAAAATGAAAACACAAAAATACATTATAGTGTAAAAATAAATTATAATTTTTAACGTTGAATAATCGTTTTTAATAACACAAAATAAATGATAAACGTTTCATATCGCATAATGTCTAGTAAAACAAACGTAAAAATATCCTGTTGAAATACAGTTTATTCTATACAAATAATTGGTATACTGTATAAACTGTATTTCACTTTTAGGGGATATTTTACTGTTTGTTAAATTAGATATAAACCATGATTAAGCGTTTATTTAATTATTTTGACATTATCAATGGCTATTCAACGTTCATGACGCTGACATTCGACCGTTTATTATATTATAGGTACAAAATGTTTTTTTTTCGTATGTTTTTTTTTGCGGTCTTCCCAAAAGTGAACTGTTGCTTTTTAATGCCTTGCCAATTATGTTTGAATTAATTCTTCATGTGTTTCACAAAGATTACTACTAAAACTCCTATTTTGTGAAAAAAAAAAATAGGTTTAACATTAAAGACTAACAACTTAGTTACTAATAAAAAAAAAAAACAAATATAAAGACAGAATTAGCTTAATCTTTTATTATTATTAAGAAACCAATTTTGTACAATTTAACAAAACAAGAAATGCATCTGCTTGATGAAGTATATGAGTTATATTAAATATGACAGTTGGAATTTGGAGCAAGGTCAAAATAGCGCGCTCTAAGCTTTGATTGTTTTTCGAATGTTTCTCAGGATAAAGGGTATTGGAAATTACCCAAAGCCGAGGAATTTTAGATGATGCTGATTCTTTGTTTTAAAATAGTAAATAACTTTATTTAGACATAATTAAAGTAATGTAAATAAAAATTATAGAGAAGTATATTTTTCTTTCAACTTTTAATACAAAATATAACAAAAGGGGGAAACAAATTGCATACATTTTAACTGTTCGTCAAAATCAACGAAAGCACGTGTGTTTATTCAAACCTAGAGTGAATACGAACTGCCAGGGAACATAAAACTAAGTGTATTTCAAATAAACAACGTTCCAGCCGCTTATTTATTCAAATAGCTGAAAACGTGGCGGCTGTCGTTTAAATTTAGCGGTGGAAAAGTTTTCGCGTCCCTTCCATTGTTGCGAACGAGCAATGAATGGCAAGAAAGCACTTCACTTCCACTCACCTTATTCTTCAATTGCTTCCGAACTTGGTAACCCCTGAAGCCGGCCTGGATCTTCGTTGCCGCTTCTGATTCCATATTCTTCTTGACGATTGTAGAATTATTTCTTTTCTCGCTATCCATGCTGTTGGGGATGTCGACGGGTTCAGATTGAGCGCGCGTCGTTCCGAAACTTCCGAGACGCTCCGAGACGTCTTTTGCGGACGCCTGCGCATCAGAGACGACGCCGCTGCCGCCGTCGGGCGTGTGATTTGTATTCGAGGACGTCACGATCTCAATACCTGCTAAATGTGAAACATAACTGTGATATAATTGTACAAATTTTGAGTTCAAGTGCGTAATTGTCACGTCGTTTATACGCGATGATGCTTGTCTAATCTAATTCTTTTATAGTATTCATTCCGATGACGCATGATGCAGATTGAAGATTAAATTTGCTTTATATTGTTTGTCCTTGGAACCGCATGGGAATAACCTGCGTTTCCTTTGTTTAATTTTTGTACAATTACATAACGTGCACAGAGCTATTTAATGTAAGCAATTTTATTGCTACATTACCTTTCATGATTTTTCTATGAACTTCTTTTTTTCCTACTATAATAATAAACTTATATTATTAGTGTCAGTCTTTAATGTTATAGGAAAGTGAGAACAATAACTTAAGTTTGCAAAGGAATAAGATTTCTATTTATTAGAGAACAACAAAAAGTATGAAGTTAAGCATACCTGACAAAAACCAATATAAAAATCAAGAGAGAAATTCAAGTTTTTAAATTAAACCAAGCAAACTTAACTTAGCAGATTTTTTATGTTACTTTCAGGGATTAAAACTAATTGAAGAATAAATTATAATAATGCTCTGTTTTCCCAGAAAACTTGTGGGGTACTTTTAATTTCTTTGATTCTATATGTTTTTAAGTTCTGAGTCCGAATTTGATGTTTGTTAACAAAATTTCCGATCGCAAATTGAAAATATGCAAAAAAGGAAAAAATATCATTTTTTGGCGGATTTTTTTGCTAATAATTCGGGTAGTATAAACTTTTCGTAAATAATAGACCTATTCAAAGTATAAAATTGCTTTAATCTTTGGTATTTGGGTTTTTGTCCGACAAACCGTTCGGGTCCATGGGCTAGTTGAAAATAGGCAAGTTACCCTATTTTTTTTACTACAAATCTCTGATTTATTATTAAAGGCTGTCATTTAATAAATTCCTTTTAGCTTTAAATTAAATACAATGTAGTCTGCTTTCGATTCTTATGCCATCTCTAGTATGTACTAGGAAGAGCATTTCCAAAATCCCATAGTACAGGGTCGTTTGTTTTCGTTTGGCTGCCATTTTAGTTTGGATGGCATTTATCAGTATATATTTGACAGGTGTAGATATACGATGGATGTACGCGGAGGATATTACGATATATACTTTTTTGGTGTTAATTATAGCCCGAGTAAGTCAACCATTTATCGTGTAATGAACGATTTTGAAAATTGGCATACATTAGCAGATAAAGTAAAGACCAGCCGACAATTAAACCAACATACATCAGAAGAGATTGAGTCAGTAAGCCAGAGTGTTGCTAAATGTACGAATACCTCTCACCGACGCTGTGCATAATAATCGAGTAGGTCTCCATCATGTTTGTAAAAGAAACTTTTGCATCTTTACCAATATAAAATTCAATTGACACAATAGCTGCAGGAATATGATCATGAACGGCGGCAATATTGGAGTGTTCGAGTTTTACAGCTCGGTCTATATGACCAACATTTTCGGCAAAAAATGAGCGACAAAGCACATTTCGACTTGGCTGGCTTTATTAATAAATAGAATAGCAATTATTGGGACACTGAAAATCATCGATTGGTACACAACAGATCACTACACCCTCGTAGACTAACTGTATAATGCCCCATTTGGGCTGGCAACATCCTAATGTTTCACTTTTAGTTGCTTTTCTTTGAGGATGTTAGAGGCAATGTTGTAACAGTTACCAGTTCCCGTTACGAGACATGTTGGAAAACTTTCTTGTGCTAAAATTTGATCAATTAGGCCTACAGAAAGAATATGACCATGAATGGTGGCAAGATTGGAGTATTCTAGTTTTATAGCTCGGTATAAACGACCACCATTTTTGGCAGAAAATGAGCGACAAAACACACTTCAACTTGGCTGGCTCTGTTAATAAATAGAATAGCAGTTAATAGGACACTGAAGATCTTTAATTGATACACAACATACCACTACACCCTCGTAGAGTAACTGTACACACTAAAAAATATAATAAATATAAAATATATATTTACTTTAAAACTTTAGGTAAATTTCCCAATTTTTGGTAATTTTACCCTATACATTCCAGGAATTTTCCGTAGGAAAAGTGTGCCATTTGGATCGGCAGTATCTTCGTGCTTTACCTAGAAGTGCTTTTCTTTGAGGATGTTAGAGGCAATGTTGTAAGAGTTACCTTCGGTGGCCGCTATCGGGACATTTTGAATAACTTTCTTGCATTCAACAAGATGGTGCCACATCACACACAACTTGAGCTACGATGCAATGCTTGCGAGAAATGTTCTCTTTCCAAATAATGTCACAAAATGGTGATTGTCTGATTTGTCATTTCTCGATTTCTTCCTATGGGGTAGTTGAAGGCCAACCCATATGCTAACATTCGAAATGAAATTGCTAAAATAACACCAGTTGTTTGCGAAATTGTTAAATAATAATTGTAAATCTAAAAAAAGGGACAAATGAAAATGAAAATGAAATCCATTTGCCCTAAGTATCCGTTTTACAAGCGAACGCTATACGCTTAAATCACTTGAAATATTAGCAGATGACAAATTGAAATTTGTTTCAATTGTAGCACACATTGAAACATAGGTTTCATCAGCAATTCTACAATTTAGGAATGACGATTTTAAATTATGTACGGAACCGATACTACCTAATTTCCCAATTTAAAAATTGCGGCTCTACTAGGAATAAGCTTTTTGGGTATTTAGCTGCAAATAAGTAATACTCTGTGAAGAGTGCATGGTGCCACCTCATCAACTCAGCTCTCTCCTCCACAGTACAACGAAACATTTTATTTCGTAATGTAATTGAAGTTTCGTCTCAACCAACGCGCTTCCAACGACCGAATGATCAAAGACCAAAAAATACTTCGCCTGTAACTATTTTGCCCTACATCATCGCTGTTAGATATTGCGCGGAAACATGGGAGAATAGATGCATCCCCGCCGTTTACTTTGCTCAGTTCAGGTCTCTATAATCTGCTTCGCCAAAAATTATATGAAATTTCTATTTACATAGACAACCATGTTGGTTATTGAACGGTTTGTATGTTCCCCTTTCACCTGATTTGGTTGGATTTCAGACCGAGGCGGTTTGATTTTTAATTTGGATAAAAATCAGATAACTTTCCGGATAAGAAGTAAAGCCGTAGCTTTTGTGTCAGTACGATGTTTGGCATGTAAAAAATTCTGACTAGAGATTAGAATTCTGGTGAGTTTGGCAAAACTTCAGCCAATAGAAGTCTGTCAAGCTGTATTCCCCAACCAGAACCTTCGCTCAACAATAAACAAACATATATAGATACGTACACTGGACGACATCAAGTCTTGGGGCGCTAAATTATCCTTAAAACTATTGCTAAATATCACTTGCTATCACAAGACGATATAAGAGAGACAGTAACAAGAGACTCCAAGAATTAATGTCGTCGAGTGTACATTGAAAAGTAAATTGAACGCTCCTTTTATTTTTGCATGAAGCCAATGATCATAGCTACTAGATTTTCTACATTTGGTAACCATCACGAAAATTTTCTGTGAAGACTTGATATGCATAGAGTTATACGTAGTTGGAACACATTATATTTATTTCCATTTTATGTTGATGACGATTTTCTTCCTTTTAAATAAGTTTAGTTTAATTTAGCTTGGAGAGATATCGTCGTTTAATATGTCTTCACCATGCATAAGGAATTCTGCAGATATATTGCTCCGGTCAGGGACTTTCCTAACATATACAAATTCCCTAGTAATATTGTTGGAAACACTTCGAAAAAATAAACCATACCAGATAGATTTCCATTGCCGTTTTATATAGCACCAGTTTTCACTTTCATCAGCTGCAAAACACTCTGAAGTATGTATTGTTTGTTTATACAACATCGTAAATTCAAACGATTCTTAGATCAAATTACTAGAGGCGCTTTTGTAAGTCTATGTTATGTTATTGTTAACGCACTTACAGATTGACGCAAAGGCATAAAAAATGCCCGAACTCTTGATTCAAAATAATCTTCTTTGTCTATAACTGCTGTATAAACACTGATCGAACATTAGTTGAAGTATAAAATTTTTCCGGCTCAAGAATTTTTGGCAGTTATTCTTTTCTTTAATTCAACTTGGAATATCAGCTTTAGGTTAAATAAGTTAAAAGCATATACACTAGCCACGAAGGTCCCCATATAAATCGTTAAAAACAAAGATACTGTTCACGTTCAATTCTATTTTGAATGTATCTTTTTGAAATGTTAAAAACCCTGGTGCAAATTTGAATAAAGTAAACACATTCAAAATTAGCTTTACTCACCTACGGAATCTAAATATATATAGCTATATCTTCGTATAGCATAAATGAATATAAAATCTCCATAGTACAAACGTTTGAACGAAATCCCAAATATGTACTCCCAAATACATACATCATATCTCACAAAGAAATAGGATTTACAACAAAACCAAGTGTGGACCATTTGTCAGCATTGTCAGGCAACAAGGAAACGTTGAAATGATTCCGTTTGGCAAGAACTAAGCGAACTTCGTTGATATTGTTGATTTGTAATGTTAAAAGGGCTCGTAAATCTTTGGAATTGAAACCTCCATAATGAGTTATCGCTTCCCTATTAAAATGTTGTGTTAAGTGAAGCGAATCACGTGAGGTATTCGATCCCATTAGCGGGTAAAAGAAAATTTATTTTTAAGTGTTCCGATTAGAAATGGCACGGGCATTGCTTTCCAATTATTATAAGAGATTTATTTATAGCGAGATGTAGGTGCGTGGTATACGTATGCCTATGAGAAATAGCAAATACCGCGCTTACGTGTATGTTTGAAGCAATTATAACATTTTAAAACCGTAATACTGCTATAATTTTACAACAAGAATATCTGCGTGAATAAGATGTATATTAAAATACACAGGCAATAAAGATGTATAAGCTAGTCTAGCCTCTGGTTGCGTACTGAATTGAAGACCCATTCATCATTTTGACGACCAATTTGAGACCATATGTTATTACTGTGGGCCATATTATTTTATTTCTAAGCAGCTTTATTAATGCCTGTTGTAAAAGATGCAAAGAATCATATAGCTAGGCTTGGTATTTTATTTTTTCTAACTGCATACAAAATTACAACCTTTAAGCACTACAAAATTTTATTTGCATCCTTTGGCATCCACTGAAATAACATCCTGTTTGAAGCTAGACGATGTTGACAGTTTTATGCTTTACAATCCATAGGCACCTAAGATTAATATAATTACTTTCGACAACTTTATATCATTTTTGTTGTTAGAACCTTTACAGGATTTAACATACACGTCAAAACTAAAATATTTTGATATATCGTAAATGTGATGTTTCATTATAAGTAACAATATTTGTACACCATTTCGTTGAAATTGCGTCAATACTAATACGGTTAATTTATTTTGACCTGTGTACATCAATCAAAAAGCTAATGTGCTGAATGCATCGTTAGTTGCGTTTTATGACATTGTTTTTCAGACGATTGTTAATAGGTGTAACAATTTTAGATATACACTCTCTATTACTTGCGACGTAAAATTACAGAGTAAAGCATATGGTGCTCAGGCCACAAAATTAATATCTATAAATATAACGTACCCTATATAATAAGTACGTGTACATTGTAGCTTTTATGTAAAAATAACTTTAAAGTTTGTAACGTGAAGAACATTTTTAGCATACTTTTAGTCATGTATTACGTCAAGACAAACTTATTTATGGTATAAATATTTTGCGTGCATGTAGGCATAATTATCCAAAATATTTTTACACAGATTTATCAGCCCTGCTGAAATTTTCAAACAAAATTTGAGATCATACGCACAAGCTTACAGCATATTTGTTTAGTGAAGGTACATATATGGAAAACGATCATATTAAAAAAAAATAACTAAGTATGTGAAATACTAAATGAAGAACGTCCCAACCGAAAGAAAACAGTGCGAGAAATGATCAGTGACTTTCACTTACTATTATTACAAATACTTGACCTGGATCTTGATTCATTTGCAAAGCTAGTGGTAAGACATTGTCGTGTAATTCGCCGGAGTGCACCAAAACAGTAGAAGTACCCATGCTTCTTTCTCTTCCAATATTGCATTGTACTCCATGCGTTTGAGTGAGCTGCGGTTTATCTATAGAAGATTCCGTTGCAACTTTAATAGGCAGTGAATCATGAAATTCACTGCTGTGAAGTAACTTTTCTGAAGTATCTTCGCCAGATTGATATTTATCAGATTCCAGGTTGTGCTTAAAAGTTTCAGAGAATTTCTTCTCTTGAAGTTTAGATGGTGTGTTTTGTGAGAATGTATCTTGATGCAAATAGAACGGTGAAAGTTCTCTGTTTAGTTCTAGCTCTTCACTATTCAAATTACTTTCAGAATCCCTAACTTCTAAAATTAAAAATCCATATATTATTATTGTAAGACATAAATTGGCTTAAATAATACTTAAAAAATTAGGAAGGACGTCTTACCTTCATTTTCCAACTCCGTTTTTTTAGACAGATCCTGAACATTTATATTACTTATTGATTCGCTTGGCTCAACAAAATTATCTGCTTGTTCTTCATTATTCTTCTTTTCATTACCTTCCACGTTTGAATTTGTATCTATTGCGTTTATTTGGTCCAGCGTATCTTTTTCATTCTGCTCAGTCTCATCTATAACTCCTACAATACATATTACAGACAATTTTACACTGTGAACTAATTCTTGAATTTTTTTTGAGCTTACCTAATGAATGCTTATCATATAATAGGTTAGTGCTTTGTTGTTTTTCCCTAAGCGGTTCTGCAACTCTCTCATCATGGTTTTCTTCGGTTGTCTTATCCGATTGATCTTTGCTTGGTTCATTTGCTTCAATATTTTGTTGATATACATTCGAAGTAATTTCTTTTCCTTCGTTGTCTATTATGTTTGTTCGGTTATCGTGTTGACTAGTTATAACGTTTTCAATTAAATTTCTGATATAACTTGTATCTGTTGAAGCAACTGCTTGAGTTTCAGATATGTTAGATGTATTTTCGCTTTTATTTTTATCAATTTTGTCATCAGAAATGGCTTTATTTTCCCCTGATTCGTTTGAAATAGGACTACTTTCGTTTCCTGGTGAATCAATTACTTGCTGAGAAAGCTCTGTGATAGACGGATTGTAAGTCCTTACATTTTGAGCTACTTCATCACGTGCATGTTCCTCTTTTATATGTTCTTCTTGTTTATCTATTTTCTCAGTTGCCTTATTGTGGATAACATCGTTTAAAACATCTTCTTTAGTATGTGATTCTTCAACTACACCTGACGCAACTTGATTATCTGAAACAGCATTTGACTTAAGATTAACTTTTTCTGCTTGAGAAATTTCACTACCGCAATTAACATGTTGTAATTCTTTGTTCCGTTCCACTTCCATCACACTTGTTCTACCATTTTCTGCACTAATGTCCCTATCAGCGATTACATCGCTTCCTACATCTTCTTTTCCGACATGTGCGATTTTTTGGGTATTTCCTACTTCAGCACTTGACTTCGAATCAGTTACATCTACAAAAGTCGTTTCAGAATCTTCATTATGTGTTTTGCTATCTGTATCTTCCATCTTCATCAAGTTTACTCCGCCTTTTTCGTCAACCACGCTTAATATAGATTCCTTTTCATGTGGTTCTTGTATTTCATCAGTTTTCTGTATGTTATCTAATTGAATATTTGATTCGACTTCAATTTTTTCGGAACCAGATATTTCTGATTTTTTCATAACATCAATGTCACCTTGTAGTTCTTTATTTTGGTAAATTTCTTCTTTATTATATTCATTTCCACCTATATCAATACGGCTTTCATGTTCTCCGATTGTAGTTTTTTGAGTGTTGGTAGGTTCAGCTGTTGCCACACGTTGTTCTTCGTTTTGTTCTTCAATCTTCTTTAAGTTTGCTTGGCCGTTCGCGCCATCTATATCTTTAAAATCAGCTATGTTTAATGTAGATTCTTTTTCATGTATTGCTTGAATTTCATCAGCTTTCTGTACGTTATCTGACGCAACGTTTGACTTAGCTTCAACCTTTTCTGTATTTGACACTTCTGCATTAGCATCAATTGCCTCTTCAGGGGGTATCTCATTATTACTATCTTTTTCCCTTTTATCTGCTTTATCATTATCTTCACTTCGACCTTTGCCAGTCATATTACCATCGTCCACACTTACATTTTGTAAGGCTATATTTGATTCTGAATAAGTTTCAGGTTCATTACTTGAGCCGATTGCTTTGGCATTTTGTAATTCTATATCCTGCTTATCATTATCAATAATTTCTTTATCTTTGGAATCATCAATATCTAATGTACTTTCTTTTTCAGGAAATGCTTGAATTTTATCAGAAACTACTGTACTTTCTTTATCGGTTTTGTCTTCGTTGCCACTAATTATAGTTTTTCCTATATTATTTAATATAATGCCTGACTTGTGTTCAATCTTTTCTTTATTCGATATGTCGGAATCTTTACCAACATCATCGTCATGTTGCGATTTCTTATTTTTATCTATTTCCGCTAAATTATTTTCGCCGTTCTCGTCACCATTAGTTTTGTCAGTTATATGATTTCCTTTTTTCTCCAAAATGTCAGTTTTTGAAACGTTACTAAATTCAATATTTGATTCTGAAGAAGTTGTCTTTAAACGAGATAATTCAGAATCTCCAGTCGTACCAATAGTTTTAACATCATGTGTTTGTGTATCTTCCGTCTCTACCAATTTTGTATAACCGTCTTCACCGAGCTTACTCTTAGAATGAATCATACTTAATCCAGATTGCTTTTCGGGCAATGCTTGAACTTCATCAGTGTTCCGCATATTCTCTAATTCGGTATCAGTTGCAATTTTATTTTGGGGAGGCACTGCAGAATCGTTGCTTATATTAATCATCTTATCATGTTCTAGTTCTTTAGTATTAGCGACTTCCAGTACCTTTAAACTATGATTGTCAACTCCTACATCATTATCGCTTACTTGGCTTCCCACATTTCCTTCAACTGTTTCAATTTTGTTCACAGTATTTGTTTCTGAATCAAATGTATCTGCATTAGACATTTCAGAATCACCATTTAAATCAATTCCTTTAACATGTGATTTTTCATGTGGTGGTATCATCATGAAATTTGTTTGATTATTCTCATCAATTTTAACTTCAGCAGTAGCGATAGTTAATGCAGAATTTACATCGTGAGATGATTGCAGTTTACCAGCATCTTGGAGCTGACCATTTGTATGGCTTTGTGCATTTTCTTGGTCCGTAATTGTAGTTTCTGAGGTATTATGTAATTCATCAGTACTTGACACAATTTCCGTATTTATATCACTTAACTTCGTTTCATTATTTTGTTTTCTACTTTCATTTTCCTCACTTTGAGATTTTTGTGGGCTATAATCTCCAGATCTAGTTTGAGCTGTGTCTAAATTAATAATCGTGCTACAGTCTTCTTTCTCCTTTGCCTTATCTTCAACTTGCGTTGTTCCTTTGCTTAAATCATCATCATTTAAAACCACTAGTATTTCTTTTACGTCATTAGTATGCTCTTTTGGTAGCTTGCTGTCATTATTAGTAGCAATATTAGATTCCATTTCGTTCGTTACAGTTATACCTTTATGACCCTCATCGACAGGTTCCTTATTTCCTGTTCTGGTTTTGTTTACCGATAACAAAGCATCAGGAATGTTTCCTATATGTTCATCATTGTGGACATTAAAAGCTTCTTGAGTGGTGTTAATACCTTCAACAGATACATCATCGCCTACCATTACATCAACTTGTTTGGAATCAACATTTAAGGAAGGATTATCTACATCATGTTCATCTTTATTATCACTGAAAACGTTATTTTGTTCTTGAACACTACCATCAATATTTGTGTTGCAGTTTGTATCGGATTGTATCAGTTTATTTGGAGAAGGACTACTAATTTTATCAAATACCTGTTCAATCTGGGACTCTATATTATCAATTCTTTCCTGTAACTCGTTATCAGTTATAGCATCTGTTTTCTCTTCATGTTTGTCTGTATTTAAACTTGTTTCCTTACCATCTTCAGGGTTATCGTTAGCTTCCACTACAACAGTGTGATCTTTACCTTTGGTATCAAGTTCGTTTAATAATACTTGCGAATTATGATCATCCAGTTGAATATTTATCATACTTCCATCTACATGTATTCCCGGTTCATGCTTTTCATAATCCGTAAACTCTTCTTTTGTTGCTTCACTTCGAACTTCTTCTAATGGTCCATTTTTGAAATTCAACTGAATATTTATGTTCTTATCAATGTCCACTTCATCTTTATGATTTATTGAAGTTTGTTTTCCTTCCGTCATTTTATCTTCTTCGGCGTTGTATTTAACCCCCTCTGTGTTATTACTTTGTCCTGCTTGACTTATATTTTCTTGAATATCTTTATCTTTTATTTCTACTCGTATAATATTTTCAGTTACTGGTGTCTTAAATGATATATTTTCACTATTTAGATCACCCTCTGTACTGAAATGGTTCTTTGTTTCTTCTGAATCATTTTGTATTGTTTTAGCTTCCACAGTATATAAACTGTCAGATTTCTTATCTTCTCTTGGCTCAGATCTTAAATTCAAATCACCCTCTGTCATTAACTTTTTTGCTTCTCCTGGATCACTTTCTATTGTTCCAGTCTGTACATTGGACAAATTCTCAAATTTTTTATTCTCCTTTACCTCAGTCTTTAAATTATCTCTCTTAGTTGAAATATTTTCCAACGATTTATTCTGGTCAATCTCCACATTCGGATCCTTACTTACCGCCTTTGTTAGTTCGTCGAATTGTTGTTCTGTTCCTTCTATTTTTCTAAAACCATTAGCAATATCTTCTACTTCCGTGACCAAATCACTAAACTGTTCGGATGTATCTACTACTTCTTCCATTTTGTCGGATTTTATTTCGATATTGCTAGGCGATAAAGTTCTGCTTCCGTTTGTTGTTTCTTCTTTTTCAAAAATTATGTTTACAGAGTCCTTCTGCTCATTACTCTCATCTGCCAGCTTCTGACAATCTTGTGTCAATACTACCTGCTGAACTTCGTTATTATCACCACTTGAAATGTTAATCGTTACATCTAAATGATTATTTAATTGCATATTTTCACTTAAAACTTCATCGTTTTTGGATTTATCAACTTCGTTTTCAATAGCTAAGGATTGCAGTTTTGTCTCTGGCATAATATTCTCTTTTTCTTTTAATTGAAGAAATTCCTTTTGTAATTCATTATTTTTTTTGTCTTCCGTATCTATTCTAGAAATATTTTTACCTTTCTCTTTAGAAATACCTTTTTCATTGTCTACATTAGAATCTTCATTGGAAATATTATCAGCATTGGTACTTACATTACTCTTATCATCATCATGTTTGGGAGAGATGGCTTCGCGTTTATTTTTATGCACCTCAGATTCATGAACTACCTGAGGTGCTTCATCTAAAAAAGAATTCTCCGTGGCTGAAATTAAATTTTTATCATCACTTGAAGTTTTAATTTCAACTGTTTTATTTTCTTGATTTCCTTTAGTTGTATCTCCACTATTGGTATTAGGTTCGGGTAGTGTCAAAGTTTCGTCAGTTGATCCCTCTGTGCTGTAATCTCTAAGAGGTATATATTCATACTCTGGCTCTTTATCTTTTGATGTAGTTTGAACTACCGTCTGTACTGTTCGTTTGTATGGCGAAAATGTTTGTTTCACAGGTTCTACTAAAGAATTAATGTATTCCGTAATTTCCTTAGACTCATATGGTTCATGTGATTGAACTAACTCTCTTTTTTCAGGATTAACTATTGCATGACTTTTCTCAAATATGTTGGCGGTTGAATGATCTAAATTGTGTTCATCTCTCTTGTTATCATTCTCAGCACTGTCTTCTTTCTCGACAAGTTCTTTAGTAACCACCACAACATTTTTATTTGTTTCCTTAGTTATTTCAACTAAATTAACTTGACTGTCTTCAGTGTCTTCTTTCAAAATTGACATACTACTTGTAATATTGTCGTTTAAACCAACAACTTGATCTGTATCTTTGTCTTCTTCACTGTAATCTCTCAAAGGGATATACCGATATTCTGGTTTTGACATTTCCACAACCATTTTCGTCTCTTCCTTAAATTCAACAGGTTCCTCTTCATTCGGTTGGAATTTCTTCGTAATTGGTTCTACGATAGCACTTATACAAGCAGAAATCTTTTCATCAGCATCTTTATCCACGTATTTGGAACCTTCATTATTTGAAGCAACATCTAAATCAATTTCATGTTTCAGTGATTTACTTGTTTCGGCAGTTGTTTTTATATTCTCATTAATAACTTCTCCATCGTAGATATCGATGTGTTGCGACGTATTGGTTTGGTGTATTGTGTCTGCAGTTCCTTCCACGTCTCTATTTTCGCTTACAATGTTATCTAACACATTTGGTTTTTCCAATAACGGAGTGCTTCTTTCTTCGTAACTATAATCTCTCAATGGTATATAGACAACATCAGGTGATTTTTCATTTTTTGAATTAATATCGGTTTCGTCTTTTTCATTCTCTTCTTCCCCATCAGCATTATTTTTATCGGCTGAAAATGCCTTCCGAATAGGTTCTGTGATTTGATTCAAATATTTCGTTACTTCTTCTTTAACTTTTTCCTCTGTTGATTTAATATCTTTTAATACTTCCCGTTGTCGTCTCACACGATAGCCTCGGTAATTAGCTTGAATAGTAGTTGCAGCTTCGTCTTGCCACAATTGTCTTAATTCATCAGAAGTGGTGCTTTGCCTTTTTTCAGATGTCAAGGGATCTATAGATTTTTGATCAAATAATCCTGCTTCAGCAAATTTGTTTTTCTCTAAACCGATTTGGGAATCTTCAAGTCTATTCTTAGCAGTATCTAAGATATCATCCACTAAAATATCGCCTTGCTCTTTGATAGCATTTAGATGCATCAAGTTTTGTCTTTCGTTATTTATCTCATTCGATGAAGGTAATTTGACTGTGTTTGTGTTAACCACAATATCTTCTCTTAAATCGTTATCGGTAGATAATTCTTTTTTGCGAATATCGTTGAATATAACGGTATCGACGGAATCCGTTGATGTAACTGAATCTTTACTAACAGGTCTTGTTAGTGATTCGCCAGGTTTAATTTCAGTACTCTGACTAAGAGCTTTTTCCAACTGTTTCACGTCTTCCCCTATAGATTTGGTGATATCTGCAATATTTCCATCTTCTTCTTTCTTATCATCGGACACCTCATGAACGTCAATATCAGCTTCTAAGGTTTGTTTTAGTTTCTGCACATCTTCCTTAATTGAACTAGTTATTTCTGATATATCAGTGGGGTCTCCGATAGAATGGTTGCCATCGGTTGATTCAATAGATATACTTTCACCAGCGTTATCTATTACGATATCTAACCTTTGAAATTCGTCGCCGACAACGCATGTCACAGGTTTAGTAAGTGGGTTAATTATAATCTGTTGCGCTGAGGGATCATCAAACGTAAGACTCCTAGTATACGTCTTTGATTTTCTTCGCGGTTCTTCTGTGGGTATTGCGGCACCATCCAGTTGTTTTAAAATGGCATATACTTCCTCATCAGATATGGTCCTACTTTTCTGCAAACTTGAATGATTGGAATTGTCTGTAGATGCTAATGTTTCTTCCGCGCTAACTTGATCATCAGTTTTTGACGCACTATTTAAACTCTCCTTCTTCTTATCATCACTGCTATTCGATCCAAAATCTTTGCCATCCTCCCCTTCAACTTCTAACACAGTCGGTAATTTGCCTTCGAAACCCTTTTTCTTGGGTGATAACCCGTCTACGTTTCCATAATTTTTCCTAACCAAATACCCTCTGAATAAAGCTTGTATCACAGTCGCTGCTTTCTTTGCATCGTCTGGACTGCTCCTCTGATGTGGCAACTCATCGCAATCTGGTGGCTTTTGTAGGTCACGTAACTAAAAATTTCACAATTAAAGTAAAAACAAATTTGTAGTAACAACTTACCTCAATGCTCCTTTTCATGCGATGATCTTGCCAATCGGATTGTATTTTTGCAGTAACCTCATCCCCGTAATTGGGAACATTTGCAATTTTTTCTATTGAATTTGCTCTAGGTTTTACATCATCGCCAAAAGCATATTTACTATCAAATTTTTGTAATTCATTATCGACTGTATTGTTCAAAATCTTTTCAACAATGTCCATTTTAGTCTCGTCAATTGATTTTTCTTCTAATTTTCTTAATGAATTATCATATCTCTCAGAATCATAGTTAATGTGTTCTTTACCAAGAAAATCTGTAGTCATCCTTTTATAAACTTCAACATCTTGAACTATATCTTTCGAATTGCTTTTCTGAATAATTTCATCTGTTTGCTCTTCTATTATATTTTTACCAATATTTTCTAATGATTTACTTTCCTGTTTATCATGGTTTATATTATCATCATTTGCAACTAAAGTATCTTTAGAACTTGACTTGCTACCATTTTCCGAGCGGATATCATCTTTTATTGTTTTTCTTAAGCTTCTGCGAACTAGAAAACCTCGAATTAAAGCCTGTATAATTGAAGCAGCTTTTGAAACATCTATTTGAATTGCAGTAGATTCTGTTGAGAGTAGACAATTTTCCTCATCTTTGCTTATTTTGTTTTCAACATTTATAATATTTTCTTTTACAGGTGATTTACTTGTATTATTCAATTTTCTAATTAAATATCCTCTTACTATTGCTTGTATCTTAATAATAGCGTTAACCTTATTCATGGTGTCTTTTACGTGTTCACTTTTCTCAGTAGCACTCTCAACATTCGCTTTATTATCTGCCAGCAATTTGTCGGTATTAATAATTTCAGCGAGTTCAAATTGATTGCTCTTTATATCAGGTGTAGATACTGATTTTACAATTTCCATATCAACATTATTAACTCCCAATTTCTTTTTTCTTAACATTTTTCTCGCTAAGTAACCTCTTATTAGGCTCTGTATCTTAATTGCTGCGTCATCATATAACTTATTTTCTGATATTAAATGCCCTTTTTCATCACCAGCATTCGTAATTTTTACATCCTTACTTAATATTAAATTTTCGGTATCATCGATTTCTCTACTTTTCTCATCAACAATTAATGCCTCATCATTGCCTTTCGCATTTTCTCCTATATTGTCTATTAAATCATTACAAGGCCCTAAAAAAATCTCTTCTTTTATCATTGTGGCTTTTGCATTCTCATTTACTCCATCAACTACACTTTTCACTTCAGTAACACTCCCAATCAAAACGCTATTCTCTCCTTCTTCCAACTCATCAATATTCTTTATAAGTAGACCAATTTTTCCTTCACTAATTTTGTCGTGATCTTCAGAATCGATGTTTATACTGTCAGAATTGCTCTTATCTTCATTCATCGCATCAAGAATTTGATCATTCGATGTTATTACTCCTTTAATTAATCCTTCTTGACTTATTTCACCACTTGATACTTCAATTTTCACTTCAGGTATTTTTTCATCTTTCGACGTATTTGAGACAAGATTAGAATCTTCTACTTCAGAAATTTGACGCTCCATTTGTGTCACAACCTCATCGGATATTTCAGCATTTGAAGATATTACACTTGCTTCGCTAATTGTGTCTTTACACGTTTCCTTTGACCTAACATTCTTCTTTTCTGTCGTGGGATTAATCTTAGAGCTTGCTTTGCCTTCCATTTTTAATGCTTTCAATTCATCAATACCCTTTAAACTAGATTTCTTAATATCCTTTTTAAGCGTTTTAGACGTTTCCGATTTTCTCCTGGGTCTTTCATTACCAATTGCAATAATCTCATCCTGTTTATTTTTATTTGCATTTCTAGATGATAACTTCTCTTTCTCGCCTTTTGCGTCATTCCTCTTATGTTGTAAGCTTTGTCGCCTTTGCTCCAAATTCTTTTTAGAGGTCTCCCTTGGAATTTCCACCATTTTCTTGCTTTCCAGTTCTGATGGTTGCCTATTTACTTCCAAATTCTTTTTGGTGTCTTCATAATTTTTCTTATTTGCTCTGCGTTTTTCAATCATCATTTTTGTCCTATCTTGTCTGGAATTTTTATTGTTATTATTGAATGTTCTTGGAGATACCTTCGATCCAAAGCTTGCTTGCGAATTCTTCTTCGTTAAAAATGCTTTTGGCGCAGGAGATTTAGGCCTGTTTATCGGTTTAGGTACTTTAGTCACCGCCCCAAAAGTGGCAGACTTCACCTTAACCGGATTAACTTTAGCATGAGAATTATCCAATGTATCTCTAGAAGACTCTGTATTGATTTTTTTCGTTTTCTTCAATGACCCTGCAAATTAAATTTTGTACTTTCCTAGTAACAATTAAAAAAAAAAGAATCCACCTTTATAATTGCCTTGGTCGCGTATTTCCAAAAGCTGAGCAAAGTGTTGAGATGCAAACGCATAGATATCAGCAGGTTTCGTTCGTAACACTTCTTTTGTTAAACTTTCCATGAGTTCCTCTAAACCCATAGGAACACTTAAACGCTTTACTACCATGTCGCTTTCTGGTTCCATTATTGCTACTTGCATTTTATTCTAAAAACGCAGGATTAATTGCGTTTAAAAATATGTGTAGGCACCTTTGATAGATACATTTTGTTTATCATATACGCACAGGAACCATAAATATACTTTCTTAATTCTGCACGTACAGATGTATATAACATAATAAATATAAGATGCAGGTAATTTTTCAATTTACAATGATCATCAAGTATCCCAAATAACTAGTTTCTAGCGCACAGAATTAGAAAATCGTTCTAATTTGTATTTATGCCCTTATATACTGATGCAACTTTAATCACCTTTGACGGTTCATTGCTTTACTTTTACGACGCGCAACAGTAGTAATAGTGTAGATAGGTACTTATTTCATTTTTTCTGTCATTTTTTCTCTAATAATATTTAAGAAAATATGCAAAAAAGAAATGAGAACAAATGAAGTCAAGAACCTACTGTTTATTTTTCACAAAAACCTAAATATAGTATATAAAGAAAAATATAAAAATATGACAGTATACTGAAAATAAAACGAAATGGCGCATCCGGTTATACCGGAAGTGACTGTCAACTTTGTTACTTTAAATGAAACAACCTATATATTATTACATTTTTTAATTCCTCGATCAATTTTAAAGTAAGTTTGATAAAACAACTATGTTGTTATTTTCAACCATTTTCTAAATATTTGCATTTTTTTTAATTTTTTGGCAGATTTCGCCTGAACTTCTGTAGCTCTAAAAATATTTAACTTGGAAACTTGAAAATTTGCAGAACTGTTAATCGTATAGGGTAGCATTCAAAACCCAATGAATTTTTCGAAACCATTATACAGCGTGTCCGAAAATTACGAGTAAACTTTCGAATTGAAAAATTGTCAAAACTCGTTTTCTTTTTTAATACAACTACCTATTTTTGCTTGCCCTTACAAAAATGCAAAAAAAGTAATATTCATTATGCAACTAAAATGGATACTTTTTAAGATAATTAATAACATATGTTTATATGGTATCTGAATGTGGCTTATGGAGTTTTTTAAAATGTCATCCTGCTTTGGTATATCTAAGTTAGTCATGAGCATTCGAGAAACAATCCAGCATTGATGAAATGTCACTTAGTTTTCAATTATAATCAATGCCGGCATGTTTAAATTATACTTAGGAAGATTATTTAAATTTGTTTACTATTTATTATGATCAAATATATTATATAATATATATAATATTTTTATGTCATATACGTTTAGAAAAAAATAGATACATAAGTACAGTAAAATTCACTTGGCAGACCCGCCACAAGAAGGGGCATGCTCAATGGAGTGAGACACAATAAGGAATAAGGAGAATCGGTATAATTCGCACGCGAGAAAATAGCCAGTCCCACTATCTTCGCGATTCGTGCAAAAGTCGTAATTCAGTATGTATACGAATTATACGCTGCGAATCCACTAGGGTTCGCGCGCCGCTTCGAGCTTGTCATGTACCCTATTTAAAGAAATAAATGCGCATGGAGTTAGTGTAGGAAGTAGGCAGCCAATTTAACAAGGTCATATAGTAGTGATGCGTAACGTACAATTTTTCTAGCACTATTTTTTTTTTTATTATTTCAGTATGCAGTGTTTTTGTACCTATACTGCGCGTAGAGGCGTAGCTTCCACTAACTCATGACAATTTTACTGTACATGAAAGCGATATAGATATAATATTGCATCCTTTTATGCTTTTGAATCGTAGTAGACAGGGCAGATTGGGCTTCGATTTACATTCCACCAATTAGTGGCGTGGATTTTATTTGCGCGTGGGCAGACAAAAATTCAATATCGAGACCAAAATAAGGCGAATGGACCAGCAATTCATCTATGTTTTTAGCATTATCCGAGATATCAACCTTTAAATTCCTTATTCAGCTATGAAAATTTATACCTATATACATTATTTTACAATATATCCCATACCATTCAGGCAATAATCAAAACTAAGTACACAAACATTGATCTTATAGATTGGAAGAAGATCCAAAAGAAAATAACTTAAAAAAAGATTGAGAAAACTAAAGTATTTTATTGCATACACAACAATTGAAACAATTTTGACAGCTACTGACAATTAAACTGATTTAAACAATATGAAATCAGTGAATGTTTATTTTTCTAATTGGATGTTGTAATAAAGCTAAAACAAAAGGCGACGCTGTGCTGATATGGCTATTACAGCATACTGTGCTGTAATGAGATATTAACGTGGTGGGGAGGGGGGGGGAACTCTTGCCGGAACGTAATATAGGCGATTAATGTGCAAATTAGAAAAAATACTGTAAAAAACGTGTACCAAAATGACATGTAATGCTCGTACTTTGAATCTTCGAGATTCAAACTTGTACTCGCATTGCATAAACGTCATTGTGACACTTGTGTTTTAAAATACTATTTTACTATACCGAATTACAATAGGATAAAAATGAGGTTTCCATTTTTTTGGCCGCGGTGGTACATATGTATCTATACAAAGTTTTATCAATATCTAAAAGCGACATCTTTCAATTATGAATCATTAAAACTGCACCATTAATAGTCCAACTGAGGGAAAAAAGATATTTAAAAGTTCAAATAGATCGCACAGTTTCTAAAATTACTTATTGGGCAAACTAACGAACATTTAAAGTAATTTCATTCTTTTTCCCCTGTTCATAAAACAAATATGTATGACGCCAGATTGTTACAGTAGAAGGCTTACCTTAGATATGTTGCCTCGAAGAGTATACAATATAACTGCTCTCAATAAAGGTCTCGAACCTTACTTATTTCCAATTTGCGATCAATTTTCTTGCGTGTCAGCTTGTACGTAACAAGTCGTTTGTATAAAGAATACAAACAATTCATTCGGAAAATCAATAATTTAAAAAGTCGCCGCGATAATTCGCAAGAACATTTTAACAATTAAGATAATTAGAAATTAATAATATTCTATGAATTCTATTTTAAATCCAAAACATTAAATTCGTTACGTCTTTGTTATGTATATGTATTTACTGTGAAAACGTTTTTGGAAATCTGCAAAAAGAAGATAAACTAGTTTATATAATACTTAGGAGTATAATCAGGGCCATTCCTGACGGGCGTGCAAGCCGTGCCTGCACGGAGGCGCCAAAATAAAGGATTCGCCGTTTATTTTGACGCCTGGCAAAATTGTTTTCAAAATGGGTCATGTTCGGCACGAAGGCTCCTAAGTACCCAGGCACGGTACCTACCGAATATAATTTTTGGCGCATTTCACGCCGGATTGTAGAATAACCAGTATTATAGGCATTCTTTAAAATTGGTTGCCTACACTACACTTAAAATTTCAAATATTTTAGATAGAACTTTCTATAAATCTATTAAAAAGTCAACGATAAAAAAAATGAGATTATTAAGCTCAAATTTTCGAAAGAACTGATTTTATTCAAATATGAAGTGATAAATAACACTAATTTTTCAAATATATTTTTTATTACAAAGAAAAAAGCCATGAACATGTTAAATTCACACATCTATAATTTAAATTGTTCCAAATATTCTGTTTCAAGGGGGTGCAGGTCCGGTCCAACAATAATTAGTGAATGTAGTGGATCTCCTAAATTAACATTAACCATCTGTTTCAATGAACATGTTACAATTTGCTGTGTATCAGATCCAACTCTTGCTACGCCCACACATAAAGTATCTTCACTAATGCCTGAAATTTTAATAACCTGAAGGTATAATTAATGGAAGTAAAACAGGTGCTTACATGTATCTGTCGTTTTTTGAATGATTTTTAATAATTGTTGTGATGCTTCACAAACACTCATAAATTTTGGTGGCATATATTCTTTTTTCTTTTTCGTCAAGCTTTCTAATGTTGGTTCTTTCACTTTTATATCTACAACAAACTTATTATCATCTAAAAATCTATATTATCATAAAATTTTACCCAAAAGACATAGTGTATGCAACTTATGTTTATAATTGGCAATAATTTTATTGAAAAAACTATCTGGTTGCCATGTATCAGACCAATACGGGATAGAAACTGTTTCACCAAAACTATATAACTGCAAACCACAACATCCAACAGCATTTAAGATTGATGCATTATGAACTACTTGAACTTTTATACCCTTTTCTTTAGCGCGTAAAACTAGATCTGTATGAGTTGTTGCACCGAAAGGATCACCCACAACTAAAAAAGCAATGTCGCAGGTATCTGCCTCTATCAATATGTCATCTGCCCCCTGTTCAACAAGTTCTCTATCAGCGACAATCAAACTTCTTCCATAAAATTGCTCCTAAAACTTGTGCCTCGGACAAAATCCTTTTAAACTACACTTTATTTACCAATGCTTCTTTTCCACATGATAATATGGAGGTATATGCTTCTAAGAAAACTTTATCACATTGTCTAATTATTTCTAATCCCTTAACTGTTACATCTTTTGGATCTCCAAGACCTAATCCTATTATATAAAACATGATTCCGTGATACTCGTGTTATCATGCAATATTATGTGTGTATGGTTTGAATTTGAAGGTTATGTAGTGAAATTATTTTCAAACCACACCTAGTTTCTTTTTATAAATTAAAAACCCATAAACAAGGCAAATTGCTGCCTGGGTCCCTGGGTGAAAAGTTAGGAATTTATTGCCTTCTTATAAGCAAAGTCATAGGCTTTGAACTAAAAACTTGTAAAAAGTACACAATTTCTCTGTAACAATCTAATTCTTACTATTATTTTATAGATGTCTCTGGCCTATAAGATCTCGTCACATTGCGCTGTTGCCGTGTGCTCATATTTGGGTAGGTTTGACAAACCTGCAGTAAATATCAGCCGCTACTTTTTAATAGTGCTTTGCTTTCCAACAGTGCGTTTCACTTGAAGCAAATAAATAAACTCGAAAATCATGAAGTTATATTGTTCTGGTGTAAACTCTAAAATATTTGTGTTCTTGGTGTTCCGAATAATTATAAACATCTGAAAAGCTCGTGATTAGTGACAAAGTGTTTGAAAACTTTGTTTTTTTGTCCTTATTCCCAATCCTGTCTCAGATGATAGAGTAAACCTATTGTTACGTTGTCTATATGACTGCCTTAAGAGCACTCAAATAAAATCCCTTCATTGCTTAAAAACAAAATGGTAAGTCAGGTTTTCAATTGTTATTTTTTTGACAAATACAAAAATTTTTCTTGCATATTGTAGCAAGGAGACGATCCCCCGTATTTGCCCGTGGGGACCGCAGTTAGTGCTAAATATAAAGGTGCATTTTGTGAAGCTAAAGTGAGCAAAGTTGTTCGTATTGTAAAATGCAAGGTTTGTTGGATAACTTTTTGGTCAACTTGCATGATGTAGTTATCGATTTCTTTTTCTTAAAGGTTACTTACAAAATGGGTTTGGGTACCGCAACTGTTAGTGACGAACACATAAAGGGTACTTTAAGAGTTGGTCAATCAGTTCAAGCAAAGCATCCAGATAAGAAAGATTTTGTAGACGCGACTATTGGGAAAATACAGGATTGTAGTCAATATACTGTCGGTATGTAATTATAAAAACAGTATATTATAAAATTTACTAATTATTTCTGATTAGTTTTTGATGACGGTGATATAACTACGTTGAGAAGGACTGCATTGTGCCTGAAAAGTGGAAGACATTTTAATGAAAGTGAAACGTTGGATCAACTACCATTAACACATCCAGAACACTTTGGAAATCCAGTTATGGGTGGACGAGGAGCAAGAGGTAGAAGGAGCAGACAACTAAAGTAATTTTTTTAAACTTTAAACTTATTTAGTTTACTTCCTATTTATGTTCAAACTTATTATGAAATTTCTAAAAATTCTATTATCGCTTTCACTTGGTATGGCATATTTTCTATCGCGATTCCATTATTTTATATGCAATTAATTTGCTGTGCCCTTAATGACAAAATAATTTCCATTTTTACATTTAACTACCATATATAGTGGTGTGGGTCAAACTTGGTTCTTAAGGGTTAATTTGAAACTAATGTATACACTCAAAGAAACGCACTAAAATTTCCTTTCTCTTTTGTTAGACACACAAAATCTTTTCATACATTACTTTACATAAAAATTTGTGCTTATTACTGTGTAAAGAATTTGCGACTCCAAATTTTAATCGAAATTTAATTTTATATAAATAGATAATGATGTGATCATCAAACATGTGCATATATGCCCTTTCATATTTCACAAGCCCAATTATTCATTTTAATTCAAACATCTTGAGAATGAATAATAGCTAATTTTAAATGACAATAATGCATGACAGAATATGCCTTTGCTTTCTTTGAAATTCGAAAACAGCAGTGAGCTTTTATATGCTCATTTAGATTATTCTTTATTCTAAATCATAATACAATACTTATTTATTTGTAGCTGCCAAAATGTGTTTACCTTACTAGATTATTCTGAAATAAATTCTATAAATGATAATTTACCAGTATTCAGGGTTGTATGACAAATTACATAATTTAAGATTTCATTACCTTAGAGCTATTTTCTATATTGTACTTTCACATTAAGAACCGACAATTTTAATAGAATGATCTTTGATTAAATTCTATTCATGCAAAACCTAAATTCCACTATCTCATAACTGACAGAAAAAATTTCTACTAACATAGTACTACTACCTAATAGTGTCGACATAATAACTACTAATCTGATGTAACCAGTTCAGTGTTTTACTTGTATTAACATTCCCAGTAAACATTTTTTTTAAATTTCGTGGATTATGAAGGTCAAAGCACAACTTCATTTCTCATAAAAATTTCGAGACAAATATTTTTTTAAATTTATAATTTCATAGCAAAATAGAAAGATTTTACTTCTTCTTCCATGTTATCACTTATTTAAGTATTTTCTGTATTTGTTTATATTTAAAATGAAAATGATGGGCGTTACACTACTAAAACTGTTTAATAAACTCATTTCATTTTTGCATATGCTTTAAAATTACTAAAAACAAAATCTCGTCACAATACCAACTAAATCTGTAACAAAAAAAATCATTCGACAATTATACCATTTATTCTATTTATGTATGATCAATAAATAAGATAAATACGTAACTTGCGCGAACAACGTTGTTTGTGTAACAACATTATTTACATTATGCGTTTTAAAAAAAAGAAAAAACTATATAATATCTGACAACGCCTTCTGCATTCTTGTACGATTACATATAAATCTAAAATGTATTAATAATGTGTCCAAAATGTTTCAACTATAATTACTATAAACAAAAATATTAAAATAAGCAAAAGAACTAGTCATAGGAACATTCAATAAACACTTAAAAATAACAGCAATACAATTTAATGAATCGATATAAGTGTATTTAATTGCATTTTGTAAACATACATCATATTTAATAATCATGTCAAAAACATTAATAAATAAATATTCTAGTTTCTCCTTAATATCTGACTACACAAAATACTTAAATATGTGTAGAAGTGCATAACACGTGGTACACAATAAAGTCAACAAGATGTACATCTCCAGCATAATAATCAGCAAACGAAAGCTGCATAAACCAGTTCTTAAGTGAGAAATATTTTTATACGATTCGTAACGCGGGACAATGCACGAAAACAAAAATAATTCTCACTTAAATTCCACAATTACACCAATATGTAAAATCAATTTACCACTAATTACTAACATACTTTTCAATTGGCAGGATTATAATTCAATACATTCTTTTTAAGTAGGTACTTAAAAATTTCAGTTCACAATCTACTGAAATTTTTTTATTTATTTTTATATAATTTATAAGACATTTTCCATACCATTTTGGAGATAAATAAATTCTAAAACTCTATTTTTGTAAAGTATCCGTGTCTTTATTAGTAACAGTCTAATTGTAAGAAGTAATACAAGGAAGATAAGTCTTCAGCAACATAAAATAAATAGAAGATTGGATTTTATGTAATGGTGTTCGTATTTAGAACTCGCAGTTATAGGCACTGCATTAGTTTAATACGAAATTGTTTAGGGAGGACAGCAGTGAAGGCGAAGCCGAAGAAGAGAACGAACCAGATTTGGAAATGTATAGTGCTGACATAGGCCGTGTTGTGAGTGTTGAATCCAGTGAGAAAAAGCGTAATAAAGACAATTGGTTTCCTGGACTTATAGTTATGCCTTCTGCTCAACCCACAGTAAAAATAAATGTCAAAGATGAGTTTTTAGTGAGATCTTTCAAGGATGGCCGATAGTAAGTACTTACATACTTCAGATAATTTAAAGTTTTCCATTGTACCTTTTCGAAATTTGTGATCAATAGATTTTATATTCCTAGTTACTCTTTCTTGTTGGGGAAATTAAAACAATCTGCCTTATTGGAAGAACTTTTCACAATGAGCGCAGTTTTACTTCTCTAAAAAGTATATGTATTAATTACCTACCATTTCTAGTTATACGGTTCCTAAAAAGGAGGTGTCCGAATTTACGAGAGAGGCAGGATCTCGTGTTGAAAGTAGTGTACTAGCTGAAGCAGTAGATAAAGCTGTAAAATATTTAGATGAAGATGAATTACCGATACATTGGGAGAAAAATTCTTTGTTCAATACACAGAATCAATATACAGATTCCGACGAAAACTTTACTGATGTGAGTAGTAAAATAAAAATTGAAATCTTGCCAATTTTTTAAAAATATGTACTCCTCTGTAAGCATTAGTCTGATTTGTAGAAGTTTTTAAATGAAAATAATTACCCTTATCCTATTTCGCTTATAATTAAAGTTTCTTCTTTGGGAATATTTTTAGAGCTCAGATGACGAACCTCGGGAAGAAAAAGATCACTTTGTTGCACAATTATACAAATTTATGGATGACAGTGGTACACCTTTAAACAAGAGCCCAATGATTAGTAATAAAGATGTTGATTTGTATCGCCTATTCAGGATTGTCCATAAACTAGGTGGTTACAACAGAGTAACCAATCAAAACAAATGGAGAACAGTAACTTTGCGACTGAAATTTCCAAATAGTCAAAACATCTTTAACCAGGTAAAAGGCGTTTACAAAAAATGCTTATTCTCCTACGAATCCTTCTATCGTACTCTCGGTTGTACAATGTCGGACCATACTAGAAGTTCCAAAAAGAACCGCGGAAGACCATTAATACGAGATAAAGATCGCATAACTCCAGTTCAAAGTCCTAGACCAGAGAAAGAAGAAACGCCTGTGGAGCAACCGAGCGATAAAAAAGACGAAGAAGAGAAAGTTAAAGTGAAGAAAAATGTTGACGAGAAAAAGCGGCCTTTGGAAAACACCGATGACACTGAAGAGAACACGGATCCAGTAGAGGCTGTTGCAGGTACATCTAAAGATAGTGGTGGTCGTCCCAAGAGAGTAGATGCTATTAAAGGGAATAAGGACAAAAAAGTGAAACCACAACCTAGTGAAAAAGCAAAGGTCGTCGAGAAAATTGAAGATACCAAAAAAGATGAAAAAGATAAAGAAGATGAAAAGGTAATTAATTGCGTAAAATAACTGTTTTGTACAAATAATTTTGGAGCTTTTCGTTAGGTTCAACAAACTAGATCCAAAGGACTGCCAGCTAAAGCTAAAGAAGTCGCCCCGTCACCTGATCGAAAACCAAAAGAACCTTTGTCAAAGGAAATGGTAAAAGCCGCGCCTAGCAAATCTAAAAAGACTTTGGAAGAAGAGAAGAAACGTGGCCGGAAGAGAATAAACACAGAAGAAAAATCAAATTCGGATAGGTAAATTTGTACTTTCATACTATTTTGCCATTTTAATACATATTAAATATATCGCATCCGTTCTCGAAATTATTGTTTATTTTGTATTTATTTCATAGCGCTCCGGAATCTCCATCGTCTGGGACCACAACGCCAGTAAATGTTGGGGACAAACTGAAAGTATATTACGGACCGGCACACGAATCAAAAGCCGTAACCTATGAGGCTAAAGTAATAGGAATAGATAGCGAAGGCCATAGTCCTAAATATATGGTGCATTACACTGGTTGGAACACCCGATATGATGAATGGATTACACCACAGCGTATCGCCGAAAATTTGAGTGCAACTACTAAGACAAAAAGACTGAAACAAGGGGCAACTGCTGTTTCCAAGGTATTGTGTTATTTTAATTATTTAATGTTACAAGACAACAACATTAATTGTAAACACAAGACTCCATGTTTTGAGGATCTATTATCTATAAATAATTACAAAATATTTGTTTATTAGAGCCATTATACATTTTTCTTTCACTAAATATAACAACAATCCGTTCATTTAAAAATATATCTACTGAAATATTGACTAAAGAGATACGAAGGATATATTACTATGATGTATGTAAATAACAATTAAAACTATTCTATCATATACTCTTTGAAGAAATGTAAGCTCTCTTCATTCATAGGTCCTATTTCTACAATTTTAACATGCTTATTTATTTTACTGTATTTTATTTGGCATTTTCGTATAATCTAAACATCACGCCGCCACCTAAAAACCACGTCTTTTGTTCTGTGCATAGTCGACACGTTATACTCGCATCGTTCACAAATGCGTCTATTCCCTCTTTCTATTTATGCTTCCTATTGAATCTGAGTCGAGATTTTGAAAAGGCATAGTACGTACTATATGTTAGATAACATATTATTACCGCAGGTGGGTTTTAAATAGAATAAAGTGTTTCGCTTTTCATTCGTTGATCTAACAGTCCACTTTTCTTGTTAATCCGCCTAATCATTTCTTTACGAATTTGAAGACACTCAGAAAGAAATATAAATTCTTGTCATTGTCTTGCCTATAATACTTTGGAGGTGTGTTCGTAAGAAAATGTGTTGCTTTGGACAGTTTCGTGTCGAAATGTAAAATTTCCAATATATTAGAAGCAAAACTATTCTAATGACGAAGAGACTTTATTGACTTGACATCAACACTTATGCTATAACAACCGAAAAAACTAAAGGCATACTGGATTCCAGGCTATTATTTTGCTTATATGGCACCGTCTCAATTCTTCCAATACGGTCTTCTTGACAGGTTGACGTCTTGGGCAGATGTACGGTAACCTGGATGCCGAGATATTCCACAGCTTTTTAGAATTCGTACATCTCTGATATTGGTCGATCGTTTTGAGATCCCGTCTCTTCCTCCTTTGACACTAGTAGTAGGTACCGGCGCATTAAGTCTTGTCCGACAGTTCCACACTCCTGGCAGTGTGACCTTCTCCCCTCTTTCACATGTAGAACATTTCTTTTCCCAATTATGTTCAATAGTTTGGCTGAAACCCATTTTCTTCAGGCAACATCTTGATTTATGTCGTATTGTTGGCAAAAATGGCATCTAACCCTAGCAGCACAAGAATCGGCATGATATCGGCTAAGCTTCGCCGATATTGCTGACCGATGTCGTAATTATAGCGGCCGCTGATATCATACCGATACAAAATGTGAACATTTTGCAATATTGGTTCGATATCGAAATTCCAATACTTATCCGATATCGAAATTCCAACATCTATCCGATATCGAAATTCCAACATCTATCCGATATCGAAACTCCAATACCTATCCGATATCAATACAATTAAAATTAGATACAATATCATCAGTAGACCGATACATGATTGATACTTACCCAACGGTTTCTATGCTCCGCCTATAAAGTTTTAGTCGTCCTGGGATATCGCACCGATATTGGTGTGATGACTAATTTCTACATATAAGTATGTAGTTTGTCTATCCACGATAGTGGATATTTATACAGGCTGTCCCGAAAGTAGTTCCCGAAACGGAAAAGGGTTATAAAGAGTATAATTTCGAGTCAAATTAGCCCCATATGTGATTATTCAATTCTAATAAGGTTTTTGCGAGTTTTATAAAGATCTGCCACAAAAAACGTTCATAAAATTATAGGCAAAAACAGTATTTTTTTGTAATGTTAGAATTTAGAAAGAAATTAGAAACCATCAACGTCTTCTGAAATATCAAAGCCGTTAAACAAAAGGATGTACCTTTGATAATATCACGATGTTCAATTTCAATTTAACTTCATTAAAAAATAACTTCATTCTTATTGTCGTACTCTTTTGTTTGTTGATAATTTAATGAACGTTTATTTGAAGGAAGATTTTTAGAAAAATAATTGATTCGTAAACTATGCATGGAATAATAATCACACCTAGGATTAGTTCGACTGGAAATGACACCCACTATAACACCTTTGTGTTTGAATATTTAATTTCGGGGCAGTCTCTATAGTCATATTCATATTGAACAATGCGGAAAAAATACATCAGATTCATAATCACATTGCACATGTAATGTTTTTCAAATTGTTTGCCACCATTTTCTGTGTATAATAATTCATGACAAAATAGAATATTATGCGCATAAAATAATATACATAACGAAGGAAAGACTTTATGTAATAGAAAGTAAATAAAGCAATAAATTTCAAGAAAAAGTACTAATATAAAAATACTTAATATGTTTATTTATGAGTAATTGACACAAATATTTAACGACATAATTAAGAAAAACAAAAACTGAAAATAACTGGGAAAACATGAAACCGAAACCAAACTCAATATGTGCATATTTTAAACGAAAAGTAATTTAACATTTGTTACAGTTTAATTTTTAACAAATCAATAACAACAAAAATTCTAAGTAATACCTAAAAAAACTCCAGTCGTCTAAATTATTCGTTCGCTAAAGATGTTATATTCTTCTTCCTTTCTTTTCTGCCCCCATCTCATCTATTGATATTCGTCTCTGTCCCATCCGGCTGTTTGACTCTAATTGCTTCTGTAAATAAAAATAACAGTTTTGATATAGAGTTACAAATAAAATAATAATGCATGTAACATTACCTAGAAATACTATGTATATTTCCAATTTATCAAAAGCTTCTTTGGATTGTCTCTATTTTCATGAATAATTTACATTAATACTTTTCGAGAGAATTTGTTTTAACATTAGATATATGCTTCCTTTAACGTACTTCCCCCAATTAAGCACCACATACGTATCTAAAA
The DNA here is from genome assembly GCA_949128085.1 of Cetonia aurata. Lineage (NCBI taxonomy): Eukaryota > Metazoa > Arthropoda > Insecta > Coleoptera > Scarabaeidae > Cetonia > Cetonia aurata. The sequence continues at coordinate 53,441,860 of OX421883.1, read as the reverse complement.
AAAAGTGTTTTTCTTTAGTGTATGAAGTACGCTTGTAATTTATTTTATTCTATTAATGCGAAACGTTTTTTACGCTACACATATTGTAGAAACAATGCTTTCACGTAAAATAAGAAATTTACAAGCGTCTTCCATTTTGTTAACGCTGCATATTTACACAATAAATGTGTACTAATCATTAAATTAAATTATATACTTGATACATACATAAAACATTATTCATAAAAATTTCCTTACCTTTATAAGCTTCATTCACTCGTTTTGTAATGTGCACAACGCTTACTATAATGCAGCGACAAAATAAATAATGACAACCACTTCACCTGGTCGTCATGCTCACACTGCAATAAGGAACGCTATAATGGATTGTGGTAGGTGGTGGTGGTAAGATATTGCGCGTAGATCTAACTCCCATAAACATTGCGTTTAGATGCCAATTTTTATAATCACGGCGGAGTTAGAAAATTGCATTTGCATATTCTTAAGTTATCAATCGCTTCACCTTCTAAAACTGTTTTATAGTCGATATTAATTTTAATTTCACAATTGATGTCTCAAACGTTGAAATTTTATATCTGAACGTTCTTGTAATGCGGTTATATTTCAATCAACCAGTCCGTATAGATTTAGGATATTAGCCGACTTCCTATCGTCAAAAAAATGACAATAGTTAAATCCATATACCTCATTTCTATCAATATCGCAGCGGCGTTTATTAATGATATCGCCCTGATATATGTCTTGAGTTTCCAGCCGATGATCAGCCGATACATCAAACGTTCAACCGATATTTTACCGATAATGGATCTTTTGTATCGCAGTGATATCGTATACTGGTAGAAAGCCGATATCGGCACAATATCTTTGATATCGACCCGACATCAGGATATCGGCCCTATATAAAGCCGATCATTAGCCGATGATTTGTGCTGCTAGGGAAGTAACCCTGATGTACTGGAACCCGTGTTTTCTTCACAGCAGTTCGCTCTATACGTACTTCCATGTTTTCAATTTTACTTAGAAACCCATAAAAAAAGTCGTTCGGGTTTTTATAACCTCCTGGCTTCGCATTGGACTGAATGTGATGTGGAAGTCAATAATGCAGCTTGCCGCATCAGCTCCTGTAATACCGTATTTGCCAACTAAACATGCTTTTATTGTAAAATTAGGGCATCATGGTTTACGTTTTACTTTTTTATCGAGCTAACATTTTCTTTCTATTCTTTCCATGATAAAGCATACTGGTTCAATCCATTATAGCAGATTCTGGAGAATCCTGTAAGTCTTGACTACATACAAAATAACTCAGGCGTTTATGACACCAATTTGCTTAATCTTATAGCGTTTTCAGCTTACTGCACTTTACTGCACTTTTATGCACTGATTGTATATCCATCTTATTTTAATACATAATATTAGTAAGGGAGCTAGATATACTCCACGGGTGTAGTGCAGTAAGCTGAAAACGCTATATATAACCAATTGATAGAAATCACTTCTGACTTTTCTGGGTCGAACCAGGAAATGAGCTCTGATTTACTGGTGTATTTCCTAATGGTATTCTTCTGACATATTTTATTCGTGTCCAATATTTCTCTCATACTCTTCTCCACCAACTCATTCACATCTATGCCATCTTCTTTTTGCGTGATATAGCGATGTATGGCCTGCTGCGGGTTCACTGTCGTTCGAGCCACTCATCATAATATATTTTTTTTTGCACTTAGGAGTACCGAATAATCAATTAGTATGCTTTTATAGTTATCCCACTTCTGAAATATCAGAAGTAAAACTATTCTAATGATGAAATGTCTTTATTAATTCAACATATCATTCTATTCTAAAGATGATAGAGAGTAAAGATAGAAAACGATCCGGCCTCAAAACAGGTCGAAGTGATATTGTGATGAAGGCAACTAGACAAAGTTTGCCACCAAATGTTCGATTAGAGAAAGAGTCCTCTGCAGTCTCCGATGTTTAATTAACAACGGAAGAAAGGTCGTTTTTCACATAGTAACTCTTCTGCGCGCTTCCTATCTTCACTCTCTCTAATCTTTGATTCTATTCCATAGCAATCGAAAAATAAAACTAAAATAAATGCATGCTGGATTCTTGTTGTTTTTTTATTATATGGCACCGTATCACTCCTTCATAAATACTGATTTTCTGATTCTGTATCATTCTAATGACGCATTTATTTTCGACACACTCGAAGGTGTTGTTTTAGAAAAGTGAACAATTTTGATATTTGAAGAGATGAATCACTCCCGTTGTTGGTTTTCAGTTTGTATTTCTCGATTCTTAGAAAAGTAAAAATAGGATTAAATAAATTCAACAATAATGTTTCTGAAAGTATTAATTTAATTAAAAAAAAGTACACTCAAAATTATTTTTTTTGTTAGCAGTGTGTTGTCTTCTTTGGCTGCTTCACACTGTGCTTTTTAGTTTAGTTTATATTTTTTTAATTTTAAGTAATTATTAATAGGCTGCTACTACATCTTCATCTACACCAACTCCGTCAACTTCAAAGCTACCAAGTAAAAGAGGCAGAGGAATGTCTTTAACTGGTAAAAGTACAGCTGAACCTCCAAGATCTACCACACCTTCCAGTATAACTTCTTCCTCTAGCAGAACAAAAAGTCCTGCAACACCAGCTGCTGTCAGAAATGGTAGACTCACCAGACAAGGTAACGAAATATTACATAAAGTAGGGCGATACCTATTGGCAACCACCATATTGTTTGTATTTTGAATTCAATATATGCAACCCTAAGTGTAATACAATTCGAAAGAATTTTTGTTATTTATTTAAAAATATATTGGCTGTTTGAAAAAATTAGTTTTGAACAAGCGATAGATTAGGTCGTTGCACGCCATATTATAGATAATGATATGGGCTGTCAATGTGGTTAAGATAGTAACTATGATGTTTTAAACTCCTACTGCTCGTTCAATTAAAATAAAGTATTTTAAATTCCAAATTTACACATAAAAGACCCTTGCTAATTTGTTATTTTTTTTAATGTCCCATACAGCTCGTATAATTGTTACATGTTAATATTGCAAGTAAATATTTTTACCGAATACAGCCTGTATAAAAATGTAACCTTTATGTCATGTAAATAGGCGATAACAGTCGACGAACGCGAAGAATATCTGTTCAAACAGATGTATCCGTTCAATCAGATTCTGACTCTGAAGGGTCAGAAAGTGAATCAGAGCAATCTCGCACAAGAGGCGGAAGTAAAAGTGAAGATAGCGAAACAAAACCAGTTAGAAAGAAGCTAACAAAAACAGTAAGTTTTCCATTGCCAAAAAAGTACAAGATAGAAATATTCAATCTATTTGTTCTTCTAGAAAGGCGAGAAGAGAAAAGATGATGACGATACTGAAAAAGAAGAAGAGGTCGAGAAACCTAAGAAAACCCCCAGAAAATTAAAAAAATCTCTCGAACCAAAACCGATAGATGAAAGTGACGACGACAACATAAACTTGCCAAAAGGTCGCGATTTTGACCTTAATCAGATACGATCAGAGTTAAAAGGAATCACAAAATTGAAAATGCACAGCACTGAAAGTAGTGAGAAGGACACTATATCGTCTGATGATTCCATAAATACACCCGATATTAAATCTGTACCTGAGGAAATAGAAGAGAAGAAGGAAAAACATGCAGAGAGTACATCCAGCTCAGAGGATATATATGAATTCAAAGAACCAGAACCTTTTGAATTTGAATCGCATAAAATAGCTGACGATAAAAATAAGAAGCGTTTCGTGCCAAGAATTATAGATAATATTGATAAGTCTCCCAAAAAGAAAAGTCCAAAATCATCAATTAAAAAAGAAAGTGAGGATAAGAAGAAATTTAAGTGTTTGACTTCCATCAAAAAAGAAGAGGACGAAGAAGATGAGAAGGACATTAAGGTATTGTTTACTACTTTTATAAATTTATGAATGTTTCAAATTGTACGAAACCTATTCTTTATTGTCTAGGTGGAAGAAATTGAAGACCCATTTGATAAACTTGTCGAATCACCATCATTCCACATAGGCAAATCAGCAAATGAAAAGTCAGATGATTATAAAAAAGTTTCAAAGCTCAATCTCGACACACCATTGGGTTTGTTTAAAGATTTAATTGATGAAGATGCTGATGAACGTTTGGATATATCCGATAACGATGATCCCACCGATGAACCGCTCTTTACGCATAAGGAACAACTCTTTACGGGCGCTACTTTTTCGAAAACGTCACCAAATTCTAATATCGACTTGGATTGTGTTGGATTCACTACTCCTAAATCAGACGACCGGAAACCAACTACAAGTGATGATGAAGATATTTTAGAAACGACAATGAAATGTGTTTTATCATTTGATAATGATAGTAATGACGCGTTGTTGATCAGTCAGCCTTGTATTACTTACGAGACTCCGAAACAAACGGATCTGTTGTCTAAGACAATTACACTCACTACAGTGGAAAGTGAAGAAGAATCAAAAACATCTGAAACGTTTGTCGAGGACAAAGATACCCAAGAAAAAATCGCTTCCTTGTCGAGGCAAATAGCGCCTGTTTTTCAAGAGAGCGATTCTTCACTTTTAAAGGATCTTTATTCGCCACAGTTTTCTAGTAAGCCAGATAGCTTAAAAGATATCTCTGTGAAAACGGGTACAAAAATTGCCGACTCTATTCTCCAGAAGTTTAACATGATTAAGAATAAAGATTCTACGAGCCCGATTAAACCGGAACAAACTATTATAAAAGACGAAATCTCTATACAAACTCAGGAGGATATCATCGCAGAACATAAAGCAGAAGAAGATGAAGAATCGGAAATTAAGAAAGTTCTTGAGAAACCAATGGAAAGTAAGACCCAAAGTCCAGATGCTAAATTGAAGACACCTTCACCAAAAGAAAAATTGATAGAGGTGAAGATTAGAACTACAGAAAAGGCAAAGGAAATGGATTTGAAGAAGCGAGTTTCGCGGAAAATCGTTAGTAAAGAATTTATAGAAGATTCTGATACTGATAGCAGTGATTCAGGTATCTAATTACAGTTTAATATCTAATTTACAATAAACTAGATAGTAGTAGTAGAGTAAGTACTTTAACTCTTATTATTCTGGTATAAATAACTAGTAAGGAAATGCTAAACGCATCTCAAATGTACGGAAATTGAGTGAGCTATAGAGAAAGTAAGTTAGTATAGTCTAAGGTTTTGAGGTATACACAATGATAGGTTAGGTTTTATTTACCCCATAACACTGACTAACAAATCTTCTGCATTACACTGTAGTTGGCAACTTTGCTTTACGTGAACGGCTTTTAACTAGACGTAAGAGGGGAGCCCCCTCCCTGCCCTCTTAAAGAGTGTTTGTTCACTGCAATCCTATATAATTAATTTTTTGTCCTTATGCAATATTATTCCTGAAGATGTCGCTCTTAATTTTTAAACTGTACCATAGCTGTCAGTGTTCGAATTACGCAATAGAAACACAGAGGTCGCTAGAAGGAAAAATATTTTAAAAATATTGATTTTTTGGACATATCCGATTCCATATACGATTCAAACACTATCTAGTCGACGAAGTAATGAATCTGGCAACAGCGGCAATAAACATTGCATATACACTCATTTCAAAGCTTCAACGACTAAGAAAACTGTAATCTCGCTGTCATGACAATTCGCCACGATCTTTGTTAGGTTACAGCTGAACACGCTGAATACAGATTCCTTCTGATCACCAAAACCAAGAAGTGTTAAATAGGGTCTTTATTATAAATAATTAAAATATATAATTCAGCAGAACGAATCCTTACATTGCTACTTAGGTTTGAATTTGTTTAAAAGATACAAAAGTAATTTTTTTAAAACTTACTTATATAAGCGTGCAAACCGGGATTTGCAGTAAAATGAAAAGCCGTTTGTTACCGAGAACAATATGTCTACAATCGTTCGTAGAAATCTAGGTATATTCCAATAAGTTACAAATTAGTTACGTTGTATGTAATTTTGAACGGCAGCGCCATCTCTCTTCATAGCCTATGAAGGAAACTTATTTCCAGTAGAAAGCGGCGAGTTCGTTGCCCCCAGCAGAGCCAATACATCTGCAGTCTGGAATTGAGACGGTTTATTTCCTGATTATCTATTTGGTATATTCGTCCCTTCAACATCATGCTATATAGCGAACATCCACATGTCTCGTCCACTGCTAAAGTTTTCGAAAATGTTATTTACTCGTATTTATCATAATGTGAAGTTTTTGGTGTCACCGTACCAACATGGATTCGTTCGTGGTAGATCGACTGTTATCAACCTAGTATCTATTTCTCAATGCATTTGCACTGAGCTTGATCGCCAGGGGCAAGTGATGTCATTTACACCGACCTAAGTTCTGCTTTTGACACTATCGACCACGGGATATTGCTTCATAAACTGGCTGCTTACGGTTTTAGCCCATCGCTTCTTCTTTTACTTCAATCTTACTTGAACCACAGATTCAATTATGTTTACTACAATGGTTACAAATCTATTACTTTTTCACCGTTATCAGGTGTCCCTCAAGGCTCGAACTTGGGTCCGTTGTTATTTATACTGTATATTAATGATTTGCTTTGATCTTTAACTTGTCCTGTGTTCGCTTATGCAGATGACATAAAAACATATTATTCTATTAAATCTTGGCATGATGTTACGCATTTACAACTAAATATGGATATCATCAGTGAATGGTGTTCCGCCAATGCGTTAAAATTAAACTTCAGAAAATGTTTCTATATGTGCTACACTAGAAAGTCAAATTATATTCAATTCTTCTATTTGATTGGTGACCAAAATTTAAGTAAGGTAGATACAATCAAAGATCTTGGCGTTTACTTTGACCAGCGCATGAGCTCTTCATTTCACATAAACCAACTTTGTACCTCCACCTCCAGAGCATTAGGTTTCGTTATGCGCTCTTGCAAGTATTTCCACAACTACGCACTGTTGGAACTACTTTACATTACTTTTGTTGTCAGTAAACTAGAATACGCATAGCAAGTCTGGTCTCCTCAGTATGTTTACTTACAATTGTCCATAGAAAAAGTGCAACGTCGATTTCTGAAGTTCCTATCATTCAAAACAACAGGTGTTTACCCAGAGCGCGGTTTCGACTACAGTACCTTGTTGCGGAACCATAACTTTTCTTCGCTGAATCATCGGCGCGAAGTGCATGGAGCTAAATTTGTATGGAAGCTGACTAATGGTTGGATTGACTACCCTTACCTTCTCTCATCTTTATCTTTCCTTGTTCCTCCTCGCGTACCTGTCCCACCCTCTTTTTACCATTTTGTAGGACCAATATACTACTACAGGGTTCTCCAATGGTATCAATGTGCCGAGCAGCGAATGTTCACTATAATGACATTTTCTTCAATGAATTAAATCATAGTAATTCACTTTCGGGATGACATATTTTGATGTATGTACATATGTATCTATGTATTATATATTTTGTATTATTTTCTTTTTTGTCCTATTATTGGCTCACTCCATTGGACAATAAGTATTATTATTATTATTATTATTATTATTATCACTGTGACCACTAGGTCTTCGTAGAGAGTGGATGTTACTTCATCCAAGAACTTCAGGCTCTTAAGGTAGCTCAAAATCTTGAAAATGAGATCTTTTTCAGATATTCCAAGAAAAGGTCAACTTTCGCAAAGATCAAATACCTCATACAACTCTCATCACAGAAGTTTTCAGATTTGCAATTTTCTGCAAAAACGGAATCAATTATTTTGACACTTAGTGCCGTAATTGGGTGAAATGCACTCTTTCATATCTACCAAACCAGGACTTGTATCAATATTAAAGCACTAACGTTTTTTCCTTAAATTGGCTGGATGTTTAGTCACCGCAAGTACCCCTACGAAACCTGTCAATTTGAGTGGGAGTGAAGATTAGGCGCTACACTCCCTACAATGCAGATTACGGAATAACGAAATAAAAGAGTTTTGATTTTGTCAGTATAGTGCGACATTGTGTATTGTTTTTTAACTCACAATAATTACCCGTATTAAGAAAAATGCAAAGAATTATATTTAATAATTCTGCCGGTATTCTTTAATTAAGAAGAAAGAATATTAAACAATTTATATTCACATGTTGAGAAAATACTAAAACTTATAAAGGATTGGTGATAAGCAAATTTATATATTATTGCAATGTATTTTCGGAAGTGTAACTAGTTTCACAAACACCTTTATAGAGATAACAGTTTCATTCTGAATACGTAATCAAGAAAACTTCGGTGACAAATTTAATTGAAGTAAGAAAAATAAATAAATCCATTTTAGAATTAAGTTTCAAGTTATTTCGGGAGTTACCCATATGTTCGGGTATACCACACGGTTCCATTTTGGGGCCACTGCTATTCATATTATTCGTCAACGATCTTCCACTTACATGTACTGCTGGTAGATTCGTGATGTATGCCGACGATAATAGTTATGTGGAAGCTAATGGCGATCGGGAGGGATTGCGGGGGGATGTGCAGTGCGTGCTGGATGGATTTGTACATTGGTTTAAACAAAACAACTTGCGTTTGAACATTGAAAAAACAGTATTTATTAATTTCACTGCAAGAAGAAAAGACTTTGATGTCAGTAACATATGAAGGGTTCAAGGCCGATCCATCCAACAGGTACGAAGCGTTAAATTTCTTGGATTGCATTTGAATTGTGATCTTGAATGGTTAACTCATTTAAATGATCTTTGCTCTAAACTTTCACAGTCTTGTTACGCTCTATACAGACTTTCGAGTGTTGTATGTGTTGAATCGCGGCGTAGGTACGGACTCATTTTTTGGGGCTCAAGTACTCTTAGTGATCGAGCATTTCGTATGCAGAAAAGAGCTATTCGTACTATGTTAGGGGTACCGCGCCGTCAGTCGTGTCGGAATCTTTTTCGCGAACTTCATATTTTGCCACTCCCATCGCTGTATATATATGAAGTGTTGTTGTACATAAAGATAGGTGGCTGCAGTCTTATAAAAAAACAGCGATTTACATGGTTATAGCACAAGAGGAGCGGATGACTTTGTAATTCCTAGGCATAACTCCAGCTTATTTGAGAGGAACCCAATATATATGGGTATTAAGTTATTTAATAGGCTGGATCTTTCGATCAGGTCAATTTTGGATTTAAAACTATTTAAATCAAAACTTAAGAACTACCTCCTCCTCAAATCCTTCTATTCTATAGCTGAATATTACTCCGCAAATAATAGCTAACTGGTTTTAGTTGTAATTTATATTATTATTATTGTATATTGTTGTTCTCTTGTATCTTATCTCGAAATATGTTTACCGACTTATCCTATACCTACCATACAATTTTGTATTTTCTTTCCCATATATCGTCCATCATTGCTCACAGATTCTAAATAGGGTTAAGATCAGGTCACTTTGGGGTGCCTCTATTTGTCCATTGTCCTCTATCCAGTAAATTTATACAATGTCGAATTAACCTGCACCAATCCTATTAGGGTGGATTCTGGATAACATCTCGTAAAACAGAGATATATTGTTCTGCATTCATCCTAGTATCAATCAGTGTTATTTTTTTTAGAATTTTTATTGTTGTTTCTTTTAAGTCAAGAGATGCTGCTAGACCAATCTCCTGCTTTTACTCGTTGTAATTTAATTTAATTTATTTTGGATATGTCCTATTATACATGAAAAATTTTATTGTTGAATTAACAATTTATTATTAAATGGAGATTTGCCTATAATTTTATTACATTTATAGATGAAAGACTGATCATGGATGAAGACTCGCAAACAAGTCTGTCACTAGATATGAAACCAGATATTAAAGAAAGTGATAGCGAAAGCGCCTCATTTGTTAAACAGGAACAAATTGAAATAGACGAACCACAGAGAAATTTCAAATTTGATCCCGTACCACAAAGTCAAGACGCAAGCATCAAGCAAGATGTCAAAATGGAAATTGAAAGTACCAAAGAGGAAGAACCTGATTCTCATTCTCTGCTGTGGTGCGAGGAAACAATACCGGGAAGTCCAGCGCCCGCTACGTTGGAGCACGAAGGAAAACCCAAGAAAAATGAACTGGAAATGCCTTTCGCTAGTGTACCATGCAGTAGTACCAACACAAAGAATTTGTTAAGTGAAATCAAAACCACCAAAGAGAGAATCATACCACCGCCGATTGCTATTAATATGGATAATCAAGAAAATAGAGATGCTTCATCAGCGGTTTTGGATAACACACCTCCAACTACGCCGGAAAGTACGCTTAGTAATCTGTCGCCTAGAGGGTGAGTTCTAATTAAAAAAGAAAAAAAAATAAACTATTTAATTATATAATACTAAATTGTATAACTATTTCTTGGTTATAGAGAAAATGGTGACTTGTCACCTAATACTGCTGATAATGATAGTTGCAAATCAACGGAAGCAGATACTGATTATCCCAATTTACGAAGAGGTTCAAGTAATAAAGTATCACCTTATAGCGAAGAAGGTAAGTTTTAAAGGCTGAACTAGTAAAATTTTATAAATACATATAACGCCTTATTTCTAATTATAGACACATTAATGAATAGCGAATCAGGATCTGCATCAAAAAAAGGAAGAGACGACATTGTACCCTCCCCTTGTAAGAAACGTCGCAGATCGTGCAAAGGTGATGATATTCCTGCCAAGCGAGGAAGAAAGCCTAATAACCGTTCTCGTCACAACAGTGATAGTGACGACACATCAGAGCACTCAGTACAAGGCAATACCAATATTAGTCTGATTAATATAGAGAATAGGTTATCGCGCTCTCCGAGACCTTCAAAGTACAATTTTTACGTTGAATTCGGTATGACTGATTTGGAATTTCGAAATCGATCAATAATAACTCATATCGTAATATTTTCTTTTAGATCCTAGTCTGGATAGTGCTCAGAGAATAGCTGTTTTGCAACAGAAACTTACCGAACTTAGAAAAACTTACGCTAATGTCAAAGCAGAATTAGCCACAATAGAAAGGCGCAGAAAAAAGATCAGGCGAAGAGAAAGAGAAGGTAAATATTGTTTTTCTTTTGTATTATAAAATGCCATGCTAGAAATTTATGTTATATTCTTATGCATTTACATTTACAGTAGTGGAAGCCGAACATATATTTCTATTTATAAACATTCAACAATTACAAAATACTAGTAGTATACGTTAGATAAAAGCACTATAAATATTTTTGTATTATTTTATTTTCAGCAAAAGCAAATAAGCAAGAAATGGCATGCACGTGATTGTGAATGTGTTCTTCCAGTCAATAGATAAACAGAAAGTTTATAATACTGAATACTTTAAGTTTTACACTATGTTGTTACAAAGACAAAGTAATAGTAATTGTGTAATAATTAATGTGCATTTACTAAAAACATTCATATTCTAACGCGTATAGATGAAAGCACATTCACATGTTATAAGTTTTAACAAAACAATACCTGATTAATTCTATTGCTGTTTTAAAAGCCTACCTTTAAGTTCTAGACGTTGGGTTTTATATTTGTATATATGTACAAAAAGAAAAAAATAATGTTAAAATATTGTCGCATCATTTCATTTTTATCATCGCAGACCATCATATTTATGCATCATCATACGTATTTTAGCTTTGCCTTTTTACATCTAGAATTTAGTTAATTCCAAGTTTTTGAGCGCTTAACGTAGTGGAAATTTACAAAAGAAAACTTTAAAATACAAAATATCAAACGTTTCTACATTATAATTTAAGTATCATTTGTGTTTAAAAATACAATAAATTAGGAATATTCAAAAATAATATTACTAAAGATGCCAACTGAAGTTTACTGACGCAGAAACGAAATGAATTCTTCAGAATTTATTTCCTTGGGTGTTTTTTTAACCACCAATCCTTGATAATAGAGTATCAGAGAACTGAGGGTTTAAAACCGATGTAGGCCGATTTTCAGTTTGTAATACGTAAATTGCAATCAATCTACGGGCCCAGTTTAATTTCATTATATTGATATGTTCTGTTTGTAATAATTTCATAAAGTGATGCTTATACATATATTTATTAGAAGCCATTGATAACTTAATTCAGTGTTGTAAACATATATATTTATTAATTTTATTAGAATGAAATGTTTTATTGATTATGATAAATGTTGATTGTTAAAGAAAACTCAGTGTGCGTTTGCAGAACCTTTAACTACTTTTTAATTAAATTTGACTACCGACTTAATAAAAATACTGTTTTATGTTATCAAATCTGTGTTACCATTAAGGGGTTACTAGCTTTAGAGACGTTTTAAACAAGTTTAAAAGTTTCTATACTTTTAATATTACACTGCCCTACTTAACGAATCTCATTAATACCGAAAAATTTTACTTACAAAATAAAGTAAGCATTTGAAAAATTAAATTACGATTAGTTTCCAAGACTTTATGATTTTATCCAATATACAGTAGGAGCTTCCTCAAGTAGGAGTGTTCTAAGGATGTGTGTAACTGTTCTTACTTGAGATGGCTTCTATGATATATGGACATCAAATATATTATACATACAAGAGCTAAAAATGCGATTATGTTACAATAAAATGCAATATTAATGTATAACGCCTCATCTTGAACATTTCGTCTCATAATTTTCACATTCATTAGGCACGTTCTGATCTCAAATGATTAAAAACAAAAATTTTGAATTTATATTGTGATAAATTCACGCTCGTACCTGAATATGAATGTTTTTAATCATGCAGGATAGGTAATTATGTTTTTTGTAATGTTATTATGTATTATTTTTAATTCTTTATGTTATTTTTTTAAATTGTGAATATATGAACATAGCTATTCAATATATTTTGTTATATATATTTTTTTGTCATTTGTTTAGCATTATTAAATTAATTTTTATTATTAATTGTGGTTATAATTATACATTTATAGCACTCGTAATCAAATGTATTTAATTTGCAATAGTATATAATAAGAGTGTAAAGAAAGTTATGTATAACTAAATTAAATACATTTTAAGTGTCAATATCATTTTTACAATATTTATTTAGGATATTAATTTAAAATAAAGGTTATATATTGATTCATACAACAATTGTTTTATTTTCTTTTTCATTGCCTTATAATTAGAAACAAAGCATTCTTATTGCGTACAATCTCCAGTACAATACAAAATGTCGAAGTCTTAAAGCAAAAAGATTTATAATTTCCTTTTATAGAAGTAGTGGAATACTATTTATCACAAATGCAAAGTTTTTCCAGGTATGATCGGATAATTTGAGAATTCCTTCTTTTGTTTCAATCCCCGATACTTCTTCTAAGCACTCCTTATAAAAAAAAACTATTCAATCTATGATCTGAACTTAATGTATTTAGGGCCGTGAAAAGGGGGAGGGGATAAAAGGGGTAATTTCGCCCGGTCCCGGGATTGCTAATTGTTTTGGAAACAAAATTACAATAATAAAGGAAATGGTGGGTATAATAGGGCGACCCGTAAAATGTAACCTCGCGGGCAAGTTGTATGAGAATCAAACAATCCATTCATTTGTCGGTACGACCTTGTTTCGCTATAGTGAAAGTCCAAGGTCATTGACACATTTAAATATTCTCCTTTGATTAATTTTTTACAAGATGATCGTCACGTCTAGTTATAAAGTAACTAAAGCTACTACAACTGACTTACTCATCTGAATTAGAGGTATGAAGAATTAGTAATCGCGAGTATTTGCTTCGCTAGGATTAGTGCATTGCAAGTGATAAAGAAACATCCGGAGATGACTAACCGATCGGATAGAAACTTGGTACTTTTGCAAGACCCAGCCAGTGTTATGCATCATCTCAAGAGTTGAAGGCAACTCCTGAAATTTGGAAGATTCTGGAATATTTGCAATGTACAGCGTTATTACGAACAACAAGAATAATCTCTAACCTTCTATTGGTCTATCAACTAGATGATATTTTCTGCCACCCCTTCCATTACCATCAATCTCCTTGCGGAATGAGGTTGAACAACCAAAGGGCAAAATATACGCACAAGTGATATTTTGCAAATATCTACCATTTACGCGTATATGTACTTATATTTGCTGCAATCTCACCCCTCACTTCGAAAAGATTAGAGATACCCCGGTGAATTGAAAGAAAGGGGTGACATGAAAAAAAATTGTGAACTAAACTTTAATACGCACGTGATATCTTTTGGTAATCTACAAAAGTTTGTGACGGGACCATTTCAAATGTATAGGGAACTAAATTTACTGTTACATGCGAACTGCATAGGATTGAGATGTGTTTTACAAAAACCGCATATGTCCAAAAACATAATTTTTTAAAAATCAAAAACGAAACGTGTCGGACTTACGTTGTTTTTGTAGAAATACTTATGTTTGGTGTGTCGGCATCTCGGCACATGTTTTGTTTTTGCTGAAACTAATTTTATGCTTATATAAGCATCTAATTTTTTGTGATATGGAACACATTTGATTTTAGAATTTTTGGGGTTATGCTGTTTTTGTAAAACACGCCTCAATTAATGAGAGTTTTGACTATGTGCAGCTTTTAGATAAGAAAATTAACTATTTTATAGTTACTAGACATTTTATGTTAACCAGTGCATGCTGCAAAAATGAAAACGCTGCAGCATTTTCTTTTGTTCTACCACATTATAAGCAGTGGAAACTTATTTTCAAACTCTTTTTATACTATCTTAGTAAGCAGTAGCGTATTACTTTATTTTTTTGCCACTATGGGTGACATGAAAGATCATGCCACGAAAATATGAAAGGCGTGTAGAATCTGGCAGCTACCGGAACTATTTTTGGACGCTTTTTGTCAGCTTTAAAGAACATATTTTAAGTTATACATATATGTTGTTGAGAATTCTAAGTTTATTTGCTCACTCATATTATGTTTATTATTACCTACTGTAATGCCTATGGTTTTGCTTACTTTTTTGTTTTTTTTGATTAAATTTGCAAGTGTCAGTACCTACTTTTTTTCAATTCTTTTTTCTTATCCTGCGCATTAAAATAAACTTTTAATTTTAATCGTTTTTCAAGTCACCCCATTGAGATGTCACAATTTATATATATATATATTTTAAAAATATATAATGCATATTAAACCCATATGTCAGAAATATTTGGTGCTATTAGGGAAACTACAGGGTGTGACATTTATTTGTGGACGGTCTATTATGGTTAACGTATCCACTTAACTGAAATATGTTTTAGATAAAAGTGATTCAAGATCAAATAATCTAGATGGCAAAATTATTTTCATATATACAGGTGTTTGGATAGCGTTATGCAATTTTGTTATTTTAAATAGAACATCCGATATATTATTGCATTTTTTAATTGCTTAATACAAAATAAAACAGAATTAATTTATATAACTTACAAACAAAAAAATCAATATACATAAGTACAACAATTTTGCGATAATTTTCTAGTATAGTTATGACAATGTTTGAAAGTGTGTAGGTAACTAAAAAATAATTTTTCTAATTGGATGTTGCAATAAAGCTAAAACAAACGACGATGCAGTGTTGATATGAATATTACCGCATACTGTGCTGTAATGAGATATTACCGTGGGTGGGGGGGATTCTTGCCGTAACGTAATATAGGCAAATAATGTGCAAATTAGAAAAAATACTGTAAAAAACGTGTGCCACAATGACTTGTAATACTCTTACTTTGAATCTCTCGCCGCTACCCGGCGCGAGATTCAAACTTGTACTCGCATTACATAAACGTCATTGTGACACTTGTGTTTTAAAATACTATTCTTAGTTATATTATACAGGATGTTTTTGAAGTTATAATCAAACTAGCTATCTATCTTTAAACGGCTAACTCATTTTTTTTATTTTTTCAAATAGAACTCGGTCTGTATATTTTTATGCTGCCTGATACAAAATTAAATTCTCTTAATCGCATCTAACATTTTTTATAGCTAAAGTAAATAATTTTTGAGTAATTTTGAGCAATGTCCAATGATGTCACATATGTAAAATAAATAGTTCATTATTATATTTGATGCTTTATTGATGGTTGAATTCGCAGTATCTTATGACTCGTTAAAAAAAAGTATTGATACATTGTTGGGACATCAAGTTATCTATCTTATCACCTTCTACAGTGATTATTGTGTTTTACTCGTAAGAATTTAATTGAGAACCGAGGTGTAGTTGGTAATTTATAGGAATAATATCACAAAATTAACCAAACTGAAAGAAGATAAAAAAGCGAATTGTATCCTTAGATTATGAGGATGTCAGGTCGATAAAGAAATAGATGAAGATAAAGATAGAATCGTAACGTGCATCGTGAAACGGCCCAAATTTATAAAGAATAGTATTTTAAAACACAAGTGTCACAATGACGTTTATGTAATGCGAGAGATTCAAAGTACGAGCATTACAAGTCATTGTGGCACACGTTTTTACAGTATTTTTTCTAATTTGCACATTAATTGCATATATTACGTTCCGGCAAGAGTCCCATTAGTGCGTTAATATCTCATTACAGCACAGTGTGCGATAATATTCATTTCAGCACTACGTCGTCGTTTGTTTTAGCTTTATTGCAACATCCAATTAGAAAATCATTTATAAGTACCTACTGCAAAAATTAATAAAACAAACAACAATAAGATATCTCTTTCAAAGACTTTATCATAATCTAAAAAAGAATAAATATTCAATAATATAAGAGCTTTTAAAAATTGAGGTCACCTTGTTTTTTAACATTAAATAAATATTTAAGTGCGTGGAACGACTTCCTATTACAGCTTGAAAAACTATTCTCTCCTGGAATCCTAAAATGAAAAAAGCATGTATTATTGCAGAAATAATAAATACTTAATTAATACTTCATGAAACATATCTATACGAATGTTGTAATGTATAACCTGCTTCAAACAATTTCCGCCTTTCTTCTGAACTTATTCCTCTATTTACAATACATGTACGCGCTATCTCCGTTTATAATTCAGTTATATCCTTATACACTCTATAAATCATACATAGTTGCTATTGGGGTTGCTTTTTGTGTAAAATAAACCTCACATAAATATACATATGAAGTCACACCCACAATACTTACACCGAGTGGCTCTTTATAAGATTCTAGGAACACTATTGCTATATCGGAAAGAGGGAAATTGATTGTGCGTTAAATGGAGAACAAGTTCCATATTTTAAAGATAAATAAAACGAATTAAACAAATAATGTGTTCTAAACAGGTCCGAGACCGTAATAAGATATACCTACATACCCTATAAATGGGACAATTATGAGTACCTATGTACAGTTGCTATCTATTGTAGCGAGATGTTGGCGGCAATGTTGATGACAAGACCTACTTAAAGAATCAGTCAATATGTAATATGTAGGTATTTCCTTCTACAAACTGGAAGTGCAACTTCTTACTTTACATGAAATAGTATATTTTTCTTATGGATTCTGCTTATTATTTAAAGGCAGTTTATATTAGTCCTGAGTATTAACTTTCCTGTGTCTCTTTCAATACATTAACGACTAGTATTCTTCATACATTGCTTGTTTTTTATTTTCCATTTAAATCAAATTCAAAATATATTATACAGCAACTGCTGCTTCTGGTTTTGATGTCGAAGCGTTCTCACACTAAATATAACGAGATGGCTGATCAACTGGTTAAACGAGGAGCCAGCACCCAGCTTTATGGACTAGGCTGGTAAATCTTTTTCTAATATCAACAAAAACATATTCAGACATACCAGTTCCTGCCCTCTGAGATACCATTTCGAAAAAATGGGCAAAGTTGGGACTGTCACTCACTATTACTAAATATTGCAGGTTTAAATTTTGCTCTGATAACTTCTTTTTTCCAAATGTTTTAAATGATTAAATTAATTATTTTATGACACTTCAAGGGTTGATGGAGGGGGTGGATTAAAGTTTTTTTAAATAAATAAATAATTGTTTTGTTACCAAATAGAAGGGGAGATTAATTATTTTTTCTAAATAATTAAATACAGAATGAGTAAATGAAAAAAAAAATACTGCGAACTGGCCACGTGGACCAGCAAATCTTCCACCTTTGCCGATATTGTAATTTTTTAATGTGCCCAATGGAAAATAGCCAACTCGTATGTGTACACATAGGATATATCATGTGCCCACCTATACATATGAGTATGCACAGAACGGTATTCGTTAGCGTTATTCAACGCCGCTTTAAGTACACGCACGTCGAAGCCAATGTAGGTTAGATCGTCTGTTCATTATTGTATACTAGGTATGTTTTGTCAGTTTTGTGTTCAAGAGCACGCCTTCATACAGTTTGTAACGATAGTAACTAAAAAAAAGTTCTTTCAGTGTACTTGTCGTGTATCTACTACACATATGCATATACATAGAGACACAGAGGCGGTCGAAGCCGTTATTCCTTGACGGATCTTTCCATCCTGTATTTATTGCATAATACTCGAACGCTATTGATATGAATTCAAACAGTTAGACAAACAATGTTTGCATAGATCATACGTCGGTCGCTAAACGGTATCTATTCACTCATAACTTTTTAAAATAAGTACATATTCACTTCATCATTAAAAATGGAATACATACTTTCATTTTTTCTTTTCGTGTTTAAACATTAAGCTTGTATTTGATTATATACATTATACATCTTGAACAATCTACGCTTATTTAAACACAGAAGGAACTAGGTATATTAGCAATTAGCAACAATTTAAATATATCTCATTAAAAGAGAGTTGATACCTCCATCAAACCATGGAAAGACAACAGTTGGAAATTGAATAAAATATTAGTTAAATAATAGCTTCCAATGTAAATACCCACGACTTTCTTATTGCTTTTGTAATACTATACAGCGCTGCAACTATTTAACCTTAGTTTTTTTAATCTCAGTGAACAGTTTTTTATAAGAATAAATCAAAATAGTACATCTACGGAAGAAAAAACAAGCATGCTGTACTCCCTGCAACAACCCCGAAAACCGAAGCTGCCCGAGCGAATTATTTCTATAAAAGCGATCGGAACGGCCCGCCTACAGTGTGTACATTTAAAGTATCATAATATAGATATTGTAAATTTACAAATAAAAACTACCCGGAATTCTGACTGCTATTTGTTATTATGTTATTTGGAAATACATTATTTAGAGGTAGTGATGAAATTTGTTTTGATCGCATTATTTATTTGTATAAACTAGAGCCACGGTTTTGAGACGTGAATTGAACTACATCTGTACCCGAACGTTCGGCCTCCTTATAATTTACGTGATAAAGCAGAGACATCGCACTTCACGTGAATTAAAACACGGACTACACGTACTTTTGTAATTCACGTACGGTACGTGAATATACGTACGGTACGTACTTTATATACACGTGTAGTTCAGATACGTGACGTTCGAAACATGTCCGTACATATGTTTTTTTGTCAGTACAGTGCGATATTTGTATATTATTCGTTAACTATTATTACCCTTATTAACAAAAAATGAAAAGAATTATATTTAATATTCCTGCCGGTATTGCTTAATTATATATTATACACACAAAGAAATACGGTGTTAAATCTGTTTGTGAGGGACCTACCATCGGTAGTTCACTACCAAATGCACAAGTAGTTAAAAGCGAGTGGAGTTGTGTATTTTAAAACTAACACCAATGTTTTGAAGGAAAATTTCGTTTTTGTAATGTACATTTGCTCCCATGCGTAGTTAACAGTAGGTTTACTCTGTTTTGGAGTTGGTTTAAGCCCGATGTAAGATTATGAGAACACTTTCCAGAGTTAAGGTACAGTAGTATCTACTAATTTAATAAATCAACTTTCACTTCTCGAAATTTCTCTAACAACCCTACGAGAATAACTCTCAATAATTGTTTATTAATTCACACTTTGGTGTCACTTTAACTCCCTTCCTTAGTTAACTCGTTGATCAACACAAACAATTTTCCGATTTGAGTTATTATGACCCGAGGGCGATGTTAAACAAAGACAACATCGTCAAAAGATATTATATTTCTGGCGTTAAAAATTTGTAGCTACATGGAATATAATCAGAAATATTTCCGAAAAGTTTAAGATATTTATTTTTTTCGACAAATTGTTAATGATAGTTGATGGATGTTGATAGTTGATAGACTTGATAGATGATAGATGCTTTCAGAATTGCTATAATTTCGTTTAATTTAACTTCTCAAAATTTTGATGTGTGTATATATTAATTATCTGACTTATATTACATGTTAAGAGAATACTAAAACTTATTAAGAAATCTAGATAAGCAAATAAATAGATAATTGTGGCATCTTTACCGACACCAAAAAGGTGAATCCGCTTAAAGGGGGGGGACTTTAAAAGGTCTATGAAGATAGTGTCAAGATGATGTGGCTCAGAGTTTTTCATAATGTGCTCAAAAAATTGAGCAATGAAAGATACGATGCCGAAGGGTATGCAAGCTACCTAATTATTGTAATTAAGAAAAAATCCTGTCAAATCGAATGCAAACGGACCTTAGTGCGTTTGGTGCCTGAAACAGGAACTTTAAGTAAAGGCCGGCGAAAGTGCAGTTGTACCATTCACAAACAGGAAACAAATGTGTTTAATTGAACTAGTGCTGGAGGGTGAACAACTGGAATATTCCAACGAAGTCCAATTTCTGGAATTATACTCGAGCGGAGACTGAATTGAATCAAACAAATAGTCAGAATTTCACAGACAGCAACAATTACTACGTTTATATGCAACCATTAGTTCGAACTTCAGTCAGATCGCTCTTCTAAGTTCGATCATGTAAACAATTCTTTATTCAAACTAACATCTAAGATCGTTTGTCTCATACATGCAAACGGTTACTAGAATAGGACTTATTCAAGGTCACCTTAGTGCGAAGTACTTTAGCTAGATCTTAACGTGCATGTAAAATTGTTAAATAAAATATCGATTTTGCTAAAGACTGTTTGGGTAAACTTAAGGATCCCAACCGAAAGTGATGTATTGGTTATATAAGTCTATTAAAGCTCATGGTCACATATGCATCCTTGGATGATTACAAACATAAAAGGGAAAAACAACGCAGGCTAAGTTAAGTAAACTGCAGAGAATGGACTGCTTCAGAACTACAGGTATAATACCTAAGCGCAGCTATAGAAGTAATGTTAAGCATTACTCCCTTGCGTCAGAGAAAACTATTATCCTCAGTACTTACAGGCTAAGATTGGCGAAGAAATTTTAAAAATAAAACTTTTTTATGTTAAATTAATATTTCGATTTAATTCGAAGCGTTATCAGGGTTACAATTGAATGATTTATAACCCTGATGAACAACATTCAAACCACATGTAAGTTCTTACATACTTCTTCTGGCCGACATACTTCTTCTGGTTAACAAACGGGAGATCTGTTAAACTTAATCTTAAGCAACTTAGGAGAACCAAAATTTGTAAGAGACCCCTGCTGCTGCTATGGTACGTATATAATAATAGTCTTGGACAAAACCCAATCTTCTGCCATGCAGATATATTTGCCACAGAAATGTTCGTCCAAGAAACCCTCAATAAAAGGAAAACATAACATTTACATATACACTAGCAATACGGAATGATTCAAAAGTAAATAGCTATGAGTATATGCTAACAGAGAAGTGTTTGAATAAGGTAATGCATCTGACTAAACCAAACAGTCCGAGGGCTAAAGGTACTTACTGGGCGAGTCCTATCCGCCACCTGGATAGAGGATGGGAACGGTTCTTGTCTGTGTTCTGGTCGGGCATAAGATCTTGTGTGTACGTGCTATGACCCAGTAACTTGGAGAGGACACACATAAACCTGAGTGACTCATAATCGCAATATGGGAAAGGTTGAAAGCCGACCACAGGACAATATCACCCTACCCGAGCCGTAGTATCGCGGCTCGGGTCTTGCAGAGGGTTTAACGATGCCGACTGCGGCTTCCCCGGATACCGGGTACCCAACCGATACACCATGCCCTTTCTAGTAGAAGGGTCGAGGAATCCTTGCTTAATAACACGAACCGAGAGGAGACCACCTCATCAAAAACTTAAATTCTAAGGTGGCGGACTAGGCCGATGGCATGCGTGGCTGGATAGAAAACTACTACTACGCACCCCTTTGTATGTAGCCTTAACCTTTCATGGGGAACTCTATGGGAATGGACCTTCCTTCCTCTAACTACTCGTGGGATCAATCATGCAGAGAGAAAAACCCAAATTACCTACGCGGGACAAACCGCTAACATACCAAAAATTGAGCATGCTATCAATAAGAAGCCTTCAACTTACGAAGTGAGAATACCTCACAAGGAAAGAACAAAGACAGGACGGAAAACACGCTCTTCGAAAAAAAAAAAAGAGTAAAAGAAGCCAGCCTCCTGCCTGTACTACAACCTGGAGATAGAAATCGAAGAGGGAGGGTTGCCTAAACTGGGGCTTTCTGACGTTCTGGACTTGTTTTAAGGAATCGGATTGTATGGGCAGCTGTAACTGCAGCAAGAAATGGAGACACAATAGATCTTTCAGATCGCAATGTACTATGACCCTTATCTTACCAACATGCATACGTACAAATCAAGCCGAGTTAGGCTAGTTTGGGTACCAAAGCCCTTTCGCGTTGAAGGCAATGAGAAAGAGCTGATAAACTGCAACGATGGAAGCGTAGGATATCGTTATATCTGTGCAAAGGATAATTAGCAGCAGAAAGAACCTATTTAGACTCCTCACAGGTCTTCTTAGTAGTCATTGTTCGTTGAGATCCCTTCTCAAAAAATAATTGACAAAGTCGGGATTGATATTTGTTTTTGTGAAGAATAAGATCTCTTAGTTTAGGGTAGGAAGAGAATGGACTGAATCGTATAACAGATCTATTCGCAGGAGATGGGTCTTTATTTTTTGAACTCCGTAAAAATCTATATCGGCGCCTCCACCAAATTATAACCTCAAGATATTTTTAATAAGACTTGAAAAACAAGTAAGGTGCAACAAACTTCCAATTAAACTTATAAGAGTAATGTATGCGGCATTTTTCTTTTCAGATTTTTTATTATTTTGTTTGTCTGTATGTCACTTTCTTTATTTGATATTTTGGTGGCTACGATAATTAAACAGGAAAGTGGATCATCCCAATGAAATTAAAAAAAAAAATGAATTCCATAAGAAAGGAAAGAAGCAATAGATATGAAAGACAACTTAAGATTGTGTTATTTTTATTATATTTTCCAGGAAACAGTATTTTTTGCCTCTTAAAGAGATGAGATACGTTTTGGGGTAAGTATCGGATATTACTGAGGAAAAATATTTGGAAACACTCCTGTAATATGTTAGTTATTGCTTTGAAATTTGTTTTGTGAGTAGATAGTTAGGTCACTATCAACGGTTGTCCTAATCAACATTTCTTCTAAATTCTAAAGTAGTCTTATGTGTAGCTACAAATCGCCAAGATATTATATATACATATATCAATATGGTATCTATATTGTTTACATATTACAAGATAAGATTTTATCTTATAATAACTCTTAATTCTCGTTAATCTATCATTAATAAAATATAATAGTTAACCATTAGTAAAATGTAAATACCAACAGTTCGGCAATTAGGAATACCACCTATGCATTACACTACTTCATTCCAATACCGTTTTTTTAACGGTGTGCGTCGGTTCGCTACAGAAGCGGGCGTATACACCTATGTATACATGCACACATTCTGATAGAACAGAAATACAGTTTCTCAGAAACGTTTCGAAAAAATAAAAGCGCGCATTACGCAGAATATATACATGTAGAGCGTCATAGTTGAAAATTACACAGTTATAAAAATACTTCAACCCCTAATACACACGAACAAATCAAAGAGCGCGAGCCTGCGCCGTTCCAATTCCTTACGAACATTAATCTGGTCCACCATTCCGCTGGCCGACTGTATACGCTGCCTCACAATGTGACCGGGACGAGCGTTCCCTCTCTGTTTACCATTAACGGTCAAATATCGCTGTCTCACTTGCCTGACGTCAGCCGTAGATGTGAAGGGACCGAGTACAAAAATAGCTGCTATCGCTCAAATGTTTTATAGAGGCGAGCATTCGATTCACATGTTTTTCATGGGCTGCTAGGTTCGAAAAAAAAACAATTTCAAGTTTTAGAGGAAATTGTTAATACGACGCGTTGCGTTCGTAGAGTACGGCGACTCACATATTTAAATGCATACGCCGAACGAAGTCTTGCGTACTTATGTGTCGTACAAGAACTGGGAAACGAGTTGAAATTTTTTCCCGTGATTCACTACCGATTGTGGTTCTTGCTTCTTTGTTTGATTAACAACGTATCGATATCGGTCCTTTTTTACGTTAATTATTTTAGATATCGGCTTCCTTGGTCATGCCCTTTAATTACAAATTGACGTTAAAATTACATAACGAATATATCTACATAAAATAAATATGATTTTTGTATAAAAACTTTCATATTATGCGTTTATTGTTTTTAATCGTTTTTATTTGTTTTATTACTTTTATAATGAACTATTCTTATAATCAGTGAATTATCATAGCTCAGTTTACACTTCGTCAACAAAATTAGCAAAACCAATTCAAATTTAATAATTACGCAACTAATATCATTTTATGTATTTTGAAAATCAACTGTATTCTTCACATACCTTTATACATATCAATTTTTATTAAATATTATTTTAATGATTTAAATAGGTCTATTATTGTTCTTTTAGAATGGATAAACTTAATATAGAAACATATACATATATAAATAACTACCAAAAAAGCATACTATATTTCGATGTGTCACAATAATTTTCACAAACATTATTACCATGTCAAATTTACATATCCGATCGGGAAATCTGTAAAATTCTTTAAATAAATTATTATAAAGTAAATAATTGAATCAGAATTCAAAACTTTTTACAAATAATACCACCTACTTACTATAATTTTATGTGATGTGCCTTACGGCTTCTGCATTTTATGTTTGAACGTAATGTTAACATTTTGTTATCTTTCTATATTTCACATTAAAATTTTAAACTATTTTTTCAAAATATATCTTCTCATTTAAAAAATTTGTAAAATCGTTTTTTATTCTCAAAAGCTTCCATTTTTCTGGTTCCTTCTCTTTCGTGAATTTTCATAGTTTATATCCAAATTTCCGAAAATTCATATTGTGTGTGTATACGTGCATAAATAATTTTTTATTTATTTTTTTTAAATTGCATCTACTTATTATTTGAATTGCTCTATTTATTAAAAATAATGTATTAATATACACATTTAGCAACATCGAATCGTCGAAGTTGAAATTCATGTTTTAACATATTGGAAATAATGTTCTGGAGGAAATAGGCAGCCAAACTTAGGGCAACCTCCAGAAAACATGTTCGCATCAATTTAGCAACAAAAAAAATCGTAAGGTAAGGGAATTCGTTACCACGTGACCTCTTTCTAATGGAAATCTTTCAGAAAGAGTTATATTAAGTTATTATAATTCCAGCTTTATTCGATTTAGTGTTATGGTAATTATTAATATCCCACAAAAATTATCAATCATAAAATTAGAGAACCACTTGCCGCTTCCGAATATGATTATAATTAAACAAATATTTCATTGCCTCTTTTCATATCATTTTCAGCGCCTTAATTCAATTTATTCAATATTTTCGAATCAAAATCTAACTTGAAATTCAAATTAAAAAAGTTTTGATCGATATAACACTTTATTTTACATCAATACAATTTTGTGAACTTTGACATTAACATCTTTCAAAATATTAACGTGTCGTCTAATATGCCAACAGTTATCGTTTTTTTACCTTCAATTGTACCTTTGAATTTTTAATGATTAAATCTGGCTTAAATCAGTCTCTAAGCAACTGATAATTCATTTCTTTTGCATTTATGGGAAATTATATTTGACAATAAAGGCAATGATTATTCTTAATTACTTGATTATTTGATAATATGCAAGTAAATTATACTGTTTGTATCTACAAAATAAAAAAAATCTTGCATATCACATGAATGATATGTAAACAATTCAATAGTTGTGGTAATAGTAAAACCACGATTATTTAACTAAATTGAGTTGCATCATTTTTAAAAGCACTTATTCGAATGCATGTTTTTACAGTCAGTTTTTACAGTTTTGTAGTCTTTACTTAACAATTAGTTGAGATTTTAATAAATAGCACAAGCTCTGCTATGGTGAAACATCTCTACCTCTCCTCTCCGTGCTGAGGTGGGCTATCAAAATGTTTATGGAAAAATTAATACGTAAGTGTAAGCATTAAGAAAAAGACGATATAGAGTAAAATGTACAAGCCAAAAGGAGAATAAAAAAGGAGTACCTATAC
The DNA here is from genome assembly GCA_949128085.1 of Cetonia aurata. NCBI lineage: Eukaryota > Metazoa > Arthropoda > Insecta > Coleoptera > Scarabaeidae > Cetonia > Cetonia aurata. The sequence goes on along the minus strand of OX421883.1, from coordinate 53,415,410 downwards.
GCTGTATAGAACCCACTATCTTCTCTCTTATTCAAATTGAAGGGGTTTCTATTTCCCTGGGGGATACATTTTTACATATACGTAATTATTAAATTTTTAAGAATAAGCAGAAACTGAAAATCAAAAATTTAAGCATGTAATCAAAAAAAAATATATATAGGTAACTTAAAATATAAAAACAGTAAAATATTATAGAAACCTTAAATAGCTTACTTTGTATCTACATTTATATCATCAGTTGTAAATAAAAATGCTATTTATGCTATACACTATTAGATGTCCGGGTTGAAACCACATGTTGGAACTGCTCATGACCGACTGACAATATTAAATAGGGGTTCTTTCATCTTCAACGTTTGGCAAATGGCCCCTCGGAAAATATTACTTTATATCTAGGTAATGAAAATAAGAATATCTGCAAACGTTAAAGGAGAGTTCGCTACAAAGATGCCTTAAAAATATTGGATTCATATACTTCCGGGCCGGGACATGGTAAAATTGTCCATTGCAGAGAACGTTAGAAGAGGTTTTACTATATTGATTCTAAACGCAAAAATTACTTCTACTCGTGTGTTTATTTATAATATAGTTTTGACGTAATAACGTCTCATAAGTTTCATAAAATCTTGTTATATATTATAGTATATTTTCTTTATAAGTTTTGCAATTTCATGCCCTATAGTTATCGTTTACCTTGCAGATTTTTTTTAGCGAATAAAACTTTAGTTTAGAAAGCTCTTAATGTAATTATGTTCTCTATGTATTTCTTAATCTCCCAACAAAATAAATATTTATAGTTTTTCCAACTACAAATTGGAGTAGTTTTCATATCACAAGACTACATCGCCGAGTTAGTAACTAATTGATGTTAATTTTTCGAAGATTTTGTCCTTAAATATCTTTTTTTATCTTAAACCGAGAAAGATTTCTTTTAAATGTTTAGTCTATCTTCATATACTGGCTAGTTTGAGAAAATCACTATGGAAATATATTGTACCCGGTAGTGGACCATAAAGCGTCACCGATGATGTACAGGCGCGGCTCGTGCTTACGTCAGTCGAAGAATATGACATTGATCGAACTTCTTCGTATAACTTCGTAACATATAAACGTATAGAAATGTATTTGACGAGAGCATACGAAGAAGTGCGATCATTGTCATAGCTTACGACTGACGTAAGCACGAGCCGCGCCTGATGATGTATGTGATACGATATGTGTGTCGAAACGCATCATATGCTGAATATTTTGTTTTAAAAAAATAAATTTTGATAACCTAGGAATGAAGACAAGCATAATTATAACCATGATACAATAAATAAAGCATGTACGCTCTTGTGCATCTAGGTGTGACGTATTTGAGGGCAAGTTCTACCAATCTAATAATTTAGTTGGTATCACCATGTAAAGAAAATTAACTCCCATGACAACTATTAAAATTAATAAAACTGTTTTCATTGCCATTTCTTTGAATCAAATTTGTATTTAAACATACAATTTTTATGTAATTTACATTTTTAAATGTAATTTTCAATTGAATACAAAATAGTTTTGAAAAAAAAAATAATTCATTATAATTAACGTATAAAGAAATCTTCATTCCGAAATGTAGCCATATTTCATTTTTGCTGTTTTAGTGCAGTGAGGCGAATAAAGCAATAATAATTACAAGCTTTACATTAATTAAACATTCTACACTTCTTTATCTTTTCTATTAACTCTAATACTTGCTTTTCACTTGTACATAATGGAATTTTCTAATTGTAAATGATTTAGGCATATTTTTTTAATGGTGAACATTAAACTTCAACTGTGCAAACATTAATGTAGACAGAGTTGGAATAGAAAAAAACGCAGATAACAAAATAAGCAGAAGCAGACACAAAACATTATATAAAACTGTTCTAATCGATTTAAAAATAAACTTAAACTTGATGCGTAAATACATCAACAACAATGGCGATAGTCGAGTGATGGTGTATCCGAAGGCCATGCGCGAAAACGAGTTTTGGTTTTCAGATGAGCACACTTTATTTTCTTGGATCATGATTATAACCTTTTTTTCTTTGTGTTGGCAGTTATAAATATTATCATGTAAATACCTACGGACGTATAAGGATCAGCGATGTTCATTTTGATATTCCTTTAATTTCTTCATTTATGTCGATATTAAATTGAAGAAGGTTACTAAAAAAAGTGTTGGTATCATTTCTTCAATTTGTAGCATAAGTATTAGCTTATACCGAACGAATGTCTTCTACAGCCTTAAACTTGGCTTCTTTCTATTCGAGAGTAGCAGCAAGAAAAAAATACTACCATACTACTAACCAAATAAGTATGATTTGCCTATAATCCCAACCTATGGTAAACTACTTGTATTATTCAGCTTACCATCTGAATAATACAAGTCTGTCAGAGATGAATACAATATTAATGTGCAATCATTAGGGAATTTGCGCATAGAAGAAACATTTTCTTCTCAATAAATACATGTAATACAATACAACTTATATAACTGCACTTAATCCAACAATGAGGAATTAGTGCGGCTCTTCAAAATGTGTCCTACTTCACAACTTTTGCGACGATAGTGTACGTTCCTACAAGTGAGAGCGGCTTCCTGGCGCAAATTTAGAACTGACGTCGTGGACGTTTCATCTCGGTGGCATTTTGCGTCGCGATCGTCTTTTTCTAACAATCGAAAGACGCCGGTCGTTTCGTAGAACATTTTGCGTCGCGAACGCCGTTCCCGAATGCTCGTCTCTATAGAAACGAGGTCTGCCTTGGTTAGAACGGCAGCCGGTCGTTACCGCCGTCCTTCTCGTTCTCACGCTTCTCTCGCTTCTCCATCTCGTTTGGTGTTTACTGCGTTCGTCCGTGCACGGTGGTGTGGTGTAAAGAAAGTCGCGGCAAAAACCTCCTCCTAAAAGACAAAACACGAACGCTATCTATGCGAGAGTCGACTTGGATCCATTCTGGCGCCAAATTATGGAAAATGAAACGTTTCCCTCTTTGGGAAAACGCACGCCCACACGCGAAAGAACGGCGTAACGGTCGGCGGTGATGCGTCGTTGCGCAAATATAAATTTGAAATAGAAAAAAAAAACTTACGGCGTATCTAACACGCATGGTCCGACATTCGAATTCAAATTCAAATTGTCGAATACAAACAATCATCTTAAGACTCTATAAAATGTAATTATGTAATTATTTATGCTTTAGCATACTTACATTTACAAAAAATTAATACACTAATGGATGCAAATATACCGCACGATAATGTAAAATACGAACAACTCAAAATTGTCATTCACGGAAACAGTCGTTAAAAAAAGTATGTGCACGTTTATATTATGGCATGGGTTTATAATCGTTTTTACCCAATTATGTATTAGAAACAAAAACACATGTTTATATAAATAACTTCGTAACTTTTTATCAACTATACATATATGGAATTTCAAGCAAGATGTGAAAAAATACTTTCTTGTCATTTATACTAATTTATTGGATTATGAAAACACCAAAAGCTTAAATAAACATCGATTGTCCATAAGACAATTGTAGTTTTCTATAAAGTAAGCATTTTTGTTATAATTTCTTGTTTTGCTTTTGTGCCATTATTTCAGAAGTATTCCATCTAGGTATGGTAGTGAATATCAGATATAAATGCATTTACACTTTTGCTCATATTTATTAGACATCCCTATGATTTGCCATGAATTTCATGTTTTGGAATTATCACTGCAGCAGTTGGATACTACTGCATAGTAGGTATTTTTTTTTTTCGCTATGAAAACAGTGTTACCGCTATATTAAAAGCACAGAAAAGTACAACAAATTATTAAGATTCTTTAAGAAAATACTATTTGTTTTACGCAAAGCATAACGTCGTTCCTATGAGTCGTTCCATGAGTCGTATGTCAAACACTGCAGGTTTTCAGGAAATGAATAAAAAACGTATTACCTTAGTTTCAATTTCTAAGCCGCAGTTCAAAGTAATAAGGGTACATTTTCTCAGATAACTGTTGCCATAGGCATTAATTTATTACCTTATAGTGGTTATTTTGGCGCCATAAAGTCAACACAGCATTTTGTGATATACGACATATTGCATTATCAATGACGATAAGGTACCTGACGCATACGAGCATATCTGCATATGTATTGCAGTTACAGTTTGTAAGATTTAATATAATTTCTAATAATATTCTTAAAGTTGCCCATTGCTTTTTACTCAAAAGCTATATGTCTTCAACATAAAAAAAGCTGTTGTTGAGCTAGGGTTGTGAATAATTCATAAAAATCAAATCTTAGAATTATGACAATGATTATAAGAATTGAAAACAACCAAAAAGTAAAAAAAGAATATCATTTGGATATAACATTATTGATACATGTAATTTTTAACTATTACCGTTCCTGGGTATTTATTTTATCCTCCGTGCCGAACATGGCCCATTTTGAGAAGAACTTTGTCAGGCCCCTTTCACTCGGCGCCTCCGTGCAGACACGGCTTGCGCGCCCGTCAGTAACGGCCCTGACTGTTTCTCTAATATACTATATCATTTTTATTTAATACATCATACATGTCGAAAACTTATCCTAATCTCCTAATGCATTATCAAAATAATATTTAATTTGCCTGATTACAACCACTTTACAACATTCCTTTAACTTCTTTAAATTTCAACAAAATTAGCTAGGGTTCAGTAAAATTAAAATGATCACAACTGTCAGTTAAACTTTAATTTGCAATTTTACAAACTGCTTTCTAGAAAAATAAATTAATTATTTACCTACTAGTTATTAAATATATTTCAATTGAAAATAAAAACGAACTCAAAGGCTTACCAATATTCAGACACAAGTTAATGCCATTAACAATGGTTAATCAAACAGACATTAAAATTAAACAGAAAAAATTTTTTTGAAGAAACTAAACATATCAACACTAACTTTACAAAAGCACAACGTTTGCTTGAAATAATATTTATATATTTAAAGATTTGCCTCAGTTCAGTTTATTTATTAATTATATTTTAATTGCTAAGAAGATGGCCAAAATAGGCAAATAATCCCCAAAAGATTTCTTAAGGAAATATTTGTGCTTATTTAAAAATCAAATAGGACTTGTAATTTCAAGAAAGTATAGTTTAGTATAGTAAAGCTTCTGAAATTGATAAAATTCTGGGTATTTTTCAAAATGAGGCACTGAAACCTCTAATCGCTGCGAATTTTGAGTAAATTAAGCTCATTTTTAATATATACAGTCGGCAACAGAATTGAGTGGACATAGTATTATATTTTATTATTAATTATTTGTTTTGTAATGTTAGTATGTTTTTGGATATTATTTATGTTTAACTATTTGATCTTCCAGAATATCATATGTTGTTATATATCATCAAATAAGTATGAGTCAAATTTATGGTATAATTAAAAATCGCTTAAGTGTCCACTCAATTTTGTCGGTGACTGTATATATGTTAGTTTTAGAAAGGTTTTTATAGATTCCAAATTTTCGTATATACGCATATTAACAGATTTACATTATTAAATTTTCGTCAGTATTGAAAAATATTGAGCAAAATAATATATTGTAACAGCGATCGTCCTATAGTCACCTCTAGTATAATCGACAATCTTCGCCAATGCGAGAGCAAAGTCGTGGCTGCAAATATATCTATTGCGTCTGTTACTATAACAGGTATATTGGACCACGTTTAGGCTAGCCTCAAATTGAACGCAGCACAACCCAGCGCAGCCGAGGACTCTGCAAAGTACGGGCATTACATGTTACAGCACATATTGAACATAGCACAGTGCAGCCCAGGATTTTGCGGTGTACGGGATTACATGTTAAAGCGCAAATTGAACGCAGTTGCTTGCCACAAAGTCAATGTAATTCCGTATACCATTAAATCATCGGCTGCGCTGCGGATTTTATAGTATACGGAATTACACTGACTCTGTGGCAGCGCATCCGAAGATTTTATGGTATACGGAATTACATTGCCTTTGTGGCAGAGCAACTGCGTTCAATTTGCCTTTTATTTTATTTTATCGCCATATACAGCATGAGTTTTTGTTCTATAATACCCGCAGCGCAGCCGAGGATTTTATGGTGTACGGTATTAAACTGACTTTCAATGTGAGTGTTCAGCAGACCTTTCAATTTGCGGCTAGCTTTAGAGGCGGAGTTCATATAACATCGGGTGACTATAGAACGAAAACTCGTGCTGTGTATGCCGATAAAATAAAATAAGTTGATTGTTCGTATCCAAACTGTATGTAGAAATATTATTAAAAAATATATTAAATACAGTTTGGATACGAACAATCAACTTATTTTGTTTCATCACCATATACAGGGTGTCTCTGAAATAAGAGTACAAAATATTAAAAATGGGAAACCCAAATTATACTGAATAAGTATCCAAAAATTCGTACGCCAATTGCAATATCGAATATACAATTAAAAACTCATTGAAACGTCACGAATGTGCCGCCCATGGATCCACTATCTGTGTTTATACTATATCTTAAGGTCATTTGTAAATACAGCTGTGATATACAGATAATCATTGTATGCAGCTGATACGAGTCAACGACTCCAATATTATTACGTACGCGAAATTTAAAGCAAATTTCAAAGAAGATATTGAAAGTAAAATGTGGAATCTATTAATGAATAACTCTATTCACTTGTGCGTAATCTGATCAATGACAGCTGTCTGAAATAAACATCATTGTTAAAAGTTGATATTTGATGTGCGTAATTATTTCTTTTTTTCTCTTTCATAATCAATTGTTGGTTCTGAAAAGAACCGATTTGCAAACCGGCGAAACAGGAGAAGTGTTAAATAAAATGTTCGAATGTACTTACACCTGCATTTCTGTTCACAATATCCAGCAATTCTTCTTCGGCTCGTAAAATTCGACGTGGTCTTTCACGTCCGCGACCTTCGTAATTTGGTAGCAATCGACCAGTTTCTCTTAATCTAAACACGGTATCCTTTATACACGTGTAAGACGGGGTTCTACGATTGGGGTATCGCTGCCGGTAGATACGTAGAGTTCTTTGACAACTTCCTCCTGCTTCGCCGTAGACATAAATCATATCGAACAACTCGCGTGTGGTAAAAGCCATATCCGATGTGTTCATGCGTAAGGATCCAGACAGACTGAGACTCAGAGCGTAGTTATACGTCGCGTGTTGCCTGCCCTACCTTCGTTGGTTAGAAGTGTAGTGTCTCAAATACCAGTGGCGTGACGGATATTTAATAAATATCTTTGCCATTTTTTTCCTCACGTATGCGTGGGAATTTTGGAAAAATTAATTTAGATAAAAGGTGTAATAAAATTAGGGCTTCCCATTTTTAATACGTTGTACTCTTATTTCAGGGACACCCTGTATACAGTACAGATATGCTCGGATGTATTAGACACCTATATTTTTGCGAATAATCAAAGTAAGGTGAGTTCAAAATAAAACTTTTAATTTATATGCGTTATAAATAGTATTTTAATAAAGGATCTTAATAATTTGTCGCATTTCTGTAAGATTTTAATACAGTTGCAATACTTTTTTCAGTGCGTAAAAAACTGACGTATCAGAAACGTGAAAATGCATAAAAATTTAATAGATCTAGGAAAAGTATCTATAAAAACTGTGGTAAAATCATAAAACCGAATACCTAAACACTTAAATTAACTGCCACAGATGTAATGCAAAAAATACGAAATTAATGGTAAATCATAGAGATGTTGACATAGGGATGACATTTGAGCATAGCTGTATGTATAAACTCAGTAACACATTTAATTCAAGTAGAAAAGTAAAAAAAAAATACAGCTATGAACAAAAGTAATAGACATCTCTATGATTTACCATTAATTTCGTGTTTTGGCATTACATCTGCGGCAGTTAATTTAAATGTTTAGGTATTCGTTTTTATGATTTTAGAACAGTTTTTATAGATACTTTTCCTAGATCTATTAAGTTTTTATGCATGTTCACGTTTCTGAGACGTCAGATTTTTAGGCACTGAAAAAAGTATGGCAACTGTATTAAAAGCTTACAGAAATGCGAAAAATTATTAAGATTCTTTTAAAATACTATTTATAACGCATTTAAATTAAGAGTTTTATTTTGTACTCACCTTACTTTGATTATTCGCAAAAAATATAGGTGTCTAATACATCTGACCATATCTGTACATATACAGGGTAATTGATCGAGACCGTCCATTAGAAAGATTGGGCCTCCTAGTAATAATTAATTTCTATAAAGTTGCATACGTACATAGTGTAATAAAATCTATGCCCTGAAAATATTTTCAAGATGGCGGCACTTCCGGAAACACCGGAAATTGACATCAACTTTCTTATTTCAAATAGAATGGTATAGTTTTCATTGCACTTTTGAAATCAAAACGTTATTCTAGAGGAACTTTTACTAGTATTCCCTATACCTAAGTGCTCCCGTTTTGGAGATTTTTCGACTTTTTGAAAATTTTTGGATTTACATCACGATGTTTAACATTATGTACTGTCGCGAAATTTTAATCGAGAACCCTAAAATTAAGACTATCGATGGAAGAAACCCTGACGTTTCTGTGGAAGCTTTTAGATTTGTTGCATTATCTACAGGTGTCCAAAATTTAATTGACCATTACTGCAACTACAGACCATCAAAACTCGATTTTTTCAAATACAATGCCCCATTTCTTTTTCAATATACTGTGGCTGATGGTCCAGTGACTTGCGCGCTTGCCTATCAGTCACGGGGTCCGAGGTTCGAATCCCAGGGCCTGCTCTCAGAGTGAGGTTTTCGTGGTTTTCCTCACTCCTTGGCAAATGCTGAGAGACAAACACCTTAAGTCGCTCCACGGGCGCAGGCGTAATAATAACTCATGGCCGGCCGATGCCCCCTGTAATTGGCGAAAGCTGTAAAGGCATGAATTATATCTAATACAATTTTTCATCAATAAAAACAGTTTGAACAGTTTAGAATAGTCCCATTTGCTTTATGAATATTGTCTCCAATGCATATTATCTTAGCAGTATTCGGATCATTGAAGCCGAGCATGCACTAACGACGATACCGTTAGCGTGGAGCTGCGATTGTAACTATTAACGATGTATACCTATAGTAACGTTTACGACAGCAGTAATGAGAGTAATGAAAGTACCGGAAGTAACAAAATTTTGCATCTCTAATGATGATACTGGGAAACATTAACCTCCGATTGTAACTATTACCGATATAATAACTCTTTCGAAAACAGTAAAGAAATACCTAAGAAAATACTGGATTTAAAGTAACGAATACAAACAGTGAAGTAACGATTTGCCAAAGTAATGAAAAGTAATGAAATTTTACATTTTAACATGAATGCATTTGTAACCATGTATTAATAATTCTATTGACATATTCCATTTTTTAACTAACATTATCGTCAGGATCCACTTATTATTAAACGCATTGAAATCGTCATTTTTGTTCAAAATGTAGCAAATAGGTACGCACTTCCCCCTTTCTTTAGTGACCCGAAAAAGAATCGTTGTATTTATATTGTTATTAATACAGACATTTTGTTTCCAGCACGTACACTCATTGCTGTGGCACGATAAAAGCCAAACTTTATGAATTTCGGTTCGCATTTGCTTTCCCTTATTATAATAATAAGTATTTAAAGCATTATACAAGAATATTATACTTTGTTTCTTTGATGCTTTTAATTCTGCTACTACTACTACTAAAGTTAGATAGATAGATAGGTAGATGAACTTTATTTCCATAAATATAGTATATAAAATATACCAAAGAAAGTCAAGAGGAATATACATGGAGAAATTAAAAAATAAGGAAAATAAATAATAATAATAATAATAACTTCTGCACTTAAACCATGTGTGTTTAACATTGATATTATAACAGAAGAAATCTTCAATGGCATAAAAAGGACAATTAGTCAGGTGTTTTTAAAACAGATTTGAATTGTTTTAATGACAATACTTTAATATCATGGTGCAATGAATTAAGAAATTTTGTGGACTGATATTTTATGGATGTTGCGTTGTGGACAATCTATGATATGGCATTCTTAAATTATTATTAAACCTCGTTGGGTATCCATACAAATCTGATTGAGTTTGAAAGTTTCCGTTATTCTGTTTCGCACATATTGGTATTGGTAAGGAAAGATAGCATCCGCATGGGCCTATAGACCGGATGTTATCTTTAAAGTTCATCCATCAAGTTCAGGCCCTTAAGGTAGCTCAGAATCTTTTGAAGTCGTTTTCAGGTCTTCTCAGGAAAGGTCAACCTTCCAAACATGCCATACCTGATTCTCGTTGTGGCGGGACAGTGGCAGAAGATATGCTCAACTGTCTCGTCATCCTCCAAACACCCTCCTCCTGTGTAGGTGATATCTGAGTTTGCAGTGACCTGTAAAGACGGAAGTTATTACTTGACGTTTTCACACTCAAATTGTGGGAGTTCCTGGGTTCTGACATGATTAAACGAAATGCACTTTTTCGCATGTACCATACCAAGGCAATTGTTCCAATATTGGAGTATTTTCTGCGGCGCCCATACATTGATTTGCTTTTACCGTAGGTACTATGCCAATGGCAGGTTCTGATCCTCCGCAGCATCCTTTTTTACAAGGATGTCTGCTTCCTCGCATATATTAAAACGTTAAAAATAAATAAAGATGGCAGTGTCAAAATCTCCAATTCATCGAAAAAAGGTTTATAATGCTTTCTACTCTTTTGATAGTTCGTATGCATTTCTTCTGTATTTTAAAAATCCTGCCTATATTTTCTTTTGTACTACCCCATAGTAGTATACTATTATTTATGATAGAGTGGAAGTTACAATATAACAGTTTTGCTGTCTCTACATCAGCCATTTCAATAATCCTTCTTATTTGATAGACTGTAATATTTAATTTTCTACAAATGAAGTCAACCTGATTTGGCCAAGTTAGGCTAGAATCGATATGAATTTTACAGTATTTTTATTCTTTGATTTTACTTCAAATATAATTTTTTGTGTTTTTATGTTGTTGAGTTTAGATTTATTTGCTTGATACCAGAGCTCAGCTTCTGCTAGTCCATCAGTTTCGTTTTTATTCAAAAGACTTTCACTATCGGCTTTAAAAAAGAGAGTTATATCGTTTGCATATATTATTGATTGGCACATTTGTAGATTTATACAAAAACCGTTAACATAAATTAAAAATAATATTGGTCCTAATTTAGAACCTTGTGGTACTCCTTGAGAGACTGAGCTCTCGTCTGATTTTAGGTTATTTATGACCACACTCTGCTTTCTATCCATCAAATAGGATTCAAATATTTTTAATGAATCCCTCTTATGCCATAGTGAACAAGCGTTTGAAGTAAAATGTCGTGAGAAACACAGTCAAAAGCTTTTGACAAATCAAAAAAAAATTACTGAAGATTTGAAAGAGTTATCAAAACCCTCGATAATATTATTAACGAGATTGCATAGCGCACTCATCGTTGACTTATCTTTGAGATATCGATATCGCTGTTCACAGAATAAAGAAAATTTGTCGATATAGCTAAATAGCCTACGTTTTAATATTTCTTCAAAAAGTCAAAAGTTAAAGTAAAAGTAAAATATGCATTGATGGTTACTAAATGATTATGCGCCATTGCCTTTGTATTTTATTATTAATTATACTGAATTATATATGAAGTATACAGAGTGCGACACCTAACCCGTCGATCAGCGAAATATGTATCATTATTAATTTAATGCTGAAAATTTGTATTTGGGGTTTTCGGTATTGAACTTTCAAATAAAAATATTGAACGACTTCCGGTTATACCGGAAATAGTTGAAGTAGAAGATCCTGTATATTATATCACTTTTTGATAGCACACATTATTATAAATAAGTTTTGTTAAGATTTTCCTATGAGTACATATCTTTCGTACCTAGTTTTCGGGAAAAACGGATTTTTAATTAATTTTGACGTTTTATCGACAACGGAATAAAAAGTCAATAACAAAAGAAATATTTCAATTAGGAGGTTGAAATTTAATAGTTATGTAGTTAGTGCACAGTCAGTATTGTACAAAGTTTAATTAATTGTAAAATTAATAATACAGAGTGATGCAAGAGGTTATTGAAATATATTAACTAATAGAACGCCAATATAGCTCTCTTACTTGAAATGGAACAGCCTGTATATTATTAATGCATACGATTTGTCTAATTATTTTCTATATTCCAGATATAATTAGCATTCCCTATATTTAATTCTAATAATTTCTAGGCTATTTAACTCTTTTCTTGTTAGAAATAAATTCGGCTAACTATAATTTTAGATATTATAATTATTATAATATTTAAAATTATAGTCATATAATAATAAAGAAAACTAAAAATATTTTAAATAAGAACACAAATTGAAATAACAAAATTTTGTAAAAGTTATAATTGTCTTTACATAAGAATTTGATGTTTTTTTATCCCGTTTTTTGACTTTCTCAAGAAGGCTATGAAATTCTTCGACATTCCTCGATTAGAAACGTCAAATTTCTAGTTTGAAATAGACGAGTGAGCAAAAGTTTTTTAGGGATTTTTTCCTGGTTGCACCATACAATTTTAATTGTAAAGTGAAGATCTTCTTGACATGTTACTAAGAACCATTCGCGATATTAAACTTCAATTGACGTCATTCTCCTCCAAATGTTGAATGGTGTGGCTAGAGTAAGGTATCCAATTAAGGTTTTTCAGTATTCTTCTAATGGTTGTGCTAGATCTTCCCATACGTCTGTGACAATCTCGCAATGATGCATTGGGATATGCAGCAAACTACACCAGCACGTCTATTTGGATGATTTCATTATCTGTCAAATGTGTCTGTCTGTTCCTTTTACGAAAGAAGCTTCCAAACTGGGCGCAGTTTTCCAATAACCGCTCTATATTATTATGATTTCGGTGGGTTTTGCGGCGTATTTTTCTGCACATAAACTATACGTTCGATTGATAATCCCGTTGCATTCACTGTAAAAAAATAAAAAATCTTCGTTAGAAAAGTAGGAAAACCTAAATCACTCGTCTATTTCAAACTAGAAATTTGACGTTTCGCCTAAGGAATGTCAAAGAATTTCATAGCCTTCTTGAGAAAGTCAAAAAAAGGGATAAAAAAACATCAAATTCTTATGTAAAGACAATTATAACATTTTACAAGATTTTAGTATTTCAGTTTGCGTTCTCATTTCAAATATTTTTAGTTTTCTTTATTATTATACGTATGACTATAATTTTAGATATTGTAATAATTATAACATCTAAAATTATAGTTTGTCGAATTTATTTCTAACACGAAAAAACTCAAATAACTCAGAAACGATTAGAAATAGATGCCGATTATATCTTAGAGAGAATAATAAGACAAATCGTACGCATTAATAACATTACAATAAGCGAGTTATTGCAATAGTTAATATATTTCAATAACCTTTTGTATCACCCTATATCATTAATTTTACAATTATTTGAACTTTGTACATTACTACAACGTACTGACTATATAACTATTAAATTTCAACTTCTTCATTGAAATATTTATTGATTGTTATTGATGTTTTATTCCGTTGTCGATGAAACGTCAAAATTAATTAGAACTTAGTTTTCTTCGGAATCTATCAAAGATAAGTGTAAAGAAGTCCTAACAAAACTTATTTATAATAATGTGTGCTAGCAGAAAATGAAATAATATATAGGGTGTTCTATTTGAAATAAGCAAGTTAACAATCGTTTCCGGTGTAACCGGAAGTAGTTCAGTGTTGGGAATATTTTTATTTGAAAGATCAATACCAAGAACGTCCAAATACAAATTTTCAGCATTCAACTAGCAATATTTTCTAATATTTCCCTAACCGACGGTTTAGACGCCGCACCCTGTATATACACAATAACAGAGTACAAGCAGAATACTACAGTTTCATCCTCCTATAAATTTCTTTAAAATCATAATAGTGAATCCTTTGTTAGTTTCTTCCGTTATACATATGTAGATTTTTTCCCATAACAATATGAAATATGTATAAATCATAATATAATGGATCGAATCGAAACACATTATAAATTAATTAATAAAAAAGAGTTTTATCCAAAATTGAATATAGTTCTTAGAACATTAATGTTTGTTGATAAACGTTAGAAAATCAATTCCAAAGCCCTTTCTAATTTCAACCAAACGCCAAACATTTTAAAAATATACCGATATTATGCCACGATAGTTTAGTATTTTTTCTACTTGCACGTTCTGAATATGCTATATGTGCAATCCTAATTTGATAAGCTCCTTTTTAATCTCGGACCATATTATCAAACACGATGTTAGTTTGAGCGTACAACTGAAGAGGCGTCTCGTTTATAATTTAGAGCGCCGAAAATAGAAAACGCCGCCCGACATTTTAGACACACGAAGTCGCGATTCGACAGCGACTCCCTCTGTCTGAAAAGGGCAGCACTGCGGCCGACGCTGCAACTTCAGGTTCGGGATTTCAAATATCTCCGCCGCTCAACCCCGGAGTCGATGAGTTTACAATTTGCTTTTAATTTGGCCGGAATAGGAAGAGCAGACACGTGTAGTTTTAAACAAATAACAACGCGGTCGTGTAATGGGGACCATTATCGTCCATGCAGAATGAACGAACGTCTGAATAATGTGTAACAATATGCTTCTATTATACAAAAAAAATTATTTTCTTTAAAAATCGAACTGTATCGGATGTGTTTTGTCCAAGGCATTTTTATGTTCTTGGCACTACTTTATTACATTATGCTTCCAGTGTTTTTTTAGACTTGCTTATGTATACTAAAAACCGTTAATGAGTACTTGTTTATTTTTTGTACTTCTTCATTTTGTCATCAATGTTTCGACAAACTCTATATAGTTTTTATCTAACTATGAAAATAATAAAAAGTTATTAAAAATAATACAAAAATTAATATTATTATACGATGAACTGGAATAAAATGAACGAATTTCACAATTACACGAATTAAGCACACCGGAAAAACTATATAATAAGGAAGAATATAAATATAATAATATACTAAAAAAAAAAGATATACTATGTAGTTAGTTTAAAAAAAGCTATAATGAATTAAAACATCATACAACTGTAGAAAAGATGATTTCATTAAAAAGCTAGAATTTCGCTTATATCTTACATATTTCGACTGTAACAATAACTTATAAACAGCCATGGAATCTCTCATCTCTGCTGTAACCGCAAATTTAATAATGGAAAAATTAGAAACCAAAGTTTTAACTAAAATTAAAGAAGTCAATAAAACACACATAGCATATTTTAAAAGATAAGTTATTGGCTGTATTTTAGAAACATCTGTTAAACAACAAGATGGTATACTTCAAGAGTAGGTAATAAAATTAACATCATATATAATTTGATTGGTAGATGTTATGCTTTCTCAACAAACAAAAATACAAAAAAATCTTAATCCACATAACTGTAGCACATAAACCATTGAAAAATAATAGTAGCAATTTTTTTTACACAAATTAATCAAAAAATATATAACACATAAATAGAAAGTAGAAATTGTCTTCATCTCCAGTTTAATCAGAAATTATCTTAATTTTTTATTCTTAAATGGGGCTACTTGTATATTTTCTTTGATATTTTAATTCAGGATAACATACAACTTACCAAATTTGATATATTTTGTGAGTATTTCTTAATTGTATATTTTGTACACAACGGTTAAGTGTAACGTATTTCGCCTGTATTTTAATGTATCTAGTGTTAGGGACCGTTTTGCCATCACGCAAAGTTGTCGGCGATCGGAGGGCCATCGTGCGAGATCGGCAGCCTGCGGGGATTCCCAGTAGAAGGGACGAGTGGCGAGGCAGAACGAAATATAGAGACGTTACGTTACGGAGAGTGGTGTATTACCTATGACTTAATGTGTGCTTATTAATGAGTTTGTAAAAATAAAATTAATTAAGAAAGCCAGATTATTCCCGGCTGTGTTTTAAACCCGCCTTTACACTAGTTAATTAGTCCTTTTTTGCAATAAGGCTGAATAAATCAATGAATTATTTTTTTTTAAAACGTTTCGACTTTATTAAGACTTATTAAGTCTTTTTCAATTAAACAATAATTTTAAAGAAGTAAACTGTGCTAATCCTAACCACAGTCATTGTCACAATTTAAGTTTTACACATTAAAAATTTTGAAAAAGGGACGAGTGCAACAACAGAGACTTACAAGCACTTAATGTTGCTTGCAATATTGTAATTATCAGCTTTATGCTGATGACACACAACTATACTATACCTTCAATCCTGGAGACATATGTGAAACTATCTCATATATAAATAGTGACCTTCAGTCACTCGTAAACATGTCTGAAAAACATTGTCTCAGAATAAATAATAAAAAGACTTCTGTTTTAGTTTTTAGATATTGAAATTAAAATCAAAGATGAAGTTTTCAGTGTATCTGATTGTGTGCGTAATCTGGGCCTTTTCTTTGACACCAAACTTTTTTCTTTAAAACACGTTTTAAAGAATTTTTTTTTTATGTATATTGTTCCCAGGGGAACACTCTCTGTTAATATCTTAACTTCAAAATTTTTTTTTTGGTTAAATATCTTTGCCAGACCTGAATTTTCTGCTACCATCTTTTTCTATCAATGTGAGATACAAAGGCTTATTAACTCCTCCAGTTCACCACCTTGAAATTTTTAAAAGATCGTTTTGTTGTAATATTGTTAGACTTTGGAACAAAATTCCACTAGGTATGCGTTGTTTGAGTCCGCTTTCTCTGTTACATCAATTGAGAAGGAGTGCTTTCTTTAACAAGTAACTATATTTTGATTTTCCTTTATAACTTTCTAGTACTTTTCTCTTTATGCTTTTTGCGCTTAGACTTGAATTATTATTACTTTTTGCTTACGATTTTTTTGTTTATTGGGTTAACGTTATTAATGGTGCTGGCGGAAGAACAGCGGCTTATGCTTTAAGCAGCTGATCCTGCACCTTTTGGCATGTTGGTTGAATTTTAGCATTATTTATTTTTATACTATGTTTGAAACGTTTTAAAACAAATTAATTCCTTGATTTATCCAGCCTTATTGCCAAAAAAAGGACTAATTCACTAGATATTTTGTATACTACAAAAGTGAGTAGTACCGGTTTCGGTTTTTTAAAAAGACTTCATCAGTAAATATAAATTACAGTATTGTTGGACCGAATTAAACTCAAGTACATTGTAGAGTTAACTGTAAATAAAAATAAAATTGACGTTAAGATTAGGAAGTAAATATTTTCCTTAATATTAGTAAAGAATATGTTCTGGTTTTGTGGTGTAATGCAATTTCTTAATATTCAAGAAACCCAATAGCTTTATCACCATTTAAACTTAAAATATTTTATTCTTTTACCTTTATTTATCAGTAAAAATTCAAATTAAAAGTTATTATATTGTTGTATTCTGATATTGCAATTTATTTCTCATACAGTCAATGACATATTGTCAAAAAATTTTAAGAGATAAATAAAAAATAAATACCATATTTTTTATTATTATAAGTGTTGAAGTATATTAAAGACAGTAAGATATTATGAATACAAAAATTATATATAAACTAACATTAAAGAAAGTAAAGTTTTCATTATTTTTGTTTAACATATACTAAATAGCAGTACCTACGTCAGTTTATATATAGTTTCACGTTGATTTCTATAATGTATTTTAAATTTAATTTAGGCTAATTTGTATTTATATTTTTCATTATACGTGCCTGATGCAGAAGGTTTCTTAAGAAACCGAAACCGATAGCATTCACTTTTATAGTATATAAATTATACAATTAGGAAGTACTCACAATTCTTTATTTTGTCACATTTTGTTTTTATCTGCTTAAAATGCTCAGTTGTTTATAGTAAAAATTACTGAAAAGAACTCTAGATAGGAAACAAATTAGAAACCGTGATGAAACCGTCAAATTGATATGGTTGTACTTAGAATGTTATCTTGATTCAAAATATCAAAATAAATATTTACAAATTTTAATTAATCAGTTTGGACAACTATTGGCTGTATATTGGCGTTTACTTCATTTTGAAACTGCTCCATCACAGCAAATTGGATCAAATTTACATAAAATAAAGCTAACGCATAAACGCATATTCAACAAAAAATTACAACGCGATCACAACATTTTCACTTTTCTAACCACAAAAAATATGTTTGTACGGTTTTAAATCGACTGCATTAAACGGAAGCAGAAATAAAAAAAATATAGTAATTTTGGAGTTAACCGCTTCTAGCAATGCACTTAGTAGTCACAGGGGAACTGAAACATTGTATTATCTTGATAACGCACAATTTTTGTATATGTTTCTAATTCAATACCTTCGGGAACCTTCTTCAATCCCTTATCCTTTTGGTGTATCTATTGCTGTTCCGTATCTTTATTATGTATCTACTGCTTTAGAGCTATATTTTAGAAAGCGGTTATAGTGGCAAACTAGTTTTCAGAAACACCCAGTAGAGGCAAGTAATTACATTAATAAGTATTAATAAAATTGATTACAATTATGTTTTTCCTACAATTAGGATTGAATTAGATAGTTTTCTCAGTGTAATATGATTGCAATATTCCATTACTTCCAATGTAGGTGGGTAATCATGAAGTAAATTGATATATTTATAATAAGAACTAGCGCGTTATGTAGTACAATCAATCGTAAAATCCAAATAGTTAAGTAAACCAAGATTAAACTGTTTATACATATACCTGATACAGTAAATGCCGGCATATGTAAACCGTATTTTAAGCGAATATTATTATACTAAGTATGAAGAAATATCACACGTCTATTTAACTATTTTGTGCACTATAAATGATTATTCGACCTTCATATCGCTTATTAACTATTGGCATAAACCAAAATTAAACTATTATTTATTGAACGTTCATGGTTTTGCTTGGGATTTGGCTATATCTGAAACGCAATCAACAAAATTAAACAAAGCACTTTAATATTGATATTGAATCAATTTGATATTGAAACTTGCAGAGTAGTCGTGACCGACTTTTATCTATTTAAAGAAAATATTTTGAGCTCTCTACCCTATTCGGTACACAGGGTGTTAATATCAGTTTTCTTATTTTAAATGGAATGGTATAATTTTTATGAATCCAGTGTATTTCCTGAATCATTTGTAATCACTTTGTATTAATATTTCCTACGTTAACCTAATAGTTTTTGAAATAACAGCAATTATCAATAAATATTAAAATGTTGACGTTCGCACTATTTTCAATGAAACTAAATATTTTATAAGGTGCTAGACATTAACATCCTCATCCATAGTCGGATTTAGTAGCTACTAACATTCTATTAAGATCCTACTAAGAAAATCCACATTCGTAGTGGTATTTAGTAGTGTACTAACTAAAAGTTAAAAAAGTTTAAACCAAAAGTTGTATGCATGTTGTATGTAAATATATGTCACCGTAGTATTATCTTTAATGTCCAAATTTAATAATGTTGGTAGTTTCAATTTTAAGAAATGTTGCTTCATTAGCTCATTTCCTTCTTGTCTTACAACAAATTGTGAAGTAATATAATTCCATCCTTAATTATTTTTTTAAATTGCTACTATTTCAACTTAAATTCAAAAGAAAAAATAGAATATAGAACAAATATTGGCTTTTTGGCAATTTTTTATAAATTGAAAGGCTACTGAACCATTTCATGGGACATAGAACACAATAATAATATTATTTTTTATCGAGACTACCTTTTCTGTTGCAATAGTCAATGATTTAAACAAGAAAATTAAACAAAATATACAAATAATACTGGTTTTATTTAAATATTTCAAAAATATATAATAATAAGGAAAAACTGAAAAGTACCTTTTGGCAAAGAACACGTTTTGAATGCTTTCCTTGTTTTGAAAGAATTGGCATCTTTGTGACTTTCAAAGTAATAGCAAATACGATGCTTGCTTACATTCAATGTTTTTGAAAAGAATTGCTGACAGGCCAGACGTACCTATAAGAGACTGTACCTTATAATATATATATATAATATATTGTAGTTAATGCAATATAAGTAATAAAAACAAAAAAAAATTAATTGAAGTGTCTTCTAATATAGTTCTGCCTAAAAACATTTCCATTCTCAACGTCGTTAACATCCCCTTCATTAAATTGGTTGTCTTCTTCAAAATCGTATTCTAAAATGACAATATTAAATACATACTACCACATTAATATCAACATTTGCGTGCTATTTCTGGTTGGTTTTCTAAAATAACATTATGCAAAATGGCAACAGCAACTATTGCTGCTTTTGTTATATCAATATTTTTGTACCTGTGTCATCACCATATGCACCTTTAGCCAAGTACAGTCGCCAAAACTTGTGTTTCAGTTGAAATAGCCAAACCACGATTGCTTACTCTACTTAAATTATCAGGAATTAAATTTATAAAAATATTCGCTACATTTTTGGACATTCTTGTTTTAAATGATTATTCATTACACATTTCCAAAGGATTATGCCTTTCTAAATACAACTTTAGATTACGAACGAGCCCGAGATGAATTTTTGCTTCTTAAAATTCAACTAATTCATATTGAATATCTATTAACTCATCAGTTTGGCTAATGGCTAACGCCAAGGCCAATAATAACAACAACAACAACAACTCATCAGTCATTTACTTTGTACTTAAATATAAGAGATGTTTATAAATGCTTGTCAGATTCTGTCAAAATCTTACAAGAGATTCATTGCGCATGAACTTGTTATTATTTTACCCTGTTGTCACACAGTTTTCTCTACCATTCTATTACTTAGTAGCCACCATAAACGCGACTATGAATGGCAATGGTTAGTAGGATTCTAACACGATCTTAGTGGCTACTAGCTAGTAGCGCACTAAGACCCTATTAGGGACTCGACTATGAATAAGGCTGTAAGCCACTAATTACGGCGCCAGTCACAACAAAATCTTATACAGGGCACATAGAAACTTATGCGCAATATAAATACCCTTAAACAAAAAAAAAACTTTTCTTTCAAATGGAACACGCTGTTTTTCATTGCAGAAATGATTGCACCGCAAAATTCTGTATCGATTGGTGTTAGGGTTTGGTATACCTATTCATGGTAGTTTTTGAAATATTAACATTTATTTCATCAAACCGCCAGAAATATGTCAAAGCTCATAGTTTTAGGCAATAGGAGTTTTGCTTTCAGAACACTCTGTATACCATGCTTCAAAATGATGCATCAATGTTCGTTGTTTTGGACCGGTTTTGTGACAATTTCAATTATCTTCATTTTCCGAGATGGATAAAATTGGATTTTATTTTCTTGTATTTTGTTCTTTTTATTGCAGGCAAGTGTGGCAAGTATATCTGTCTGAGATTGAAGTTATGGTAGATTTTCAGCGCTTTCTGTGGTGTTTTGTTTACTACATCAAATTGAAATCTCCTGTTATGAAAATGGTTTGTCTATTCTATCATCATTTAAAATATCCATCAATGCATTCAATTTCTGAAGTGGTATAGAAGTATATTTACTAGTATAATAAGAGAGACGTCTCTGCGAAATTCATTTATACCATTAACTTCTGACATTTTTATCCGAATACCACATTGTTTTAATCATCCTTAATTCAGTTTTTTTCCAATGCATTAGAAGAATTTATTAAGTACAATATATATGTATCATTCAATCCAACATCAGAACTAAGAAAAAGATAAAATTTTTTGGTGTGTTACAT
Organism: Cetonia aurata; assembly: GCA_949128085.1. Classification (NCBI taxonomy): domain Eukaryota; kingdom Metazoa; phylum Arthropoda; class Insecta; order Coleoptera; family Scarabaeidae; genus Cetonia; species Cetonia aurata. The sequence continues at coordinate 53,393,570 of OX421883.1, read as the reverse complement.
AAACAATTGCGTCCAGGAGCTATTTTTGTGGTTGTTACGAAATACGGTGCAACGAGCACAAAATTCTTCCAAAAATTAACAGAATAACTTTCTAAAAAGTTAGGAGGTCGAGCTTAGAGGTTACGTGCAGCCCAATAGAAAACAATCGCCCGCGGAAAACATCCGAACAACGGGCCATTGGCGTGCTGGAAATTTTGCGATGTAACAAAAACATCGTATACCCTCTTAAGTTTACTAAAGCCATTTCCACATTTGCGGTGAAATAAATAGATGAAAATATATAGTTTACGTTCAGTTACGCATGTAAATAGGTGTAAAAACACATAACCGGAGATGAAAATAATTTAATATAAAGAACTGGAAGAAAACGAGTTTATTAGAACCATCGTTTTCTGTCTCACTTCATCCTGCTCGAAACCGGCTCTGTATAATCACGTTAAATAACCCGGCATCGATCGTCGTCCTAGGCGAGCATTTTTGAATTTAGCGCCGCGTTTGTATTAAAAAAATATATTCTCTGTTGTTTCCTTAGAAAATAATCCTTGTAGTACTAAACATCTTTATGCTCCGACTTAATATTTGTGTTTCTGTGTAGAACTACGTCGGCGTCTTTATTTGCTCGTTTTATTATCAGAATTATCTATATTCGTTTAAAATTATATTTACCCAGAGAGTTTTGGTGTACATTAGCGTGCCGGATAATCATGTTTGGGAACTCAATTTAAGTGAAATTTCCTTAAATAATTCCATTATTTTTGATATTTCAGTTTTAATGTAATTATTTGTTTTTTATTTGAAAATACCGGGGAGTGCTCTGAACTTTTAAATAAATTAATTAAAATTAAAATAAAATATCGCTGATTAGAGATTAAAACAGAAAATTAAAGACAGGTAATAATTTTGAATACGACAAATTCTATACTCGTGAGAATTGCTTAGACGTTAATTATGTAGTAATTTTTTTAAAGGTAAATAAGTGAAAAATGTTGTTGCACGTAATCCCTTATTTTTTTTTACGTATGACTCTTAAATAGTATTTTTTGACAGACATTCATTAAATTAAGTATAGTTAACAGTAACCTTTAAACTGTTCTCTGAGATCTATTTTGTGTTTATGTGGTGCAACCAGATTTATGAATAAATAGCTTTACATGCATCGTTAAATATTTGCTAATCCTACTCAGAAACCCTACTTTTGCCGCAAGCAAAGAATAAGCTTGACATCAGAGAGCATTTAAGGATTAAACTTTAAATTTAGCTACACAAATGTGCAAGAACTTGTTTTTAAGTTAGGAGAAAAAGTCCTTCTTGCTAAATGCCGTCACCTTCATTTTATTGCCATAAAAAGTATAAATCACTCTAAATGAAATAGAGATAGCAATATATAAACGAATTAATAGTAAACAATAAAAATGTTCAGTTTCTGGTTGAACTAAAGTCGTCTTGCAAAAGGTTTTAATGTACACCAGATTTTCTAAATATTCGCAGAAGGAAAAGTTCATTAGTGTGCAAAAATTCCACTATATTGGAATTTTCATAATGTTACTTAAGATATCTGCGGCAGCTTTAATGGTTTAGCCAGCTATACAAACTAATACCTATTGCTCATATTTTGTCTTCGTGAGAGCCGTCTGGCATACAGTCTCCGAAAAAACTGCAGCTTCCTGGCTTTTGTATCTAATGATTTAATAATAGCGTGGTTTGCACACTTGGCTATCAGTCACGGGGTCCTTGATTCAAATCCCAGGGCCTGATCCCGAAGTGTGGTTTTCGTAGTTTCCCTTACTCCTTGGCCAATGTTCAGAGGTAAACATCTTAAGTCGCTCCACGAGGCAGGCGTAATAATAACTCATGATCGGCCGATGATCTTTGCAATTGATGAAAGCAGTTGGGATTGCTAAGGCAAGAATTTCTTGTTTTTTTTATAGTGAAGTCTAATTTTACTGTAAAAATAAGTTCCCCAGACAAACTTTGGTTTGTGGTAGATCAGACTCATCATAAGATAGATAACGCCGACATTTCCAGGATTTGTGAATGGACGAAATTGCCCTTAACACTAGCAAAACCAAATTTTTACTATACAAACAACAAACTAGCCTTAATATTGTTATTAACGACAGTCTTCCATCCCCTTCTACTGATGTTAGATTTTTGGGTGTAACTGTGGATACCGGCTTGAGGTGGACCGAGCATGTTCAACTGTTGCCGAAGGGCTTGTCATCAGCCTGCTATGCTCTAAGAATTATTCGGAAAAATCTTGGTGAGCATACTGCGAGAAGGGTTTACATTGCACTTTTTGAGTCTCGCGCATGAGGTATTGTGTTTCGTGTTGGGGTTTCACCACTACAACGAATTTATTTGAAATCTTTAAATTACAAAAGAGAGCTGTACGGGTGGTTAGCGGAGTGGACAACAGAGCCCACTGGCGTCCCTTGTTTGTTTCCCAAAAAAATGTTAACTTTATACTCATTAATTATCTATGAGTCAGTGAGTATGGTGTATAACTATAGAAGCAGGTATACTTGTCGAACGGATATTCATTATTACAACACCCGTAACTGCAATAGTATTAATTTGCCGTAAACTGACTCCTCTCTCTGTAGAAATTCTCTGTACTTCATGGGCTTCTCCTTTTTCAATAAACTGCCTTCATCTGTATTAAGTTCTCCTAATTTAACCATATTTCGACGCAAATTGAAGGCAATATTACTAAAACAACCTTTTTATTCTTTTGACGAATTTATTAATTTTAAATTTTGACCTGTCTCCTCGTTGTGAACGTGTTTATTGATTCCTCTTTATTTACTGTATTTATTTATTGTATTTGTTTATTATATCTTTATCTGTCAGAGAACATTTATTTGTTTATGGGCAATATTAAATCAATCTATCTATCCCGATCCGATAATTAAACCCTTCGATCCTATCTAAGGGTTTAACTAACCGTATGACTTAACTTTGTCTGCGTTCAAAGTTGGTTAACGGCGGTATTTCTGGGTACTTTTAATTTACATCTGATACTCCAGACTCCTACTTTACCCTTACTGGTTACTCCTAGCCTGGTATCTTGACTAGTACTCTTGGCCTCCTTGGAAGTTGTTTGGATTTAACTGTAGTAACGGTAACACAAATGCGACCGCAACTTCGGTGGAGTTGCTTTTTTGTGTTTTTAAAGCAATCTACTGTTTTGAAGTTTCTTGTTTTGATAGTTGCGAACAAAATGTCGTCCTCGAAATATAGCCGTTGTATACATGCTAGTGAAGCATAAAAAAGAAAGCCCTGAATATTTTCTTTGATGTTAACATGTGTATAAGATGCCTTTATCACATCGTATGTATGTATATGTATTTCAACAAAGATAAAAAGAAAATTCAAAGATTTTAGTGTCTTCTCCATCATGTCACCAGTTCTTGACAACTGGCAACTGGCTACCGACTGCAACGCGGTATGCAAGGCTGCCAACCACCAATTAGTATTTTGAAGTTGAGTTCCTTTTTAGTAGGTGGAAATTAGCGTGAAGTCTTGTTACTGTTGCGTTACAGTAACCGCTTGCTTTTGGTGAGAACACGGCTTTAGCACCAAAAACACGTTAAAGTCGGTGTTTCTTTATAATAATAATATATATATATATATTTGTTCAACAGAATATAAAATTCAATTACAGGACAACTACACTAAAAACATGACATAAAACAAACATACTACATAAGTCAGAATACACTTGGAACACTTCAATTACCTTAGTTTAAAATCTTACATCTAAGTGGCGGTAATAATAATAGAATAAGTACACTTTAAGGACAAAACCTGTCATAGTACTCGAAGAGGGACATTAGGTGGTTTAAGTTATTGAAATGTATATCATTTAGGTGGGAAATATTGTTACAGTTGTTACCAATGACATATACGGGCGATTTAAGCATGAGATTGGTTCTAGCTAACGGCAAATAGAAGGGAGCGGAGGCTCTTGTGGAAACTCGAGGTACCAAGAAGCTACATTGTACCAAAAGCTCAGGACAGTCGAAACAACCATGGACGAGGTTGAACAAAAAACATACACAAGTACAAATGCGCCTATATGACAACGATGGTAATTTAAAACGAGACAGTAGTACTGACTCATATAGTTGGATAGGTACCATCAATTTGAAACCACAAAAATTTGGAAAATCTTCGCTGTATCTTCTCCAATTGACATTTGGACTCCATATAGTACGGATACCAAATGAGACTACCGTACTCTAACCGCGATCTTACCAGGGAAAAGTATAAGAATTTTAAGAGAAATATGTTAGAAAAACATCGACTATGTCGAATGACGAATCCTAGGCTCTGCCTCGCCTGCTTACAGATGATTTGAATGTGATTGATGAAGGTAAGCTTACAATCAACCAAACTACCCAAGTCCTCGAACCGGGTCAGATCGATGGTGTCTATATTATAGTTGTATGTAACAAAGTTAAAATCTGTCTGCAAAGCAGCACAATCGTCAGGGCCACCGATACATCGGTATAATGTCAGATCGTCCGCGAATAAAAGCTTATGAGAAGAAATGACATCGGGAAGATCATTGATAAAAATTAGGAACAACAAAGGACCCAAGTTTGAACCTTGCGGAACACCAGACGTTGCGACGGAAAACTGTGAGGTATAACCATTGTAAGAAACGCTCTGAGATCTGTTGTTTAAGTAGTTACGAAATAGGTGTAGTAAAGAACTACTAAACACAAAAGCGGACAACTTCTGCTTATATTAGTTTATATTCAAAATGATAGATAATATTGAATCTAGGGCATGATATATTCAATGAATTTATTTATTCCACCTTCAGGAAGATGGAATGAAAGTTATCGTGAGATTTGCATAGATTTTAATTTATAAAAAAAAAGTTGGCGCATGCATGGGGGGATCGAACCCACGAACTAGTAATAGAACAAATGCAATAAATCAATGAATTCTTATTTATTTATTTCTGACATAGAACGCATATTTTGACATATTTTATATTTCACAGTATGTATTGTATTTTTTATAATAGATATTATATAACACTATGCTAACTAAATGTGCACCAAATTATCATACACTAGGTGAGCAAGATAAGCACAGTATTACATCTAGAATGTGTATAAAGACTTTGTCATGTGTTTGGCTCTAGCATTAACATTACCTCTTCCGGTATACTAAGAACTTTCACGCAGCGGTCGCGCTGTTCAACTGTAGGCTACTGTATGAACTAATGAGTAGATCGTGACCAATAACATTGTGTGCTCCTGGCCAACTTACGGACTAACAATAAGTTTCAATAAAATCCCTTCTTGGCACGCAATAGATTCAATAACAATTGTTTCCCATTTTTTTTTAGTCATTTCAATATGCGGTTTATTTGCATCTTTGTACTAAATACATTTCAAACTGATCGTCTTTTGAAATGTTTTGTATTCAATTTCTGAAATAGTGAAGCGTTGGGTAATACTAAACGACGCTTTAAGATGTTCATATCAAGGCATCCAATTTCCAGTGATCAGTTTACCTACCTGCTAAATTTAACATTTTAGTGCCACCATGTATGTATATGTATATTATTAATATCGTGTGATGCAATTCGCTAAAAACAAGAATTAGTTATTACCTGTTACACAAGTTATATCTTTTATTTTATCTAACCTACATGTATTCCTCTTTTTAATATAAATGCATATTTATATAAAAAGTGATCTATAAGTATGTGCTTTCTCCTATACATGTTATTTTATCGTTTTTTTAATTTAAAGAAAATACAGCCACTTGCTTCCCTATATTGGTTTCATTTCTTGTTTGGTGTCATGTCATATACCTGTAAACACCAATCAAATAATAGCTAGAATAATAAATACATAGGTATATGTGTTAGTATAAAATAAACACTATACTTTAACCGATTAAGAACAAGCAGTTGTAAGTGTGGTATTCAAATACACGAATTTTGTAGGACAACATATTGGCAGCAAGTATTTAATATGAAGATGGTTACACATTGCGGCCAATACTAGTTCTGATAAATAAAAACTAACACGAATTTGCTTCAACGGTGTTCATATTTCAATCAGAATAGCTAAACTAATATTACACTCTAACGAAGATTTGGTAAAATTCCTGTACGGTTTCGGGGCAATTGGTATTTTACTTGTGCAAGTAAACTTGTACTTCTGTGACCATGTTTGTGCTGGTCTAATTACAAATAAATAAATATAAATATGAATATTTATCACTAAAGAGCTGGAAATGCCACTTTTTGTAGAGACACTTTATTCCAATATAAAAAAAAAGATTTGATCCAAAATATTTTAAAATTTAAAATAGCTAGAACGGCGTTCTTGAGAGCATCCAAATCCACATTTTAAGGAGGAATTCAGTGATGATTTTCCGCGAAAAATCCCTTGTTTCTGAAATATTAACAGAAGAACGAAATAAACTAAACTATCTTGTAATCATATTATGCACATTCATCGCCTCGATTTGAGACTACGTAAGCCTAATAAATAAGACGGGCATCGGATGGAAGATATTATTAACCTAGACCACGCTTGGGTGAAACAGAATGAGGCAATGAAGCTGGCTAGAAGAAGATTGTAAAGGCTTTACATTGAAAAATCTATCAACAAATGGATGCATAGAAAGTTTAAAGAGTGCTGACAGAAATACCAGAACAAAGAATAAGGAAATCAATTCCTGGCGGTATAAAGATTTGCATTTACAAAACATCTACCGAATAAAGACAGGAAAATTGTTAAAATGGTAATAGGACTACTGATAGCTCACTGTAAACTCACTGCAGAATAGACATACCATGATGACACAAAACTTTAAACAACCCAGTTACATATCGTTTGACAAAAAGTAAAAAAATTGAATTTGAAGAATTGTAATAATGCAGACAGTTTGGGCGCCTTCTAAAATCAACTTGAGACAAAGTGAGCACTTACAAATGGAAAAGATTTAAGAGTAAAGTGCTATTATTTAAAAAAAAAGAATTTGTTATTAAGAAAGGTTGTTCAGAATTAACAGCTATACTCTAATACGAAGTCATAGGCTCCTATCTCAAACACACCATGGATCACCTTTTATGCGTTCACATTTATAACTAATAGTAAACGTAAATTGATGATCCTTCTAAGGTAGTGTTAACAAGAATTACTGAAATTTACGTGAAAAATCAGCGCATTTTTTGGCGCATCTTACTCATTTACTTCTAGTTAGTAAATATGGATAATAATTAGAAAAATTCTAGATATACACTTTGGAATAAGCAATATATCAAAATAAAATCCCCTATAAGCAGCAAAACCCTGACCTTGTTCACCCTCCTTAAATAATTTTATACACAGTAACAAACCAACAAATTTAACCGATGTCTTGAGTAGTAAGTGATCACAAAAAACTAAAATATCTATAAATAACACGTTTTGAAATTTAAAAGTAATGTTTATTGAAATTATAACATTTGTTAATAAAAGTACAAACATATTTATTTTCTAATATTATTAATGAGATGGATGTGCCTAATGTAATGATATAATCGATGCCCGGCTCAATATTTGTGAGCAACATTCGTAACTGCGCCAAATCCACGTTCAACTAAAGAAGTTGACGGGAAAGCAACCAACAGCTTCTGTACAGTGGCTCATAATGCAGGATATACATAGAATTAATGTTTGCCTTTGCAGCCAGAATTGATCATACCCCGTTCAAACATCGGTTTCAGCTCGTCATTTGTTGATAGTTTCATAAGCTGCTCCTGTATTACTATTGACTCGTTTGAGCCTATGGGTCTACTTGCAAAAGGATCCATTCAAGGATCCTCAAAATAAGAATGTCTTCAAATCTTTCACTTACAAGGGACGATTCCGAAATCGAAAATTCAAAAAGTTATAAAACTTCGGGAACATGTAAATCACATATAGGTATGCACTATCCAATTATCTTTTCTGCGGAAAAGCACTGAGTGGATGAAATAAATTTTTGAAATCGGAAAATTTTCCATTCTGCCGATGCGCTTAGCTCGCTAACGGTAAGAGGTACAGAAAAAGTTGTAAGCGAAATTTTGTTTGTTTGAAAGAGTTTTATTAAGCATCTAAGAAAGATTAAATACAATTACGCCCAGGAATATTAGTTCATTTAGGTCTCTCTGGTCATTAGGATTAATAACTTCATAAACTGTTTAATACATGGATCTATTTTAGTTTCACAAACCTTTTAACAAAGCATACACAAAAATACACATGCAAAAAAAAAACATGAAAAATCGAACAAACTTTAAATAACATCATAACATAGCAACATTATAAACTCCATTAAATTTTGATAGCATAAGTATTCGTCCACGAGAAATTACCTTAAATACAATATAAAAAATACATGTATTTCCTGTAACCAATATTTTGTAGCATAGCCTCAAGCTTTGATGACTGCCTGTAGACGTTTCGTCATAAATGTCACTAATTTTTCTGTAAAACCCGATGTCATCTTCTGTAATTCTTCTATAATTTTTTTGTTAAACCTTGTTTTCAATTAGTGTTGTGGTGGTGTTTCCCGTACACGTGGAGCACTATATATGATTCACATTATCTATTACCTATTATTAATTCCAAATATGTATGTTTATCTGTCGGAAATAATATACGTAGAAACATTGATATGTTGAACTTCCTTTTCTTGTCTGCTTAATAAAACTCATTCAAACGAACAATTTTTGTCTTAAAACTTTTACTCTACCTCGTACCGTTATAGCGGGTTTTGTGAATAGGTAGAATGGAAAATTTCCAATTTTAAAAAATTCATTTCACCCACTCACAGTGCTTTTCTGCAGAAAAAACAAACTGCGTAGTACATAACTATATGTGATCTGTGGAGTAATAATAATGTTTTGAATTTTAGGGTTCGGAATCGTTCCTTTTTAGGTCAGAATGAAGAGCCGTTAAGTGTTGACAAACAAAAGCAAATCCTCATCTCGTTTTTGTAATTTTGAAAGCTTTGGGAACTGAGACCATTCTCCTCTCGCCAAGTTTTATTTGTACAAGACAAGTTCCCCAAGAAACAGATATTACACTGTGTAATTTCCAATTAGTTTTATTAAATTTAGCAAATAAGTCAGTCGAGTTAGCAATATCATTCTTTGAATTGTTCAAATTGGGTTGCAAAGCAGTGTCCTTGCTTTTATGGCACTCCAACACTGAGTCCAATAGTGTATAAAACCGGTCCCAACATGCACCTTTAAATAACCAGCAAACTTCCGTTTTAAGGCGAGCGGCCACTGCGCACAAGGGGAAGCTAAGTTGAGCGAAACTAATGTAACTTTACCAGAACGCGGCAACTAAAGCTAAGCGAAGCGAAGCTATGAAACAATAGAACTCATTGTCAATAAAAGTAGCTTCGCTCAACTTAACTTCGCATCGCACACAGTAGCCGCTCGCCTTTAAGCAGAAGGCGACTACAATGTGCATCATTTCCCGTGCAAAGGTGAGAAAATAATTCTATCAATCAGGGCATTGCTTTTCAATGTAAGTGGATCACAATGACTTAATTTTTTATTAAATCTTTCGCGGGCCCCCAAATTCATTATAATCGGCCACCACCCTCAAATTGTTCCTTACTGGATTTAGGAACCACTTCGGGAAACATTGGTTTAGAAATACACTAGTGATTTAGTGGAATAACACAGTGTTATTCCACTAGTGATTTGGTGAATAGCATATCTTCCAAGGTTTACCTTAGCCGAAAACACTAAGTTTAACACTGCTCTTCACTTGTTTTCTACTGAAGATGGCAACTTAGTTGCCGAAATACGTATTTAGATTTGTATCTTTAATTTTTGTGGTAAGGGATTTTTTCACTTTTTCTTTTGGATTTTTGTTATAGTTTTCAAGCCACAGTCTCCACCCATCACAGGACATTTTATAATGCATATACGTAGTCCTGTCATAAATTCTGTCCCTAATTTTGATGCGCTACTGGAATGTTTGCAAGTGTGACAGGTTGTTGTTTTATGACGTAGTGATAAGTGAGTATCCATACTATGAAAAGAAAATCAGTTCGTCTCCATACGTCTTGCAGTAAATATGGAATGGAGTAAAAAAGAAAACCTTATTACCATTATTGCTTTGCACAAACGTAATAAATCTGCAATGGAGATATTCAACATAGTAAAACCGTTAAAACTATAAAAAAAATCATTTATCGGACAGTGAAACGATACATTAAGATCTCCACTGTCGAGAACAAAGCAAGAAGTGGTCGGTCACGCAAAACTAGGATCCCAACAGTCGCCAAAGCAGTCGCTGCAAGAATTCGCAGAAATCAGCTGCGAAAACAAAAAATTATGGCCCGTGAGATGAAAATATCTCCTCGAACAATGCTCCGGATTATTAAACAAGGCTTGAGTCTTTATGCTTATCGGAGAACCAGGGTACAGCGATTGGCGACAACTCTACGTAACAACAAGGAGGCCAGAGCAAAAACGTTAGTTCAGCGATACGCAAACGAAATGCATCGGCAAATCCTTCACTAATGAAAATATTTTCACACTTGAACAAAAATTGAACCAGCAAAATGATAGAGTGTATGCTTGCAGTTTCAACGAAGTTGCAGAAAAAAGGGAAGGAGGAAGGAGCCATAATCCTATTATGGTGATGGTTTGATAGAGAGTTGCGCATGACGGTGTCACTGAACTGCATTTCTACAAACAAGAAGTCAAAACACGTGCAGCAAACTACCAAACTGATATTTTGGAAAAGCTAGCAAAGACACTGAGTTACTCCTCATTCGCAGGAAAGCACTGGATTTTCCAGCAAGATTGCGCACCGGCCAACAAGGCAAAGTCCACACAGCGTTGGGTAGAGGCGAATTTGTGCGAATTAATCGCTGCTGAAGATTCGCCCTTGGAAAGTCCAGATCTCAATCCTTTCGACTACCGCCTATGGAATGCTTTAGAGGAGAAGACCTGTTCCAAACCTTATCGTAACATCTAGGCATTAAAAGCAGATTTGGTCAAAGCAGCAGCTTCAATATCTCTGGAAGTGGTGCGGGCGCCGATTGACGAGTGGCCGTATTGTTTGAAGCAGTGTGTGAAAGCGAAGGGCGGGCATTTTGAATAATTTTTAAACTTTTAAGCTTTCTATAAATTAGGTAATAACTACCAATAACTTTATTTTTCTAATTTACATACGTTTGTGCCTCCTCCTTTACTGTTCCAGCTAAAAACTCTTGTTAACCTTTAACAAAGTATAAAGGGTTTGGCTAGCAACTTCGGGTAGTTGTTACATTCGCACTTTATGTTATAGATCTTTTGAAACAACCAAATTTGTTAAATTTCTGTTAATTTTAACAAAAATGTTATTACTACATAGTTTAGTAACTTATGTTAACCTTTAGAATTTGTAGCATCCCTTAAGAAACAGCGTATGTGTATTGTACATATTCAGCCATCAGTTTAGGGGGCTCCACCTCCATTTTTCAGGCTGAAGTAATAGTCATCCATACCTTCGTAGAGGGCATCTTAAACTGCCCACATGGGAATGGATCGGTCGAAATTTTTCCTGACAGTCAAGCTGCCTTCAGGCCACTGCAGGCTGTTAGTAGTGTTGGGATGCCACAGTAAGCTCGAAGAATTGGCGGAATATCACAGCATTACGTTGAGATGGATGCCTAGCCACTCTGGGATCAGAGGCAACGAAATTGCTAACAAACTAGCTGGAGGCGCCAATGAACGACCACTCACAGGCCCAGAACCGTCGTGTGGGAGTTCTTATGGCGGTATCAAAGCTTTCGTCAGATGTCAACTCGCTGCTAGTCACCGCTCCTATTGGAATGGACTAGCCGGCATGAGACATTGCAAAATCTTCGGGTTTCATCCGGGCGACGAAAGACTTCGCAAGGCTGTCTTTATGAGCAGGAGCAGACTGAGATTGATCACGGGAGTCCTAACTTGCACCGCATGGTGCGAGTGGCCTCTCCCCTGTGCAGAAACTGTGGGAGAGCAGAAGAAACTCCTGTGCATCTCCTTGCCGACTGCCTGGCAGCGAACAGGGAGAGACGGAGTTGTCTAGGGGTCGCTCGGTTAGACGAACCCAGTCTAAGTAAACTTACTCTCGACCAGCGAGTAGCTTTACGAGGTAATCCTGCCCATGAAGGTAAATAAAAAATTGTATATATTCAGAAGTTTATGTAATTACCATCAAATACTTGAATGTTGTCGTTTTAAGGGTGTTTGGTACAAAATCAAAAAATCTGAATTATTTTACTAGCGGTGGAAATATGTTGCATTTGCAATAAATATTTTTAAAAGAAAGAAAAAAATAAAGCTGTAATTAAAAGAATTTAACGATTTAAAAGTTAAAACATCAAGATTTTGTTACCATCTCACTCCAAAGATATTGGTTGTAGAAAGATAAGATTTGGTATACATGTTTATAAATGATATTTCTACGACTTTATAAACTAATATTCTTTTCTCTTTAATTACTTATGTAAATAAACACTTACAAGGTTATTATTTTGCGGACATCATTTCTAGTCACTTGTGCGCTTGACTATCAGTCATGGGGTCGCTGGTTCAAATCTCACTCTGGTAAATTACGATAACCAGTTGTTTTTCCGGGGCCGTAATGATGATTAGGAGGAGCTCTGTGGTTATGTCTGACAAGCAAAAATAAAACTATTTGTACCAAGTATCTTCCGACGACCAATATCTTTTGATCGTGATTTCTTAACATTTAAGTTGTCTAATCTGCCTTGATTATAGCTTTATTTTTTCTTTCTCCTAAAAAATATATTGCAAATTCAATATATTTCCAGAGTTAGTAAAATAATTCCCGAATCTTGAATTTGATTTTTCAGTCTGAGTTTTATTTCCTTATTTCATACTCTGCAAATGTTTCGTAATCAAATCAAATAAAACGAAACATTTTGCTGAAGACAATAGCTTGATGCATACGGCGTACATGGCAAATTTAAATGTTTGAATTCGAATCTGAAATCAAATCTACGAATTCGAGTCTCGATTCGAGTTTTCAAATTCGAATATGGAGTCGAGTCTACGAATTCGAGTCTGCGAATCGATTCTACATATTCGAGTCTGAAACTGATTCTACATATCTCAATCTGAAATCGAGTATTCGAGACTAAGAACTCATTACCGAGAACTCGAGTACGTAGCGATTGGTATTGGAGTGTAACTAGTTCTTTCTAGAATCGAGTGTATCGAGTTCAGAATTAGAATATTTGCAGGAACGTCTGAAAATAGTATACGAACTGCACGATCCGAATTATACGGTTTCCACTGAATTTCTGCACTGATAAAAAGAATTCTTTAAACGAAAGAATTTTTTTTTAACTTATATCTATTTTAAATAGCATATTTCTTTATTAAAAACATATTTCAGGCTATTTTCTCTATATATAAAAAACAGTAGGTATTTTGATTGAAGGAAACCTCTCTCCCACAATTAGTGTAACTCAGCAAAATCCTTAAAATTGTCTGTATAGGTATGTAGGTAAGAGATCAGGCAAATAATTATAAAAAGTAGTTTTTTAACAATTTATATCTAATCGAGATTCAATATATATAGAGATGACCGTTAGTAACTAACAAAAATTCTATTGCAAGTCAGCTATCATTGATGGAATCCAGTTTACTTACTTACATATATTTACATACATGCATAAGCTGATGCGTATGTGTAAAAGAAAACAAACAGTTAGGTATATAACTACTCTGAGATAATTTGATACGTAATTTATGTATAGTGTTCACAATTAGAGTTCTTGCTAACGACATGACGAACTGGGATCTCCATCCCAGTGTCTTGTGTCGCAAACAAGAGAAAGACGGCATTCGTACGGTTTGCGCCGCGGTAAAAGTAACGGTAACGACCTTTCTCCAGTTTTTGTTAATAGGAAAAGGACCCCACTTTCCACTTGCAGCATAAATCCCCACCATAAAAGAAAATTTTAACTCAACAGAGCTCTATGCTTTTATTGCACTTAACATTAATATTGTTAGATTGTGCGAAATGAAATTTGCTAAATTTAGGAAGTCGTTAATGTATATATATTTGGCGAATTATCACTAATGTCATTCTAAAAAGAAAGAAAACATTATTATATAGATATATAGAAAGTTGATTCGATCTTCTTTTGGTTCAAAGTGTTGGCATCTTAACGATTTTGACAGTATGATTTATGTAACTTATCAAACAAAATCAATTAAAAAAAGGAGTAAACTTCAATAATTATGTATTTATTAAAAAATGTGTGTTTTCACATGATACTTGAATTATTTCGAGTAACTATTTCTGCTTGGTGCACATGGTGCTTCAGAAATTTGCAAACAAACTAATTTAGCAAATGATAGCCAATGCATTAGATCTTCATAGCCAATCCAATATTTTATGATTATTGGTTTCACTAAACTCATTCTCTCAGTCATTTGTCACTCTCCGACCAGCATTTTGCTCGACCCATGTATTGTCAATGATATTAAGGCTATATCCTCATTCTCATCTCAAAATCATTTTGTTTTAGTTTTGTATAGTGTTTTATTAGTGAATTACTGTGACCACCTGAATTTCGAAAATTTTGTGATTTTTTACCAGAGGTAAGTTATTTAGTGTACACCATTTAATAACATGTACTCTTAAAGTGCATTGTTAGTTATAGTTTCGTGATATTTAAGTTTACATTTGTTAAAGGTGGCAAAAATTTATAACATATAACCTGGTTTTGTTATATTATGAGTATGCAAAAATATTTGTCCGTCATGCTTATGTAATACACTACTTCACAATTCCAGATCGGGCGCAATTACATCAGAAAAAATTATGGATAAAAGGAGACTGGCCTTTATATTTTTCAAACCTCTCAGTCTCCACTACGGTGATGATACCAGAAAATTTCATATTCAGGGAAAGTGGTTACATTTTTCCAAATATCTTCGATTTTTGGGGTAACGTTTTTATGTGCAGTCGCACTATCACAACTGTTATAAACGGCTTTCAGAAAACTGGAATTTGGTCTCTGAATCCTTACACCTTCCTAGATGCAGACTACCTGCCACCAGCTGCTACCAATATACGGTTGGGCAGCAGTCATTGCCCCTCAAGATCTGACTCGCAAGTAGTTGTGAAACCACCTGTCAAAAAAGATTAATTAACACAGACCCCGACTTGGATGCTTGTGGATACGAGATTCTCCAAACATGGCGTCGTTTCCTCGACAAACCTCACCGACATTTCAAAATACATCGCCTGAAGTCTTAATATCAATCCTGCTAATTAAGCAAAATATCAATAAGTTGTTTTAACTGATTATTCGTACAAAAATGAGTTATAGCATGCTATCGCCAAAAGGAGAAAAGCAAGAAAAGGAAAGAGAACGAGAACGAAAACGAAAAAAAAGAAAAGGAAAAGATGATGGTAACAGAAAAGAGACAAAAAAAACAGAAGAAAACAAGAAAGGAGATGACCGAGGAGCATAATTCATATGAAGATGAACCTGAGTGTCTCTACTGTGGTAATTTGTATCCCATTTTTAATGAGGGTTGGATCGCTATAAATGGACAGACAACTCAGGCGTATGCATAGATAGTGAAGATTATAAAGAAACATTAATTTGTGAAAATTGCCAAGACTAGTTCTCAGGTTTAACATGACTTTCTAATAATTATCTACATATATCTATTTACGATAACTTTTACCAAAAATTTTTATTTGAACTACATGCCTTAGTTTTTTAAAACCTCCAAAATATTGAATAATCGCTCACAAGTCTTTTATCGAAAAAAAAAATAAAAGGAAAATGGAATACTTGAGAAAAACCTGAAGGGAAACAAAGTAGTAGGAGGATGTTCAACAATATTAAGGCCGAGAGGCCTAACAAGAACTGCCAAAACTGGAGTTTACGATCAGTAAATTTAGGAAAGAAGAATTTTGGTGACAATATTAGGAGGAGAAGATAAATAGAGAAATAGCACAAATAAAGAAATAAAACAACGTAAAAAGTTTAAGCACAAAAAACACGGTCGTTAGGGTATATTATTTGAATGCTAGAGGGAAGGATTGTTAAAAAAGTCCTACACGAAGAAGAACGCGGGAGAAGAAGATGAAGAGGCAGACCAAATAAAAGACTTAAGAAAGCGACAGCGGATTTATATCCCATTTATAAGGGATAGGTGTAAAGAAGTAAAAAAGAAACACTAAAGGACTGAAAAAGTGGAAACAAATATGGTTCAATCATGGTTACTTTTCCAAACAAAATTTATGACATGGCAATAATAGGGACAATGTGTAAAGAATAATATCTCCTTATTAGAAAGTTGTATAATATACTAAGGTCCTTTGTTTCTCATAAATTTCTTATCTATTTAATTAAATAAATTGCGATCGGTTTTGTGAAATAAAGTCGCATCTTCAGGCCAGCAAAGAAGGGATTTACTTAATTAAATGATAAGAAATTGGTGAGAAAAGAGGGACCTTTTTATATTATATAGCTTTCCTGTAACTTCAACTAATATAGAATTAATATGCATTTTTTAAATATATCATTATTTATTTGTGCGGTTACAACTTTAAAAGATATTGGTGGGTTTCCGTAAGCTAATGTGTTAATCGATGAAGAACAGCAACAAATAAAACCCTCACAGATATATTAGAAGCTTTTACCTACCTGCACGATCTATGACTGACAAATGCACTATATAGTGACTAATTCAGTACTAAGGAATATTGAAAACCGGTAAATATACAAACCGTTAAAAATTCATTTCGTGAGCTACCATAATGATGATAACCTTTATTTTATTATTATTATTAGATCTTAAGTTTTCAAATAACGGATTGTGAATCGATATAAATCACATTACTGATTAAATCCAAAATCCACACTGGACAAGAAAAACTGAATTTCAGGTGGAACATACATGATTGTTGTGGGATATTAGAGGACCAGCTTTTGGTCTATTCATATTTTGTTTAGCACCTCTTTAACTGGACCGCACAGCCTCGATTTTCTAATACACCAAATACCCCTTTTTCATTGCAGTATTTATCTAAATTTGCGGCAAGTAATGTTTCTTCAACAAGATGATGTCTCCCTGCTCACAACAGGGATATACATACCTGCCGGCTGAAAGATATAGAACAGATTCGGGACGTCAGATTCAAGATTTTCTCGTTTTAAAGATATATAGAACAAACAGGATAACTTCTATTTGATTTTTTAATATAGTTTCTTACATTATTTTGTAATCACATGAGAAATCGTTGTGATGATTATCTTAGCAGTAGGCGTCAAGCGAATGCATTGCATGATCGAATTTTATCAAACTAATGTTAATTTAAAAATATGCTGGAATAGAAGGCAACATAATTTTGATTTATTGTTTTTGTTTGCAATTAAATTTCTTTTGCAACAGGTAGCAATTAACAAAAGATAAAACAAAATCATTCAAAATACACTGTAACCCCTTTCCCGTAAAGCTTTACAAAATGTTAAATCCACACTCACTCTCTATAAGAGGTAAAGGCAGAATATAGAACGTTAACACAATTGTCATCTCCCCTAACCCCAGTTTCGTATTGTAGGGGCCGAAACGTACTACCGCTTTAAAAAAATGATTCCTTCCAGCCACTTAAAAAAGCATTCCCTTTTCTAGTTAGCTGAATAATTAAGAGAACTGTTTTATTTGTTTAATAACCAAAGCCTTATACATATGTAGAAGATACAAATAAATAACAAAGGTATATTAATTTTATTAAAAATCTTTGTCATATTACCAACAATTTCCTTCTGTTCTTCTATGCTTTTATATAGACAGAACTGAATCAATACAATTTATTTAATTAGAATATATGTAATATAATATATATTTAACCTTTATTAGCATAAGCTATTATATAAACATATTCAACTTGTATAACTTGTTACAATTATTTGCTGTAGATGATAATATAATCAACAATGATTAATAGCATGTAATATCAACAATCATCAGAATTTCATATTCACAACTCTACTTCAACTATTTTCTTCAGAAAACAACTGAAAGAGCAGTATTTTAAAGTCATTAGTAGTCCAATTACACTGGTTCTCATAACTGAAAAAGCAAAACCTATTTTCGAAGATCTTATGAAGGCGGAAGTGAAGTGACGTTTTTGAGAAGTGAGGGTGGTTTATGAATGATAAATTTAGAAATCATTGCTGTAGTGTCAAATTATGTGATGCAGAGGCAAGTGCTAATCTTTCTCCTTCTTACTGGCTGCTTTTCCTAAAGAGCTTCAAGGATATGTAGAGCACAAATAAATATTCCCCTGATTCCATTTTTAATGTTGACGAGACTGGACTTTACTAGAAAAGTTACCACCTCAAGAAGAACGTTTGTGCTTCAGGTTTTAAATTGCGAAATATACCATAATTTTTTGTTACAAGCAAATGTTTCGGAAAGTTAAGCCAATGTTAGTGACACCACGTGCTTTAAAGGATCTAAATAAAGACGTGTTGTTAGTCTTGTTGTGTTACGCAAGCCGTCTTTACGGATTGGTACACAAGATATTGTTGCCCTACTGCATATTTCATTTTTGTAAGAACTATAATCTATCAGTCCAAGCACTTCTGCTTTTAGACAATTGTCCATGGAAATTCTCAAAACACAATTGGAAGTCAACTTGTTTACACGTTGCTTTTGTAACTCATGGTCAAGAGATTACAGCCGTTGAAGCGTATTATTTCCACAATACCTTCATGTAAATGATCAGAGTCTTGGTCACCCCAGATAAAACAATTCAAAATTACTGGGAAGCAACTGGGTGGACCAAATGCATGGCTTCCTAGGTCCCCTGACCTGACACCTCTAGACTTCTATGTTTGGGGGCATCTAAAACAATTAGTGTACGCACGATCTGTAAACAATTTGGAAGAACTCAGGCAACGAATCGTAAATTGAATTTTCGAAAGATTGCGTCGATCTTTCATAAGACGGTGTGAAGCGTGCTTAGGAATGAACGGTGGACATGTAGAACAATTTCTTTAGTTTTACTTTAAATAAACATTTGTTTAATTTACATTGCGATCAGAATTTCTTTGAAAATTTTTATCCTACTAAAACAATATGCAATCGACTATATGTCAAAAACAGTTGAATTGCGGACCCATGTTGACTAAGACTTTTTTGTTTATTTCCACCAATACTACAAATGGGTAAAATATCCGACAACCTTTTTTTAACACGCTGTATAGTGGACCATGATATAATTGGTATAGCTACAAAAATATGGTGTACTACAGAAATTATAGTAAAGATAGCACTACGGCTTATTTCACAACGTTTGTGATGCTTATTCGGTTTAAATTGTGTTCGTAATGTAAGTTACTAAATTAAATAACAATAAATTCTTCAAATATTCTAGTCTTTGAAAAAATGGATGATACGTTTTTTGCGAAAGTAATATACAGAGCGTTTTGTATAAAAAGATAAATTTTGTTTGCTTAAAACCGCAAATTTTATGAAATATCTATTGATACTCCAAAACCATTAGCAAATGATATACCAATCGATGTACGTAAGGTGAAATAAAAACTTCGTTCTCATATCATTTCACAAAAAAAAAAGTTATTGTAAGGGTATCCATTTTGGAAATCAGTTTTCGACATCCTTTGTACGATTATTGTGTGTGATTACAATCACATTTGTCAAATATCTTAATGTCTAATACCATCTAAAATATTTAATACTACGGGAAAGCGGACAAACGTTACAAATTAATTAAAATAGCTAATTCTTCCAAATTTTCTTGACTTTTTAATATATATATGTGTAGATCTTCTTGGTTTTTAAAGTCATATAGTTAAACAACTATTAGATTGAGTAAGACGTTTCGGTTTATTTATAAAACCTTAATCATTTACATTTTTAAAAATTAATATTGTTTAAACAATGAAACAAAAAATGTTGTATACATCCAAATTTTATTTTCTACATTATTAATTTTTAAAAATGTAAATGATTAAGGTTATATAAACAAACCGAAACGTCTTACTCAATCTAATAGTTGTTTAACTATATGACTTTAAAAACCAAGAAGATCTACACATATAAAATAGCGAATATCCTAAAAACGGTTATGGGTAACAAACCCTTGCATATAATACGGAAACTTCATTACGTTGATCAAAATTAGACTATTTTGAGAGAGTAGTAAATATTTTGCTCGATTAGGTCAAGTCGCCGTCAGCATACCAGCAAATATTGAAAAATAAATAATTTTCCATCGCTGCACATCATCGTGGGACAGCATATATTTTTATTGTCAAATTAGTCAGAAATCAAATCTAAAATTTATTATAAAAATGATAAATCAAGTTGGTATAGTATACTGTTATTTTAAAACTCTAAATTTCAGACAACTTAAATGCGTCATCATTGGATTGACGAAAAACATACAGTTTAGTGTTACAATTCCATAAGTTACCTTTTACAGGGCTACAAACAAATTTTCCGCTGTTTGAGACACTGCTATAGATCACAATGTGTCAACTGCGTCACCAGGATAACCTATTCCTTTTTTACCTTGTTCATAGATTGTATTAACGTTGCTTTAATGAAAATTTTATTAAAAGTGCTATAGAAAAAGTCATACCAACACCAAACTGAAATCTATGCGCAAAGCTACTGTTCCATCACTGAAGCCCGCTTGCCAGTCAGAAACTTCTGAACAAAACATTGTGAACAACAGAATTTTTAAACCTTGGAGAGCGACTAAGAACCAAACTCACGGCTCATTGCATCCAAAGATATTTCATAGAGTACCTTTTTTTAATAAACATAAGGTATATTTGAAGGTCATTTTATAAGTACGTAAGCGTATATATGAATGATACCTACATAAATAATTAACATAGTCATAATTAGTAACTACAGAACCGGATCTTTTATTAAACTAACCCTTTAAGGGCTTGTTTAAAGATTTAATAATTATTTGTCTTCTGTTTTACAGCAGTCCGCTTATTTTCTGAAAATAAATTGCACTTTCTTTTGCGATCCCTTCAGCAAATTCTAGATATACTCAACAGATGTTCGTTTATTACATCTAACAATAGCACTTAAGAAGGTAACTATTTAATTTATTAACCTACAGTATTAAATTGGTAAAATATTAGCGCGCCCATATTGCTGGCTGTATGATCTTAATGAATAGTAAAACAGTTTTCCAAATTGTAAAATTAGTCTCTTGACATTTTCTCTATTAACCACAATATTATTTTCTTTTTGACGAAATAACTTCCACTAAAAATATTTTTCTAATAATTCTAATTATTGGCCGCTTTCGGTGTTAAAGGGCAAATCTTTTTTAAACAGGAATTAAAATAGTTGAAAAGATTATCTCTCAGAAATGATCCCACGTTGTTAAAGAGGAGAAGCTTAAAAATTCAGTGGTAAATTCTTTAAATTGATAGTAAAATTTATGTATTGCAATTCTATTGATAATTTTAAGTGTTAATTCAAACGTGTCCAATGTCCTTCTGTTTCTGGGCTGTACCAACCAGTACATAATTCTATATTATCAAAATGCTTTTAATTCATTAAAAAAAACACTTAAAATGCTAATTACAAAAACAGCAAAAAGCACGTTTCATGAGATTTAACACTCGTTCTTAAACTAGCTTTTTAATATAGGTACTATTATTACATACAGTGACAGCAAAAATATGAATGTCCAGTGTTATATGAATTTAATATAAACGGGTAAATAGAAATTGTAACAACCTATAATACTATTAATTATTGGTTTATATTATCATGAATAGTTATTCTCCATTAATAAATTTATTGGTTATAGATATCATCCAGTATTAAATCTCTATATTACTTGATATTAAGTTAAATATATATTTGAAAATATACGCTATATATATACAATATTTCTATGTATCGCTCTAGAAAAGCTTTAGTTAAAATATTTTTTAATAAGTAATAAAGATTGGCAGGTGAAATCAATTTTCCAACTTCCGTGCCTTCTTTCCCTCACTAATTTTAGTAGTGATAGTATCCGCTAGCTCGAATGGTTTAAAAAAACCATGCAATGTAGATAGTTGTAACTTACAAATGGTATGATGATTATAACATCAGAGCGTGAGCCTCGCCATAGTGGCATCTTTCGGTTATAATTGTATTTAAACATTTTTTCTTTGATGTTATTGAAATTAAAATTTTTCAGTTAAAATAAACTAAGAATTTAACAATGATGACAATGAACACGTGCAGGTCTTTCGCGAATATCTACACACCCTGTATAATACAAACACGTTTATTATCAAACACGTACATAAGTAATCCTTCTAATAAATTGTTGTAATGATAATTTGCTCCCGGGACATTTTTTAAATAAAGTTACATTAAAACTGCATTAACTTCGATAACAAAAATATTACCATAAATAAAAGCAAGAGTTATACAGGGTTCTAAATGATTGAGAAAACAATAGAAAATACACTGGCATGGCTACTTAGTGAATATTCATATTTCATATTCATGTAACTTTCTCCTCTAATAACGAGTTATTAGGACATAAATCCATTCGATAATTTTATCATTTATAAAAGCCACATTCTACAAATTTACAATAAAGTATTATTCTGGAAATTGAATTTATCATCACATCTTCAAAGTACGGTTGCGAAATCAAAAAACGTGTACACTTGAAATTTTTCTATGTAAATTTCTTTTTTTTTTCATCTTAGAGCTGAATTATGAATTATGCCCAAAAAACCCCTGGTTTAATGAATTCATGGGAAATAAAAGATCTGTATTAAAAACAATATATGACCGTCCTCTTTCGAATCACATAAGCAAAAATAACTTTTTGCAACCAGTATTTTTAATAGACTTATAGAAGCATTCAAATAAATAGATTTACAATCCTAAAGTGCCAGTGCGTTTCGAATCTTACGAAACATTTATAGGTGTTATGTTGGTCACATCCGGTAAATAATCATGAATATGACAATTTGAGGTTACATTTTTAGATACATATAATTTATAGACGTTACCACCCACTAAATAATTCCCGGAAGATATTATCAAAGTTCTTTTGCTTTTTTAGGGAAGATATTTCAACGAGCTAATTAATAAAAATAGGTAAAAGCCTGGCTGAAGGACACCTTCTAATTATAAAATTGGAAAAACACTTTTATTAATTATCCTTGGAAAGGAGGCAAAAGCGATCTGACTGTTATTTTTCTCACCATGAAAGATGATCTATTTCCAATGTGTGTTTTAATTGATCCCTCCTCTACAGTAATTTTGTTCATTAAAAGAAACTCAAAAATATCTTAGAAAAATAGATAACTAATAGAAATTGTAACAGAAAACTATAGAGTCATTAGTATCATGGAGTATTGAGTATTAAGAAGAAGATAGCGCGGTTGGCCTAACCGTCCCGTCTACCGCACCCAATAGGGCCTATTGTAGAGCGGATGTTACCTTTAAAGTTCGTCCAACAAGTTCAGGCCTTTGAGGTAGCTTACAACCTTTTTGAATGAGGTCTCTTTCAGGTCTTCTAGGGAAAGATCAACCGCCCCTAAGATGTCATACCGAATTGTCGTGAGGACGGGGCAGAAGATGTGCTCAACCGCCTTTTCGTCCTCCAAACACAGTCACGCCTAACTGTTACTGAAAATGTTTATTGATTCGTGTCACGGCCGCATCTGGGGAGGGATTTTAGGGGTTCAAATGAAGTGCAAATATACATAATAATTAGTGTTTACCTATTTTCTGCGTACCAGGAATTGCCCTCACATAAATTGAACCTGGTCAATGCACCTTCGTGTCTGATGTTTTTCCTGCACCAAGGTGTTGGTGTTGGTGGTGGCTCTGTTTCCAAGCCGTCCGTAAACCAGCAGGTGTCTGGCTGTGTTTTTTCGTTGCATCTCCATTCCTTTCTATTTGGAAATGAGCTAGTATGCATCGATAATTTATCGAGTACACATCACGTCATACTGACACCATACTGACGGAAGTGATCGATTCCAGCAGCTTGTTACCCCCACAGATATGAGTATGCGGCGATTGATTCGCAATATGTCATAAGCGGAATGTAGTTAATCAGGACATCCTTTTCCACAACAATGTGCAAGAATGGTAGGTCCAGAAGAGTTTCCAATGCCAATGACAAGGAAGAACACCACTCCAGTGACTGTCATGCTTACAATCCTTTGTATGGGTGTAAGTTTTGCTGTGACTCTGGCTATATCAATGCCAAAGTCTTAAAACTCAAATCATTCTCATCTTCTAGCCCTTCAAATACCATTTGCGTGTGTGAACTGAAGTGTTGTAGCTCATCCGAATCGCTAACATTGGGCAGGTCTTCAGATTCAGACTCACAGAAGAACTTTTTTTTTTAACTTTAGTTTTCTTATACTTTTCTCTTTTTTAATTTATTATCTTGTTCCGCTTTAGCCCTCTTCTTCGATTTTTGAATCTCATTATTATATCATTATTATTTGTTTTGTCCTGAAATGTCCTACAAATTTCATTAGAAGTGATGACTTCTAATCCACTGACCATCAAAGTTGAAATATAGCGACATAAATACTGAAAAAATGTAATAAATAATTGACTGGAATATTAACTCCAAAGCTTTCTTCAATACAATAAATGAAATTAAAACACAGCTAACCAGCAATTTACATTCAGTAAGATGAGAGATAAAGATGGTAACTTCATAAAAGATAGTGAACTAATAGCAAAACTTGTTTACTAACTATGATTCTGAAATCAATCAATTATCGATAGATAAGATTTTGATATTAAATACATCTGTTAATAGTAAATGTATTCTTAACTCTTGTTATCTTAAAGATGTAAAAGTAAATAAAGTAATACACTACATCAATTCATTAAAAAACAAAATATCACCAGTGCTAGATAGGTAGAATGAATAACAACCATTACACTTAAACAAACAGCACAATCACAGCTGCCTGCGTGGTTCATATTATAAAAACATGTTTACTGTACTAAACGTTATGTTCCTGTCCACATTGAAACAGCCAAGATCAAACTGTTGTTTAAAGCAGGTGGTAAACTCAAAGTAATCAATTACAGATGGATTTCGTTGGTGTCAAATCTTGCAAAAATCTTCGAAAAACTTATTAAAATACATGTTTAAGAAACACAAGTTAACAAGCCTAAACCAATTTCCGCGAAAATACTTCTACTCAGGATGCAATAGCACATTTAGCAGCATAATAAAAGATAAGCTTTGGTGCATAGGTTTCAACGGAAAAATTCAGGAATTACTATCAGATTATTTAAAAGACAGAAAGCAATTTGTTGAGATTAACGAGGTGCCAAGTGTTGAGAGGGCAACATTGTTGGGATTACCACAGGGTACTGTGCTGGCAACCAACCTGTTTGTAATATATATAAACAATTTATTTGATATAAAATTAAACTAAAATGTAGTTTCATTTGTAGACGATGGAGCACATTATGTCGCACCATAAGCAGTGACTTTGTAGCCATTTAAAAATGGTTTGATTATAATGAAGTAGCCCTAAAAACTGAGAAAATTAAATTTGTGCCATTCTGTAGCTACAAAAATAGCTTACCTAAATATCAGAATACAATAATTAACAATGAAACAAAATATTTAGACATAATATTCAACTGCCAGAAACAACAAATAGTGTATAAAATACGTAAACTTTCATATTTATTTAAGGAAATGACTCGTGTTGTTACTACTAAACAAAAAAAAATAGCCTATGGTTTTATATACTCCATAGGAGTAGGTGTTGCAATTACTGCAAGTGAGTCCTTTGCATTTTGCAGAGTTAAAATACGGAAATATCTACTAACTTAAGGGATTAACTTTCACTTTTCGGAATTGTTCTAATAACCTTACAAGAATAAAGCCTCAATAATCGACTACTAATTCACATTTTGGGGTCACCTTAACTCCCTTCCTGAGTTAAACCATTAATTAACACCAAAAATTATCCTATTATACAGCGTGTTTTGAAACATCGTTTAAAGATTTTAAGGGCATGTAGTACGATCGAAAATAAGGTTAAAAGTCATAATAAACATATGTTCACAAATCAACCGTTTACGAGATAACAGCGAGTGTTCGTAGTAGTACATGGATATAACATATCCCAGTAAACAGGTGCTTATCAGCTATTGTTTTATGACAGTTTAATTTGACGTTTTGTGTAATTTGTAGCAATTACAATGGTTGCGTATTCTAATGCTGAAATGAGCGATATGGAGTTCATGTACGGTCGAGCTAATGGGAATGCTTTACAAGCACGTCGCTTCTATGCTGAAACGTTTCCTGATCGCCAACTGCCTTCGCATGTGATGTTTCAGACGGTGTTTCAACGACTAAGAGAAACTGGTTCGTTTGAGAAGCGGTCTTCTGATACTGGACGGCAGAGATTAGCATGTACTCCACAGATAGAAGATCGAATTTTGAATATTATTGATGAAAATCCCGAAACTAGTATTAGAAGAATTTCGACTCAAGTGGGTGTAAGCAGCAATCTTGTTTGGAGAACCCTTCATGAGCAACCCCTATACCCCTACCATATCCAGCGGGTACAAGCCCTTACTGCTCCGGATTATCAAGCAAGAAGGGCTTTCTTTGAGTGGTTTTTGCGAACAGCTGCTGATCGGCCAGATTTCGCTGATAACATCCTTTTCACTGATGCAGCTGGTTTTACTAAAAATGGAATATTTAATTTCCACAACAATCACGTTTGGTGTGACGAGAATCCTCATGCTACCGTTGAAGCTCGGCACCAGCAACGTTTCTCTCTAAACATCTGGTTAGGCATGATAGGGAAACGGTTGTTAGGGCCGATTGTTTTGCGACAACGTTTAACAGGCCCTGCATACCTCGAGTTCTTGGAAAATACTTTACCTGAACTTTTGGAAGATTTACCTATAAATCTAAGACTGAACCTCTGGTTTATGCAAGATGGAGCTCCACCGCACTTTACGCGTGCTGTTAGGGAACATCTTAACAATGAATTTCCTGGGAGATGGATAGGGCGAGCAGGTCCCATTGCTTGGCCTCCAACCCGTTGGACTTTAGTATCTGGGGTTATTTGAAAAGTTTAGTGTACGCAACACCGGTAAACGATCTTCCAGAGTTGCGCCAACGAATAGAACACTGTTGCCAGATAATACGAGAAAAACCCTTGTTTTTTGAAAGAGTGCGCGCTTCCTTTGAAAGCAGATGTAGATCCTGTGTCGAAATGGAAGGACGTCATTTTGAACATCTTCTTTAGTTATAATCTATTTTATGTTAAAATACAATAACATCTTAATAAAACCCGCTAAAGCAAACTTATTCTGCATTTGCGATAAAATCGCTGTTATCTCGTAAACAGTTAATTTGTGGACATATGTTTATTATGACTTTTAACCTTATTTTCGATCGTACTACATGCCCTTAAAATCTTTAAACGATGTTTCAAAACACCCTGTATATATATATATATAAGTTATTATCTGAGAGCGATGTTAAACAACGAAAAACACCATCGAAAGATATTATATTTCTGCTTTTTGAAGTAGGAAATTTTTAAGTACATGGTGTGTATTTAGAAACTTTTCCGAAAAGTATAAAACATTTCTTTTTAATGTTATTTTAACAAATGTTTAGTTACAATGTAACTGTTTTCGGGAAAACTACAGTACCTTTTCACTTAACTTCCTTATATGCAGATCCAACACCGTATTTTTTGTGTGTAGAAACGATTTATTTCCATCGGTTAAAAATTAGCTTCAAATAAAATCAAGTGATATATTAGGCCAAATATTCTTCCATTTTCTCATATTTCGTCTTTCAATGTTCAATGATAATAATAATAATAATTTATTAGTTACTGTGACACATTTATGTATGTAACAAGTCAACAAAAATACAGAGAAAAAAAAATAAACAGAAAAATATGGCCAATTTAACTAAGAATTAACAAAAATTATTCAATAAAGGAAAAGAAAAATTACTTTGTTTTTCTTTTCCTTTATTTTATTTATACAGGGTGTCCCTGAAATAAGAGTACAACGTATTAAAAATGGGAAGCCCTAATTTTATTACACCTTTTATCTAAATTAATTTTTCCAAAATTCCCACGCATACGTGAGGAAAAAAATGGCAAAGATATTTATTAAATATCCGTCACGCCACTGGTATTTGAGACACTACACTTCTAACCAACGAAGGTAGGGCAGGCAACACGCGACGTATAACTACGCTCTGAGTCTCAGTCTGTCTGGATCCTTACGCATGAACACATCGGATATGGCTTTTACCACACGCGAGTTGTTCGATATGATTTATGTCTACGGCGAAGCAGGAGGAAGTTGTCGAAGAACTCTACGTATCTACCGGCAGCGATACCCCAATCGTAGAACCCCGTCTTACACGTGTATAAAGGATACCGTGTTTAGATTAAGAGAAACTGGTCGATTGCTACCAAATTACGAAGGTCGCGGACGTGAAAGACCACGTCGAATTTACGAATTACGCACATTACCTTCGTCACATCAAATATCAACTTTTAACAATGATGTTTATTTCAGACAGCTGTCATTGATCAGATTACGCACAAGTGAATAGAGTTATTCATTAATAGATTCCACATTTTACTTTCAATATCTTCTTTGAAATTTGCATTAAATTTCGCGAACGTAATAATATTGGAGTCGTTGACTCGTATCAGCTGCATACAATGATTATCTGTATATCACAGCTGTATTTACAAATGACCTTAAGATATAGTATAAACACAGATAGTGGATCCATGGGCGGCACATTCGTGACGTTTCAATGAGTTTTTAATTGTATATTCGATATTGCAATTGGCGTACGAATTTTTGGATACTTATTCAGTATAATTTGGGTTTCCCATTTTTAATATTTTGTACTCTTATTTCAGAGACACCCTGTATAAGTAATAGCAACCAACTTGATAAATCTACTAGTTACATACCTAAGTTCCCTAGCGACATCATCCATTTTTCTAAAACTTATATAAATAATAAATGTTGTGTGAAAATCTTAGAATATATACAGGGTGTCGCACAACGAATGCCAGCGAATGAAAAACTATTCACGAGAAAACTTGAGTGCATACTAATATGGATTTGGCATTATCAAGCAAAATATGCACAACTCTCTAGCACTCTCGATTATATAGAGTGTTGAAATTAACTTTCTTATTTTAAATACAATACACTGTATATCTTCATATTTTTTAATTACCCTTGAAATTTATGTAGGGATCCCTGTACCTAAATCCATTTGTTTTCAAGATATATCGCTTCTTTGCAAAAAAGTGACATTTGCAAACCTTTACAAAAACGTTAAAGTCTCATATGTGCTACCGATTTTCCTCAATACGTTTGGCATACTTATGGACTGAAGGTAAATCCATCAACATGGCGCGTGCATAGAACTTGTTAAAACATTAGTTCCGAAAAATGCAAAAAAGTCAAAAATTTGAAATGGAATACCTTGTTTTCTCTTCGTTATTATTGTTCAACCCTAAAAATAAGAGCGATTTACTAAATGTATGTACTACTTTAGTTCCCTATAGCTACCGACAAACGTCTTTGAGTTATTTGAAAGAAAAGTATTTTCTTACATTGCCAAAGAAAATAAATTACCTGATTTATCTTCAGAGTAAATGATCATTGAGATAATCCTTCATTACTAACTTTCGAGGGATAGGATTCCGACGAAAGAACTTCTTCAGAAAATAATAATTATAATGCCTACAGAAGCGCTTCCGTTTTGATTATAAAAGCATCTTCGAAGATGTACTCTATCAACTAGGTGGCATATTTCCTTCCAAGTTGTCAATGTTGCTGGATGTTTTGGGGAGGATTGAAAGTGAATGGATTCTTCACACCAATAAACGCTTGAACAACCAAAGAATAAGCGAAACCAATACGCGAAGAACATTTAAATTAAATTTATTTAGATAATTTTATTTAAGAATAAAAAATATCTAGATAATTTTGTATTTAAATAATCAACTTGAATAATTTTATTCGAATAATGCCCAACTCTGCCTCTTACTAACTTCAATGTACTTACATTTATAGTGTTCAGAATACAGATCACTCATATTTAAATGACTGATTGTTTGACAGGTATTTTAACAACCGAACCCAGAAAAACTACAGAATTTTCACAGAAGAGTATGGTAAACTAACAGATGACGCGTCGGTAGTTCAATACCGTAAGTAATTATTGTATTTTACTGATCATGAGTGGTAAAGTAACGGAAGTGATGCGTTGACAGTTCAATTTTGTAAAGTGGCGCTTTCTATCCTCGAATAAGTGTAGTAAGGTTATACTTCCGGATGTGGAAGTCGAAAAATAAGATTCTGTACATCAATTTAAATACATATTTAAATATGAACGACAATATGTATGTATATCATTTACAAATAAAATCATAATGTAATACGTATTCATTACAAAAACATAATATCCACATCCCACACGTTTGTCGGCTCCATCCTGCACGATGTTCATCGCTCAAGGCTCAAGGCTACAAACGCGGAGGCGAGTGTAAAGTGAACATATTCACGTCGACCAACTGACGGCGGATTTGTTGGCCAGACGCGTTGCGACTGCGACATCAGTCTTTGCTCGCTCGTATAGTAAGCGAGGCGTGCGAGTAAAAACAATTTTGAAAATGTCTTTCGCTGATAATAAAACATTCTGGGAAAACTTCATTCTGTTATACCAATCGATGCCTTGTTTATGGAATGTTAGAACCAAGGAATACGCATACGAACAAATGCGAAATGATGCCTATCGAGTATTAGTTAAAAAATGCAAAGAGGTCTACCCTGAGGCAGATGTGAAATTTGTTAGGAAAAAAATTGAGTCTTTGCGTTCTGGTTTCCGGCGGGAATTGAGAGAAATTAGGAAATCGGTTAAGTCTGGCGATGAGCGCATCTACGAGCCTAATTTGTGGTATTTCAATTTATTGTTATTTACGCAAGACCAAGAGGAAGTTCGCCCTGATACATCATCAATGGCATCTGAGGAATCGGGTACGGAAGAAGATGTGAGTCAAATTTAAACTAAGTTCCTATTTACAAGAACTACGTCATCATCCCTTTCAGGACAAACTGCCTCTAACCATCTTGAGTACTCATTCCGCTCAGCTTAATGAAAAGATAAAAAAATTAGCAGGCAAAAATAGTCCTTCAGCTCCGAAAAAGGCTAAACTTTTAGAAGAAGCTGCAAGCATTACAACATCTTCTTACGAATGGTATGAGCCATTTGGAAAAACTGTAGCAATCGACTTGGTAAGTATGGAAGCACACCAAAGAATAATAGCACAGAAAATAATTTCGGATGTCCTATATTACGGCAAGCTAGGAAAACTTACGGAAAACTACCATTTTAGTACTTAGTGGAGTTATTCTGTATTTAATCGCTAGAATTTTAATAGTTTCAGATATCAAAGTGCCTTCACAAAATTACTTACCTGTTTGAACTATTAATTGTAACTGCTCTGTATAAGTCAATAAATAATATTTAAGAAAAAATGATTTTATTTAAATTGATGAAATTTATATAATAAAAAAAATTTCAACAATGTTTACTGGAAAACCACACAGCCCATAGTAACAACACATACCTTCCTCAGAAATTATTTTTTAAATTTAGCACCTTTTACACACTTTGAGCTGCTAAAACAGAAAAAACATAACTTATTAAAAAAATATATTGATAGGTACATACATATTCGACTTTTCAAAAATATGCATATCCGCCGAGAGAAAAATATGGTTTACTTAACCATTTATCAGTTAACTAAATGCATATTTCTTTTTAAATACGAGCAATGCGTTTTAATGTTAGATGTACACCTAAAACGTTATTTTAATCTTAAAAATATTTGGTATAACACATCTTTGCATTCATTTGATCAATTTAACGGTTAAATCAATGCTTAATATTTAAGATTACAAAAACTGATGAAATAATTTTAACTTCGCTTTTTCTTAAAATTTGCTGCCATACCACTGGTTACGTGGCGTATGCTAAAACAATCCATTAGTAGACTGCAGATATGAACAATAAAATTAATTTCTTAGAACGTCTTCAAAGGGAAAACTGGGATCCAGTATATAATTTTCATAATCTAAATGACAAATTTAACTACTTTTTTCATATATTCTATTATTACTTCGATTCCTCATTTCCTAATATTAAAAAACAACTTGTTCACAGTACAGATACTTGGGTAAATGATGAAATACGACGATCAAGTACAAACCTAAGGATCTGTATATATTACAAAAAAAAATCGCATTTTACAAAATAATTATAACTTAAACAAAGAAAGACACAACAAATTAATTACCTCAACTAGGTTTAATTTTATTCACACAAAAATAGCACTTTCTGAAAATAAAAATAAAAAAACGTGGAACATTATAAATAATTTACAGAATAAGTATACTACCACCAATTCATTTGCCAATTTGACAATCAAAATCGACAATGAAATTGTTGATTCTCCTTCCATTATTGCAAATACTTTCAACGAATATTTTCAGGAAATACCTATAGCTACTTGTCAAAATATTCCAATCGTTGTAATGTCTATCATGCATTTGAAGATTAACACCCATACCATGTATTTGTATCCATTTTCAGAACCTGAAATGATAACAATATTTGATAAGATTAAGAACAAATTTACATCAGGACAAGATGGCATACCTGCTAATATAATTAAACTTTGTAAATACGAATTAGTGAAGCCTATTACGCATCTCATCAATTGCTCTTTCGAACAAGGTGTTTTCCCGAATTTACTTAAAAGCTCTAAAATTAAACTCTTTCATAAAAAAGGCGAACTATTTAATATTACTAATTATCGGCCGATTACTTTGTCTTCAGTTTTCTCAAAGCTGTATGAGTATGCAATGCTAAGTCGTATAGAAAATTATATAAATAAATTTAATTTGCTGTCATGTTGAGATCAACATGGATTTAGACCAGGAAAATCTACAACTTCTGCACTGTTAGAGATTTATAACTGCATTCTGGAGAATATTCACACTAAGTCTTATCCTGTTGGTATACTTTGCGACCTGTCAAAGGCATTTGACTGTATCCAACATAGTATACTTCTGCAGAAACTTGACACCATGGGTCTTAGACGCAAGGTAGCGGAATGGATTTCTTCATACCTATCTAATAGATTTCAGTTTGTGGAAGTAAGCACTAGTAATGCTAATATTAGGTACAAAACATTTTCTTCTTACTTACTAATCAGTGTTGGCGTCCCACAAGGATCAGTCTTGGCGCCATTATTATTTTCATTGTTTATAAACGACATAGTTGATTTTGTCAGTAATTTTGCTGTAGTGTACTATGCAGATGACATTACTGCTATTGTTTCAGACAAGGAAATTGATGTTAAAGCTACTACAAATTTGATTTTGGATAAATTATTCAACTGGTTTTGTGCTAATAAATTATCATTAAATTTTAACAAAACAAAATATATTCTATTTCATACTGTTCAAAAAAGATAAATAACTTTTTAAATTTACAGATTCCAAATAATACAGACCACTGATTCAGCACTCTGTTTAGGAATAACTTTTACTTCCACCTTAAACTGGAATACGCACTGCCAGCAACTAATAAGTAAACTAAACAGATCAATTTTTAAGCTAAGATCTTTAAAGAATGTAGTTGGATTAGACAATTCAAAGATGATATATCACGCTGAATTCCCAAGGCATCTAACATATGGAATTCTTCTATGGGGTTCTTCGTCCGCAGCGATGAAAGTTTTCCTTAAACAGAAGTCGGCTGTTAGATGCATTGCAGGAGTTAATCAAGTGACCTCATGCAGAACTTATTTCAAATTCTTGAAAATTTTAACTCTTTCTGAATTGTATACATTGGAATCCAGCTTATATATTCAGAAGCATAAACATATTTTCATGAACAAAAATAATAACTTACATAGTTACAATATCAGAGATTCACAAATACATTCAATGAGACATAATTTAAACTTAACCGCCAAAAGTGTAGATATCTTAGGTATTACAATATATAATCACTTGCCCAATGATTGGAAAATTTTACCATTGAGAAAGTTAAAAAAAAATGTTAAAACATGACTGCAGACAAAATGTTTTTATTCTTTAACTGAATTTTTTTATTGTAATCTAGTTTCATAATGTAATTTCATAACGTAAGTGTATTGCTTTTTTTTCCTTTGTACTTTCTGTTTTACTAATTGTTTCTGTTTAATCTTTTATAATGACATATTTTATACTTCTGTCTTTAAAATAAATTTCTACTTACTTACTAGATATATCAGTGCCTCTGTTGCCGACGAGTCAAAGTAGATACATTTGAGTCAGAAATTCGCCGTTCAGCCATTAAACATCGTAAATGGATATACAAAAAAGTTTTTATCATATTCTAATATTCTTTTTACTTCTTCTTCTTGTAATTGACTGTTTTCTTGTAATTTGAACCATGTTGTTTTCTTTTGGGGTGTTTTTTCTTGTTAACAATTGTTTAAGTTGTGGAAGGAGTACCTGGCCGTCCAACGTTGTGGTTAATATTGGCTAATATTGGGTAAACCGGATGCCAATCAAAAACTCAAATCACTGTTCAATCAAGCTTTCGTAGTTTTGATTACTACTTTATCAGGATGACATTGTAAGTTTACAATTTAATGAGACAGTCAAAACTCAAAAATTCAAAAATGTAACTCACGTAAGAGTAGATCGTTAACAATCCAAAACATTAGAAAGGTTCCACAAATCTTCCAAAATACATATTAAAAGGTAAAAAGACTAAATTTAAAATTTTTTTTTTTCTGGTGCCTTGCTAATTTTAAAAAAAATATAACAGTTCACCCAATATTAGTGCTTAACCTCAAGTGTTTAAGGTTTCATATTTTTTATTTTTTCAGCTACGTCCCCTGTTGATATTGTTTTTCAACATTTTCAGGCTTAATTATATCCTAAATTCCATAGCATATTAACAGTTAATATGATATTAGGTAAGCGTACTCATTACAAAATTACTTATATAATCACATAATTATGTGTTAAAATAGAAATGTTATAATTTTTCTATTAATTATAGGATTAAGCCTGAAGATGTTGAAAAACTATTTCAACGAAACGTAGCTGAAAACTTTAAACAACATCAGCTATATTCTAATAATAAAAAGATACCACTATATTGCAAATTTCATGACGGTTACGGTGCCCTTCTATCTTTTCTTTTAAATTCTCTTAAAATTATCGCACAGTTGCTCGCAGTATTCAGAACAACAACGGCAAAAGTTGGATATCAAAAATATCAAAGAAAAAAATTGGAATACGCATAAAAGAGGATTACTATATAATAACAATTTTTTTTTCAATAAAAAACAAGGCTTTACCTTACACTTGTAATTCGCCTTCACCTTACTATCTGAATAACAATTATTAATAGTAATAAACATATTGATATGCATTGTATATAAATGCATGCCGAAAATATTTTTTCTGGCGGTTCGCTCATCATTTCCTAAAATAAAATACAAATAACGATAACAGAGGTTAAAGTTATGTGCGTCTAAAACAGGTTCTGTATATGTATGTACAGTCGGACACTTTAGGAATGACCGCCTAGATTGCAGTGACGCTCGTTGCATGCGCTAGACACAGCTCGCTGCAGTTTAGACAGTCATTCCTAAAGTCCCCGACTGTACAGGATGTGCCATTTTGGGCACTTCGCCTGGATATCTCAGTTATTAATAAAGATAGGGGGTTGCAGTTTTCGTGACAGTGTCCTACACTTTTGTTAAACAAACGATGCCGCAAATAGAATTTGCCTAATCCCCTTCATTTTTGAGGTACTGCGTGAAATTGAAAATTTTTGAACACCTTTTATGTCAATTAAAATGGAAATTAGTGAAAAAGTAAAAATCGAATGTTATCCAGATCTTTACGAAAAATCCAGGGGCATAGTAAGTTCTTTTTTCAAGTAAAATAGTTTTCGAGTTAGGGACCATACTTATGATTGTTTAAATGAAATACCCTGTATATTATCTTCTATTTCGATTAAGCATAATTGGGGGATTTCAAAAATGTATAGTTGTTTATATTTATTTTCACAAACAAGTAAAAATTTTATATTTTTGTATATTTTACTCTATTTGCAACTGTATACCAGTAACAACAGGTATAAAAAAATCCGTAAACTATAGAGAAGTTAATTAATTGGTTAATATTTTATTTTGTATGCATTTAATATATAACATTATCCTGTGTTAAACCATTATTCTCCATCCGTAGCTCTCTTGTTCGTCTTGTGAGTCACCATGACAAGCTCCATGGTGTGAAGCGTGTGCTCCTTTGTCTTTGATCCTCTTAATGTTATATATTTGTCATTATCTTAATAGTCACAATTTTTCTCTTGTATAAGTTCGACACCTGCAATTGATTTGAAGTCAGCATGGGACTTAAGAAACTGTCTTTCGCTCATGTCAATATTCGGTCTCTTCCTAATCACATTTGTGATCTTCGAGATTACGTAACGCGCTCCGACTATGACGTAATTGGAGTTAGCGAGACCTGGCTACATAACTGGTGTTCTACTGCGGATGTTGGTATTAATGGTTACCAATTTCTGCGAGCGGATAGGATACACAGGCGTGGTGGGGGCGTTGGTGTGTATGTTAGAAATTATTTGAACTGTACACGGTTGCCTCATTCCGCAGTTGGTGCTTTAGAGCAGATTTGGATTAGCCTGAATATAGATAACAAGAAATATAGCATTGGTTGTATTTATAATCCACCAGACAGTATTTACGATGAGTTTATAGATAATTTTGAGCATATAATATCTGACATTGCTTTGAATTCGCATCATATCGTGTGTATGGGTGACTTTAATATAAATTTGTTATCTACGGATAGCCACGCGCAAACATTTTTGTCATTATTGGAATCAGTGGGTTTACAGCAAATTATTGACTCTCCGACACGAATAACTAAAACAGCAATGACTTTGCTTGATTTAATTCTAGTGGACGATAGCCTAGTTACCAACAATTCAGGTACATTCGATCTAAATGTTTCTGATCACCTACTGGTATTTGCGGAATTGTCTCACGATACCTGGAAAGACACTCCAACTTTGCGAACCTATCGAGATTTCAGCCGATTTGACTCGGATTTGTTTTTGGAGCATTTGGAGACAGTGCCCTGGTGTTGTATTTATGGGTTGCAAAGCATAGATGATAAGGTGGAATTTTTTAACAGTCAGCTAATACAGTTGCTCACACTTCATGCACCGGTTAGAATAAAATCCTTTAAAAAGCCTCCGCAGCCGTGGCTAACATATCCCATAAAAATGATGATACGACATAGGAATAAGGCATTGAAGGAATACAAATGCACGAAGCTACCTGGCAAATGGAATTATTATAAATCGCTTCGCAATCTAGTAACGTCTGCTGTTCGCAAAGAAAAACGTGCCTATATAGAATATTCTTTAAAACATAAGAATACATCTCAGTTTTGGAGGGATTTGAGCCATTTAAATATCTATAAACGTAAGAGCCCAGTCGTCCCGCCTGCCTTAAGTAAAGTCGATGATATTAACAAGTTCTTTGTCTCAACTACTGATAGCGTGGTTAATCCTGGTTCAAATGTACTTAACTTTTATCGAACCAATGTCAAACAGGGAATTGACCGATTGTTTGAATTTTCGCTGGTAACTGAGTCACAAGTATTAAACATTTTAAACTCCATGAAATCCAAGGCTACAGGGTCGGACGGTCTTAATATTCATTTACTTAAAATGTGTATTCCAACTCTTTTACCACATATAACACACATTATGAATCAATGCTTAGCCACTTCATGCTACCCTTCTCAATGGAAGGAATCCTTAGTTACACCATTGCCCAAACATTCTTCTCCAAAAGATTATCATGATTTGCGACCCATAAGCGTATTGCCGGCAATGTCTAAAATTCTTGAAAAAATCGTTGAAACACAAATGCGACAACACCTGTTCACATTTAATATTTTACCTCCATTACAATCTGGATTTCGAAAGTATCATAGCTGTGAGACAGCTCTCTTAAAAGTAATCGACGACATCTTGATTGCAACTGACAATAGTAAAACTACTCTCCTTCTGCTCCTTGACTTTTCGAAGGCCTTCGATATGCTGAATCACGACTTACTATTTTCCATTCTGCATTTCATAGGACTTACTGACGACACAGTATCTTTTTTTCGATCATATTTCAGCATGAGATCTCAACGTGTAGTCTTGAATGGCAATGTTTCGTCGGCTTTACCTTTAACTTCTGGAGTACCTCAAGGTTCTATTTTGGGCCCTTTACTATTCACCATATACACTTCCAATATATTTTCAAACATGGTTTCAAATTATCATCTCTACGCTGACGACACGCAATTGTACTTATCTTTTTTCCCTACGGATTTACCTTCCGCTATTCAACAACTTAATAAAGATATTAGCAATTTGGTTGATGTATGTATAGGCCACTGCCTAAAGCTTAATCCTGGAAAATGCACACTGCAACTCTTTGGCAAAGAAATGACAACATCTTCGATTGTTGATATGATTCGTATCACCGTCATGGATCAACAGCTTACACCAGTAGGAACAGCAAAAAATCTTGGTGTTTTGGTCGACACTAAATTGAGATTTCGAGACCATGTAAACAAAATGCTTAGAACGGCGTATGGAAAGCTGAAGGTCTTATATGGCTGTAGAGAGTGTCTTGGAGAGAGAGTCCGGAGTATTCTGTGCGATAGTGTTATCTTGTCGCATTTTAATTACTGCGATAGTGTTTATGGCTCGTGCATGGATGCTCTGGATAAGAAAAGAATACAACGCGTGCAGAATGCGTGTCTTCGACTGGTGTTCGGGATTAGGAAGTATGGACGCATCACATACACTCTGGGAAAATTGCATTGGCTAAATATGCATTACCGAAGAACTTTACATTCATTAGTCTTATACCACAAAATAATAATGTTGAAACAACCTATCTACCTATACGACAAAATTACCTTTCGCACCGATGTGCACAACTTAAATTTACGATTTAAGAGTTTGTTGACACCGCCCGTTTACCATTATGAGATATTCAGACGTTCTTTCAGTTACCAAATCAGCAGTCTATACAATAATGTGCCACAACAATTTAAAACGCTGCCTCTAGTTTCATTTAAAATCAAAATGAAGAGACACTTGTACTTGGAGCAGGTTGCTGCACTTGGAATTTGACCTATGTCGTATGGACCCTATACCCTGAAGTTGACCTCTACTGGATTTTTCATTATTTACCTGGAAATGCATTGATGAACCCTATTATGACTGTATACACTGACTTTGACTTGTAATTTTGTAATTTCGTAATTCTTTTGTTATTGCACACTGTTACTTTAGTTTGATATGTTTGTTTATTACTGTGTATGTACGTACGGTTGTAGTTTATATCAGTTAGGATTAACCAAAATTCAACTGCTTCTATAACCTTTTGGTCAAGAATATTGGAATTATGTGCTACTTGTATGAACATAATATATATTTTCTTTTTAATGCTTTGTATTTAAACTCTCTTGATCAATAAATGCTTTATTATTATTATTATTATTATTATTAAGTAAGAACTTAAAGTAGGAAATGACCCCCGTTTTCGCGAATACAACACTGGCATATTTTCGTCATTCTTCGAATCGCATTGAAAATCAAAAAATGAGAGTTTGATAGGCCAAAGCAATTGCCTCACGCAGTTTCCCTATAGAATCATGGCGTGTTTTATACACTTCACGTTGCATGAAACCCCACAAAAAGAAATCTAAATTCATACATTCTGTAAACTATTGGTCTATGCCCAAAATGAAGCAGGAAACACCAACTCCAAAGCGTCCTTGTCTTTTGAATATAAATTTTTTGATATTGTCAAAAAAGAAATATTTATGCAAATCCAGCAGATTTCTTAAAACAAATAATATGATGCGCCTCCACATTATACTGTTTTGGTGAGAAATTTCATGGACAATGTCTTCCCAAATCGCTGGATTTCTCGAAGAGAATCAATAGAATAGCCACCTAAGTCATCAGATTTGGCTCTACTTGATTTTTTATGGGGATACTTAAACAATAAAGTGTACCGAAATAGACCACAATCTATCAATAAACTCAAGGAATGGATATGCATTGAGGTTGCAGAAATACCTCCGAAAGTAGGTAGAAAGTTCGAGAAGAGTTCACTGCACGTGTTTTTCATTGCATTTTAACTGAGGGTTATCAATTTGAGCATTTGATTTAAATTTAGTTGTATTTAATAAATAATATTTTTTGTATGTTTGTAAGTATACAAAACCTAAATACTTAAAAGTATTGCTAAGGCTGAATTGGCATTAAAAAGACCTTTCAAATGATGTATTGCAAGATCGACATTTCTATTCAAAAACTTTATTAATGACGTCATCACGCTCAC
The DNA here is from genome assembly GCA_949128085.1 of Cetonia aurata. NCBI lineage: Eukaryota > Metazoa > Arthropoda > Insecta > Coleoptera > Scarabaeidae > Cetonia > Cetonia aurata. Next base: position 53,352,974 of record OX421883.1, on the reverse strand, counting down.
ATAGATGATGTCAAAAACAAAAAAATAATCTGATGAAGCGCCCGTTTAACAACAAAAAACTAGAGAAAAATTCTAAAACAGGTTAAAGTCGCTGCTTTACGAAAGAATGAATTTATTCCTTTCATTTGGACCATACTGTATATTACGTACAGGCTGTCCCATATACGTGGCACATTAGAATTATTGGAAGTTCCAGTTAGAATTTTATTTTAAACTTACAGAGTAATCATGGCCGACGGTTATCTATGTAAAGGAAATATTTTATTTTAAATGGAATAACGGAATTTTTATGAATCCAGTGTACTTCTTGGATCACTTGTGATCAGTTTGTGGTAATGTTCCATATCCATAAATCTAATAGTTTTTAAGACATTTGTAATTTTATCTAAAATTGACGTTTGCAATCTTTCCAATAAAATTAAATATTTCATAAGCAGTTAGACATTAAGATACTATACTGATGTGGATTCAAGTACATGGTCAGAAGTATTAATCATGGCACCAGTAATCATAAAATCGTATAAAGGTGTTCAGAAACTCAGGTTCAATGTGAATACCTTTAAACAAAAAAAAAATTGTCAAATGGAACGTGGTTGTAGAGTTTTGTGGCTGGAGTTTTTCACCTCTTATGCTTAATGAAAGATTTGTATAGTTTTTTATACACTTTAATAATTAATTACACGAAAATTTATTACTACTTATTCACTCTTTGGTGGTGATAACGCTATTACCACAGAATAGATAATATACAGAAGTTTCACTCAATGCATTTCCCTATGGCCACGATTTTATTTTTTGTGGTAATTATCTACGACTCCACGATTCTGTGCACAAGTTTGGTGCAGGCCCCATTGGTCCATTTTTTCAGCAGAGCCGAATTAACTTGATAAATTATGACTATGCAAAGCAAAATTTTCAAAAATACATTTGCAAAATACGTTTTCTAATAATTTTTGAATAGAAAACATTAAGGCAATTAATTAGTAAATAACTGCTTAACCTCACGTATATGTAATAACTTCTTCATTCGTGTCGACATATATTGTCAATGCATCGTATTATTTTAAAATTTATTCTTCCAATTTACTTACTAATCTTGAAAAATATAACAAAAATTCTTGTTCAGAAGAATTATTAGCTGTACAGAACTGTATTAGTTTTAATTTTTTGAAACCAAAGAAAGTAAATCGTAATACTATTCCTCGTATGATATGCTTGATAATTAAATAAAACAACACGAACAGTTGAACGCTATTATTTTCCATACTCCATCTTACATACATCTCTCTCTACATTCTTGCGCCAAATTCAAATTTTAAAATATACGTACTACACTCTGTAAAAGTATATTTCTGACAAATTTCGTCGTTTAGAGATAAGTAACAGCAAAATTTATGTGTTAGTAGAAAGCATTGAAATATAAAGAAATATCACCTCAAATGTGTGCAAACTTTAACCGTGTAAATAAAACAATAGACCAATAGATAAATAAATTTATTCCGAATAGTGAACATAATGCAATTATAAATTTGTTATATCATCTAATCAGCATATTAAAATTATTTATAAACGCTTTAGAATATTAAGTGTATTATGGTTCGTAGTTTTTGGGTCTGGCATGTCTCTGTTTACATACACTCCGCCAAAAAAGTATCGCATAATTTAGTTTTGAATCATAAAAGTATCGCATAATCTTTGTTTGTAGCATAAAGTTGTAAATATACTTTAATGCGCTCTAAGATATAATTTCTATGATTGTTTAAATAAAATACAGGCCAAATAAAAACAAGAACTCATACTTGAGATTTTTATTAAAACAAGAAATTATAATTTTGGAAAGAAAAATGTCATAACAGTAGCTTTTAATACTGAGTATTACCACCTCTGGCTCTTATGACCGCTCGCATACGGTTTGGCAGAGATTCGATTAACCTCCGTATATAAGCCTGATCCAAATTCTCCCACTCGTCACGGAGAGCATTTGCTAGTCCATGCAGGTCCGCTGGGGCAACATTTTGGGTTCGTATCCGTCTGTGAAGGAGGTCCCACACGTGCTCGATAGGGTTCATGTCCGGACTTACCGTAGGCCAATCTAAAACTGGAATACCAACATCGTTAAGGTATTCCTGGACGATTATTGCAACATGCGGTCGTGCATTATCGTCCATTAACATGAATTCGTTTCCTATAATTGGCGCATATGGTACTACATGTTCTTCTAAAATGTCCGTTATATACCTGTGGGCAGTCAGTGTACCTCTGTCTACTGGTACTAACTCTGTACGACCTGTTAAACAGATGCCTCCCCAAACCATAATAGAGCCACCAGCGAAATTAGGTCTAGGTCTGATATTACACTGCGAATAGCGCTCACCGTCTCGTCTGTACACTGAGATACGCCTATCTGAGGTGTAAAGACCAAATCTTGACTCATCTGTGAAGAGTATATTGGCCCAGTCATTAATGTTCCAATTTACATGTTCTCTGGCAAACCTTAAGCGAGCCACTCGGTGGTTCCTAGTGAGACGAGGGGCTGTTACAGCTACTCTAGCTCTTAATCCACTCTGTCGTAACCTATTCCGAATAGTTTGAGTACTCACACGAGTATTTCTGACTCTAGCCAAGTCGTTCTGCAATTGTATCGCAGTTACATGTCTTCGACGTAATGCTTGTAGTAGTAAATAGCGGTCATCTTGGCGAGTAGAACATCTTGGACGACCTGGTACAGGTCTTCTACTGTAAATGCCTGTTTCCCTATATCTGGCTACGGCTCTAGAAACACTTGACTGATTGATGTTCATCAAATTAGCAACGTATGCTTGAGATCGTCCATCTTAGATTAAAGCAACTATAGCAGCCACTTGTTCTGAAGTTAAATTGCTCATTTTAGTTTTAAAAGCGTTGGTACAAAACTCTAACTTCGCACTTTAAAATTTGTCCGTATAGGAAGACTTTCAATAAACAACTGAGCAAACCTTACACATATGCATTTTTCTAAATGTGTTCTTTTAGGAAAAAAATAAAGTAAAAACGCTAAGTTCCATTATTTTGTTAGTGTTTTTATAGTTCACATACACGAGGCAAACTTTTTGTGAACGTATAAAAATATCTTGGTTCATAAATGCCCTTTTTTAGTTTATGCGATACTTTTTTGGCGGAGTGTATTTTAATGTATAAAAGATCTGTAAGCGTATATATAAGGACACCAAGAAATTCTACCTGCGCGAACGACAAATTTGTACTGACTGCGATTTCATTAAAACCGCATAGAGATACGGTACGAATTCCTAGTCTGACTGAAACTTCTGTATAATACCTATTCTGTGCTATTACTGCATATCTCGTCTTTCAGAAAAAAGAAGACCCTTGATGTATAAATTTTGGGTGAGAGAAACGCGTCAATTCTATTCTGCAAAATTTTCCAGGTTTGGCTTTTCCCGAAATGACGCATCCGTGCGGCAGCGACCACAGGGTTCAAACCCTTTGCTTTATGATGTTATTTTATCAATGAATAGTTACCTGCCGTAGCATGTAAAAATAAGGAAATCCCTATGACGGAGGGCAGGTAATAAATCTAATAGTTATGTGTGCACTTAAGACATTATAGTGAGTTCATAATATTTTACAAAACAGTTATTACATATTTCCGATAGATACAAACACTGGTGTTTATTATTACATAAATCAACGAAGCGCAAAATTCTGCATCGATCAGTATTAGGGCTTGGTATACCTCTTACTGATAGTTTTTGAAATATTAACACTTATTTCATAAAACCCCCAGAAATATGTCAAAGCTCCTAGCTTTAAGTAAGCAAAACTGATCATTTTCAATCAGAACGCTCTGTATACCATGGTTCAAAATGATGCATCATCTCTTCTTCAATTCATTTATAGTAATACTTGTGTATGTGTGTATATAAAAATAAATGTTAGCTCAATTTATTATTGAAAGCATCTACTTAGTAAGACAAGAATTCGTTATAAATAAATCTTAAATAAATACGTATTATCTAGAAAGTAACAATAATAATTAATAGAATGTATATTATGCAACAGCGTAGACGAAATTTCCTCTAAACTAATAATGAACTAACATTAAAATTTAAATCTTGAGCGCATAAAGGTAACTACAATGTTAGTAAATGTATGCGTTTAAATACATTTACATTATATACTTAATAATTATTAATATAAATAATATATAGGTATATATGACATATCGATCCGGAAAAAAAAGCAAAAGGCTTAATATATAGATGCGAAGATTAAAAAAAAGCGCCGATGCTTGCCTACTGCGCCGCTAATGTAGGTTTATTACATACATCACCGCGAAATTTTGGAAACCCACTCAGCGCGATCGACAGCTTATCTGAAGAGCTTTCGTTTTCTAGGAATTGTCTGTTTCTGTGCGCAGAAAGCTTGACGGCGGTGGGGGATTCGCAAGCGTCGCCGGCGGAACAATGGAGAAACACCATTAAAACATTTTTATACGTTTTATGCCAGCGCGCAATTATACGGTATGTATAAAACTATGCAATGGTTATATTATCGAAAACTACTGTTTTGTTGAAGGCCTAAATCTTTTTTTTTGCTCGTCCTTGCATTATTTTGTCTACATTATTGAAATTTTAAAGTGCCTATATGCAATTAAATTGCACGTAAGTTACGCTAACATTCAGTACGTAATATACAGCAATTTCAAGTAAGTTAGTTTCATAAGACACATTTTAAAGCACAAATTGACGTTTATAAAACGAATGAATGAGTGCTTCAAATCTTATGGAACCTGTTTTTATGTTATTTTATTGCAATTAAAGTTTTTAAGTCTTTTTATAATAAAAGAAACAAATTTGATGATATAAGGAATTATGTAGGTCTTGTTAACGTCTATAAATTATATACAGTAAAACCTCTTTACAACGGACAGTCACAGGCGCGGAGAAGTCGTCTATTGGCAGAGAGATGTTCGCAAAAGTGGCGTACAGTGCTCTTCAGTTCTGATGTCTTCCCCTTGCGTCGACCAAATATCGATACTATTTTCCGTATAGTAAGGCCAAGCAAGTACTTCGATTCAGCTCGGATTCACAGGTAGAAAAAGAGCAAAGAGGAACATGCCATTGTTGATCAGGGTGTAATTATATTTTAAGGACAAAGGAATTTCGCCAATAAAACATTTGTAAACATATGTTCGTATTTATACATGAGTCTAATTTTTTACAAATTAATTACAATAAATTAAAAATCCTAAAAATTTAAAGACATAATACAAAAAAACAGTAAAATATAAAAAATGTATTTTTATATATCACTGGTTGTAGACGAAAACAGTGTAAATTCATTCAGAGAATTCCATTGGACGAATAAAACTTTGCCAGCATGAGAGAAATGGTTCAGAGAACAGCCTGTTCAAGTTAAAATAAGAAAAATAATAAAAAAAACTCCAAAATATGTTTTATTTTACATCAGTAAAAGGGCATTATTTAAAATATATTTTTATTTTCAACTGATTACATAGGTTAAGAAGGTGTATGTTGCAAGGGGGTTCTAAATACATTGATTTTCTGTACTGCCGGACTGGAGCATTTTAAAATTTTCCGTACCAAGGGGTATAAAAGCAACTTTAGATTACCGCATTCATGATTAGTATGTGATCAATTTAAAATCACTAAATGTTTAGTGCAATTATTAAACACATTCGTTAGAGCGCTTTTACCTTCCCGAAAGTTTAAAATTAAAATTAAAAAACACTAACTTGAAAAATAGGTATCTATATAAATAAAAAAAAGATCTGCTGTAGACTGTAAAAGTGAAATTCATAAAATATCAAAATAAAAAACAATTCAATCCCAGACTTTGTTTATAGCTCTGTTTTTTTCAATTTAATAAGAAATCTTTTCTATAAGGGTTTTCTTACATAACCTAATAATATTTTCGACTATACATCGTATCTCAAAGTAAGTAAACATATATCTACTCCGTTATTTCAACTAAGAACTAAGGTACTACTGTATATACTACAATTTTTCTTTAATTTTTAACGGAAAAAGTAGGATGGCTATACAAACTATTATATACCTACGTTTAATAATGACGTTAGATAGTCTTCTTTAAAAAAATCATTCCGATACAAACCGTAATCTTAGGTGGCGTGGTTGGTATTTGCAATTATTTTGGACATCCCTTTTTTTAATACTGTAAATCGATCTAATAGTTTAACAGCTCTCGATGATAGTAATAAACATTTGCTTAACTTCAACATAAGGTAACACGTTTTTTTAGATGACATGCTACATATATTTATATATTTATTATATATTAGATTATTCCTCATGCTAAACTCTTTCAATGCATATGAAATATTCATTAGTATTTCATCTACATCGAATCTAAATAAAAATTTAGTTTATAAAAGTTATTTAAATGCAAAATTTTAGTTTAGTTTTCACATTAAGAATATGTTCAATTAGTGTATCAATAGAGAAAAAACAAAAATTAAATCCAAAGAGAAATAGGACTAAAAACGTAATATGATTAAGAAAAGAAGTAAATTAGCAGGGGTTTCCAACTAAACTAAATCATAGATCTCCGTGTGTTGGCTGACGCAAATGCTGTGGCGGTTTCAGCTTTTTACAAATTCGTAGTTTAAATTAAGTATGTAAAAGATTAACTTGGTGGGTTCATATATTGCCTAGACACGGCTAAACATACTATTTTTGCATGCAATAAGTGAAGTGATAACAGAGAATCGGTTCCAGAAAGTTTAGCTAATTGACATTTGACACTATTGCAAACCCAAAGATTGAATCAAAGAGAAATGAGATAATACGATGATAAGGAAATAAACGATAGGCAAAATGATAAATTAGAAAAATACAGAATGCTCATCAAACTAACAATAAGCTAAACCACACCTGTCACACCTGTGTGTTGCCTGATACAGATGCCATGGCGGTTCCAGCTTCCTACAAAATCGGAGTTTATAGTAGGGATGTTTTAATATATCTCCAGAAACGAAGACCCACACCATCGAGGACATATTTTTGCAATACGTGCACAAAGCATTTTCAACTGTAAAATTAAAAAAAAAAAACATTTAGTTATATAGGCACACACAATGTGATGTGATTAGATTAGATTAGGGTTGGGGTGGCTATGTTGACCAATTTCATAGCTACATTTTCAAATCTATTCTTTTACTTTCTTAGTTAGACCTATCACCTTGGAGAACGGCTGCTTTATGTAGGTGTTAGCTGTGGGATTCTCTGCGCCCAGTACTAGAAGCCTTGTCCTCGCCAGGCCATTACAGTGGCACAGTCTGTGAACTGAGCTTTTTCCTCCTCTTGAAAGAATCTGCAGAAAGAGTCATTTGCGAGGTTTTGTTAAACATATGCCTATTTAGTCTACAATGACCTACTATCATTTTGGCAGTCTTCCTATCTTTACTCAGCAGGTCTTTAGTAAATTCCCCTATTCACTTAAGAAATCCTTTGCCTGTCTTTATCCTAGTGACCATTCCTTGGACTTATTATGTGGCCATTCATTGATGGACTCTTTGATTTGCGATTTGGTAAATGTACAACAATTCAAAACATATTCACTCATTACAAGATTTTTTTCTATATTAGGTAATTAGCGAATATTAAAATCTTAAAACATGTACATTGAGATTTTCGTATGGTCTAATTTGACTAAAGTTAATCTGATGGCGTTTCGCATAGTGTAGTATATACATATTATGAAACCTAGACGGTTTGTAGGCCTTATAGGACTTGGTAAAATATCCATTTCTATTTCGGCTGACAAACGATTTTAGGGGGTGAAGTAACGTTTGAAAATCTGGGTTTCTTTTGAGTATTTAGTTAAGTTAGTGTGAGTCCCAGCCCTATGTATAAAAGTGTGCGTATTTGTTATTTTGGTAATTATATCCAGTGAGGCTATTTGAAATGGATCTATTGTTGTTCGGCTTATAGCGCCTTAGTAAATCCATAAAATAGCCCATATTTCTATTAGAACGGTCCTAATAAGACAATTACCAAGAATAGTTTCAGCATTAGTTAATTACGAGTAAATTATGGTTGTTTAATTATATTTTTCTTTAATTCTATATTACGCGACCTTACTATTCCGTGACTGATAATCGTATGTATTGGACATAGTGGAGTGATGATTGATCCGAGATAGTGTTAGATACTATTCTCAGCCTCTATCACTATCTCATACGGTTATCAAGAAGGAGTGCGACATCCATAGGCATGGATATATCAATGTATAAAAGAGACTTCGTTTGAATTTGAAAAGCGTTTGGATTAAAATATTTAGATGAACATTGACCAATAGGGTAAAGCACCATTAAAGGAAAATATTAAAGAAAAGATACAAGAATACTTTGAAAGAACCGCTACCAGCAGTCCAGAAGACGGTTTCATTTATTTACAATATAAAGAAATCAGGTAAATATTGGCGAAGCATACCTAAAAATTGGCATTAGAAACTGTACGAAATCGCTTCAAAAAACTGAAATCGCAATTATATATATGGAGAGAATCATTATGAAGAAATGGTGTAAGAAGAGATAAGTTATAGCAATTTGAGATGTATTTAATAAGTTTATAGCTGCCTTATATATGAATTTATAATGATATATGAAAATATAATGATTCATGACTTGGATTTATGACGATAGATTGCAGTGAGGTAGATTATTTTAAAATTTCTCATAAATGGATACTACATTTCAATAGTTTCAAGTAAACCAAGTTTGTAAATTGCCCGTATGGATCATAAAAATATCTGCTTCTTTTGAAGAAGTAAAACTAAGATTGAACGAGCATGGAAACACTTACGAATGCTTCGAATGGCATGTAAAAGTGTATATAATCACCACAGAAACAGATACGATTCCTTCTGCAGATAGGAGTGGAGGTGGGAGTCGCTCCCATTTATCCTCCATTTAACCAAGTTTGGTTTTCTGTATTAAGAACCCTTTAAAAATGTTTTATGAATATCTGATAGAAAATAATTGACGGAATCCTCTGAAATACCCGATTTTCAAAGGTTGGTTTCACCCCCTAAACCATTTATCAGCCGAAACGGAAATCGGTATTTTACTTTGTCCGCAAGTCTATGTGCCACCCAAGCTTCAGTAAATTCTGGAGGTGCGGGTCAGAAATGTTTCCTTGTGAGTATAGTTTATGTAATTACAGAATTTTACTCTTATACTGTATTCAATAAAAAGAGGCGACGATTTATGTAATAAATATAATAGTGAGCAGTATGAAAACGGAGTGATTAATTTTACGCACTAAAAAATCAATTATGAATAACGATTATTGTGGAGGAGGAAAGGAAATGTACGCAGCATGTACGCGGACACTGTTGCAGATGAGACGTCGCGAGTAAGACAAACAAAACGCGTACCTCCACCGTCTGTATATATAGAGAATTGTACTATCGCGTGGCGGTTATTTAAAAACAAATGATTGACGGTCCGCCAAATGTCAATTGTTTTAAGGCGGTTTAAAAACGCCGCTTTACGCCGATCCTCAAGCGCCGTTCTGTGTGTGCATTAAAATCCATAAAAGTATGAACACATAGACACACACACACGTGTACAAGTCCATCGATGCGAATGTGTGTGTGTATACGGCAATCGCTAACTTATTATCAATTACTGTGACTCAGCCGTTGTGAACCGGTCCATCAAGGAGTGCCATGCATAAAACATACGTTCCCTCTCTCTCTATTCCGGCATTCGGATCGATTTGCGAACCGGCCGGGGTACGGTTAGGTTGGGTCCCTCGGTCTCCCTACTCCGACCAACTTGATTCTCGCTACCTCTCTTTCTCGACGCCATTGTGTCGACGTGGCGCTATCTCGGTCTGCGCCTCCCTCTCTCTCTGGCCGGTATTCCTATCTCTGTCCTGACGTCACCATTGCAGAGTGAGTAGCTAGGCTACAGTATGCTGCTTTCACGGAACCTCTACCGTCCCGATCCCTCTACTCTATTTCACTCCGTACACAGTCGGCCAGGCGAATGACGCGGCCGCGCTGCTCGATAAACAAAGCGAACGGCGTCGAGGAGTTGCACGAGCCGCACATCTAGTTACATATAACCATGGAATGGATAATTTCGAAACTTCTACTCTGTATTTCAAGCATAATAATGGAAATAAGATAATCAAAATTTGCGCGTATATAAACCTCCCTTCTGACATTCAAATTAAAATCTACATTTAAATTAAAAATATTTTTTTCGATATTATAGACAAACACTTTCCACGTAACTCCGTGTATCGGTAATAGATAAAGAGAAACAAGGAGAAAAAGAGTATATACGACATTTATTAGACATCGTGTACGTTAGCCAAATAAACTGGGCTATACGTGTCGACTTCGATTGTTCTCTTCTCCTTTCGATGTGTGTTGTCGAACGTACGAATTTCGTGTGTTGTTGCCTCTCCTCTCGATCCTCTCCTTTTTCTGAATAACGAACGGGTATCGGGCGCTCCACGCAGAAACAACTGAAATGCGACGACTACGACTCACGATTTTTCGTGAAAAACCACAACCTCCTGCGTGAAACTGCATTTTCGTCATATTAGACTGGAATTTGCATTTGCGTTTGCGCGTTATCATTCCGTGGGCAATTGGCTGTGAGACACATGGACAATTCGACCGCAGCACGTAGTATTTTTATACACGTACGACGTACACATATAGGGTGTTCGATAAAGTGAATTTGAATAGAACTTGCGTATATTATTGTATATTTTATTGCACACTGACGGCAATAGAGTAAACCCGCTAATGAATGAGCAGGAGGTTATAAACTCGTTTTGAAATTCGTTATTGAATTTTGGTTGCGTTTTATCTACAAATATAATTTATTGCACACTGAAATCTAATCATTTTAAAATATAAAAGTTATAAAGAACTGTAATAATTAAATAAAAGTAGTGACTGGGAATACAGAATTCATTTCTTTCCAATAAATACACACAAAGCGTTCATAGAATAAACAAGATTAAACCAATTAAATTAACAATATGCTTTTGCAAAAGAAAATATAAATGCCGGTACAGGTTTTTTAGTTTTAACTGATAGAACATTGAAGATAACTAGATAATTTCTTTCTGAGAGTTATTATTTCTTTAAACTGGATTTGCAAATTAGCTATAAATTGCCTCTAAAATTGACTGTCACTCGCATAATGTTCAATTACATGCTTAACTGTTTTCTTGCTAAGAAGCAGATAATGCGGAAAATGATCTGCATCTGTAAATTATATTTATTTAACTAGTTAATGCAATACAACAATACATTATAAAACTGATTTAAAGTACAAAACAATAAATATGAGAAAGAAATGCGCCCGTTTCGAATTAACAGATATTAAAATGTAAAAGAACCTTTTCCACGGTAACTGCTGCAATTTTTAAGCCAAACATTATCTGGTGGATGTACTCTTGCATTCAGGATGTATAAAGGATACCTATATTATATCTATTTGATCTATTTTTCTCTATCTCTTTGTTCTCTTTCTTTCACTTTTATTTTTTGTCTTCCTTTTCTTTTTATGGCTTTCCGTCCTTACTTATCCATTGGGGCAAAATTATATATGCAGAAAGTTATATATTTGCAATTTCTTTCTTTATTTTTACTCTCCTGAATGAACAAATACCGGATCCTCGTTCAACTACTTTGCTTTTAGTTCGTGTTAAAGATCGATGAGTTCTCTAAGCAATTTTATTGCGAAACAAAAAAATATGGTGACTTACCAGTAAATTAACGACCATGAAAATGGGAAACACATCAAAGTTTTCAAAAGAACTAACTTTTGACACTATTTTTAGTAATATGAATGTCAAAAGAAATGCAGGTAGTTCACATATTTTAAATAATAAATGGGGTGGTAGGTACTGGAAAGCACTATTTCTCAATGAAAAAATAATAGCTTATCTTAAAAATTGCAAATGCTCAGCATTCATCATCCGAATGGTTTCATTTTCGCTATTCCACTGTTAAAACTAAAGGTCATATTGGACTAGGAAGTTATGCGCCGTTTATGGTAAACCTTCGCAACTTGAAATATGCGGGCAATTACAGCAAAAGTGTTAATATTTGATTCTTTGGGGTTATCCTTTCACGAACTTGATATTAAAATACATGATTATTGGCTACATGCTGTCACACACATTATCACAAACTTCAGTGTACAGGACACACTAGTGAAACGTGTGTGCAAAGCTATCATCATCAGCAGTAGTTCTACACTAAAACAAATCCCAAAAACTGACATGGTCAGTGACCATGATAACGGGATCATCATGCTTCACTGATCACTAATCGAAAACTGGATCTAATTTTCCATTGCTTCCCTCTTGACTTAACAAACTATAAAAACTAGAATTTAAAGATCCTAAATCTAAATCCATTAAAATGTGTTTATTTTTATAAATTTCCATATCTTCATAACATATTAATTGTATGTAAAAAATACTCCCTGTAACGAATTTTGATTGATATTTTAGTTTCTCAACATATACTCACAATCTTTACTAATTGTAAGATATGTTCAATTTTTGATTTTTTCAAGTTATCGATCTTCCTAGAGTTTTCTAAACTGCTTCTAAAACTATTACTTGATATAGGAGCAATTTTGAGATTTGATTTAGGAAAATTTTCCTGTAGATAAAGGAAAATTAAGACAACGATACACCAAAAGATGAATAGCTGCTAGTTCATGTTTTAGCATAAAAGATTTGAATCATTCATTGAAATATAAACTAGGTAGCAATTATTAACTTTTTGGTACCTCGTTTACTTAACTTTTTTCTTATATACAGAACGAAATAACAGTGTGTCAGAGGAAAACATTAGAAGTGCAGCCTTCATTATATATTCGGATATTCAGAAGACGTTGTTTATATAATACCGTTAAAAGTAAAAAAAAAACAGAATAAGAATTAGTAACATGAATACATTATAAATTAATGACAATAGAAATAAGAATTATGTTAAATTATATGTATTGTATTGTAAAAGGATTGAGGCACGAAAGCCTCTGCTCACCACTACCGAAGCGATCTATTGTGAAAAAACCCTGATCTAGATTAACCAATCAACCCACGCGATTACTGCAAATCTGAGGGTTTTCTTTGGTGCTGGCATTTTTATCACGTTGGGAGATATTGTCTCCTGTTCACAATGTAGCAGTAATTGCGGTGCTTTGCAATAGCAGATCTCGCAACCTTGGATTTGGCATTCACAAAACCGGCACATGTCAATCTCGGCTTTACCCTTCTTTTTGAGATGGTATCTGTGACAATGTTCGGTAAGCAGACCAGTAAATAGCATTTCTTGTCAGTATTCAGCCTAGGATTGACGAACCCTTCAGCTACGAGTTGTCCAGGGATTGACTCCAGAGGCATATCGCTGACTCATACTCTTATTGTCGCGACTCATCTCTAATCTGGGTTGTGGAAACACCCAGAGCTAGGTCTGGTCCATAGAAGTGAGTAATGGCCCCTCGTTTGGCCAGTTGATCAGCCACCTCGTTGCCTTTGATGTGAGAATGCCTTGGCACCCATACTAGTGTGACTTTGTTTGTCATAGCCAGCCGATCTATATTATTTAAGCATTCCCATACCAACCTAGATTCTGCTTTTAGAGCGCTCAACGTGGCTTGGTTATCAATGCATCTATAGATGTTAGCTCCTTTCATCCATTTCTTGATGTACTTCTTTTAACACGAAAATCTATGGCAAAAATTTCTGCTTGAAAAGGGGTTCGGGTTTGCACTAAAGCTATTGAAACACGGTAATTGACCCAAAAACTCCGACTCTCACGGCTTGATCCATCTTGGATCCGTCTGTGTACCACGCCAGGGATTCTATTTCAAAGTTTTGTTCCTCTTCTTCAATAACAGCTACACGAATGAAGCTGCGATACAAGGGATAGCAATGTATGTTCATGAAATGAATTTCTGAGTTTGCAGTGACCTGTAAAGACAGAGGCTATTACTTTGACATTTTTACGGTCAAATTGTAGTAGCTCCTGGGTTCTGACATGATTAAGCAAAATGCACAACAAAATGATACTAAGCAATATACTGCTTAGCTTCCGTGTCCTGGAACTTCTTCAGGACCACTTTTTCCGTAGCTATTGACCTGAAACTGATAAACTGAGACATGGGGATGGGTTTATATACAGTTAATGGTTACAGTTCGATGGGCCGTGACGGTTACGGTTATTAGGATGTGTATGGACTTAGATAGATTCCCGGATTTTGCGGTTATAGCAGTGAAGATCTCGGAATAGGATTCGGACAGAGTTGAACTGAAATTGGTGACCGATCTCCAGCCTATACTCAGCAAGTGCGAACCCAGTTACACGCAACGCACCAGTAGAACGATCATGTTCTGCAACAGGACTGCCCATCGAACGCTTTCTTTCACCAATGTAAATACTGCCGCACAAAAAGGGAATTCAGCAAATACCAGGAGCTTCGAGAGAATTACAATCTTTGATAGGAAAGGAATCTGAAATTTTTAAGTTAGGTTTAAAAACGGTTTTTATGTTGTGATTAGACAGTATTGTTCCTATACGGTTGGTAACTCCTTGAATGTAGGGGAAATAGACATTGGATTGGTAGGGAGTGATTGATGTGTTGGATATAGGATGTAGATGTCGGTTTATCGTACGTTGGATGTGGTGTCTAGGATAGTTGTTCTTGAATAGGGTTTTGGTAACATGAAATGGTTCTTGGCACTAAAGAGTTTATGACTCCGTTCTTCTTAGTATGATGATGGTGTAATAGAACGTTTAAGTAACGGTCGAAAATGGTCGGTTTCAACCTGGAAACCAAGCAGTGTATATCATGGACAACGACCATGGAGGTCAACGTGGAAGTTTACACACAAGTTTACAGCCCCTACAGGTACAAGTAGATCCAGAAGAAGGCCAGATAATTCAGAAAGCTACGCCAAAAACTGATAAGACTGATTTGTTCTTGAACTTTTTTTCTTAGATACCGCGACCACAGAGCACGTTACATTCTTTTTCTGCTAACCATATTTAGCAGCGCCAGTTTCGCCTTGATTCGGGAACTCAATTTCTTTTCCACAAATCTCTTTTCCTACATTTACAGCTTTCCATTACCCTCAAACCAACTGGAATCATCTTAATCGGATAACCTTCCAACAAGCCGAATCCATTAAACATCTGATAACCCGCAAACGGTCCCGTAAATTCGCATCCTTAACTCCTCCTAAACCATCTCAAACTCCTTATAACCTGATCCACACAGTTGTTAACTTCTCCAATCGATTTTCACCTAATGATGAAATTGCTATCATACCCAAAGCTGCCGATTTCAGATCTGCGCCTAAACATATTCCTATCATTGCAAACACAGAGGCAGCTCTTGTCAGAATGTCTAACGATATTGGTGATCTCATTCGTTACAAAACCTCCAAAATCATTTCTAGTGCAAAACCTTCTAAATCCAACATTCCTAAATCCGAGATATTTGCCTTTAATCACCTAAAATCCGATCCGTGTTTATTTAAACCAAAAATTATAGTACAAATCATAAAACAAAGATATGCTGACATAAACTCAAAGAAATGTTAGTGTAAATATAATTAAACAAAATATATGGTTTTAATTCGGAAAAATATACAAGGGCAACAGTTTCAGGTATTGTACTTAAAGCTTCAAATGTTTCTCCTGAAAAGTCACGTTTCTCTCACTCAAAGGAACGTCGATTTCAGTCGAAGACTTTTGACTAATAATCAACTTCCTGATTTTGTCTGAGAAAGAACTGACTGACTTTTTCTCTTTTTTGCAGAAACCCCTAAAAATAGAAGAACATTTTGTCAACTTTTTATTATTCTTAGTGGTTTAACATTTAATATTATCTTCTTTCAATAATTTCTTTATTTCATCTGACAAGATATTTATGCAGTGTCACTTAGAATGATAGTGGCGTCATAACATTTACACATCATCAGATCTATTCAAATAGTACACCGAAACCGTAAAATCAATTGAAAATCAAAAATAAATTAGTAAAAAACGGAACTCTTACTTTTACTCATACGGTATAGCTTATGTGTGATTAACTTCAAATTAAAATCCAACAAATAACGTTTGTTATAAAATAAAACGCAAAAAATCATATAATAAGAAGTTTAGAGTTAATATTTATTTAATATTTTATTGCCTTACCATTTGTAATACCTGTTTTAGCCTCAGTGGCGTGAAAGTAGTCGGCTTTGAGTCACTTCTAGAAGAAAAAATATTTGGTCCTGCAACCACAAGCTGAATATACACTACTTTGTTCTGAAATAGTATTCTAACTTTTAGCCACTTACTAGGCTTCCTCCGAATCAGCAGAATAAATCATGGCAAATTCGTTATGGAACTAAATAAGTATGTATTTAAAACTCAATATATCAATTTATCAAATCACGTTTGAGTTAGTTATATATATTAAAAACACTTAAATGAAAAACACATTCTTGAACTTAAAGTTCGTTCGTTTTCAAACATGTTCAAAAACCTACTGCTATTATATTAATAAACAACTAATTTTGTTATACGATATCAAAGTGCCATTTACAATTAGTGTTAATTCTATGTCGTTAAAAAGTATTGAAGGCAAAGTTTGAGTACCGCATTACATACATATATACAAAAGAAAATATTAACCCTCTAATGTGGCATAGGAGAAGTATAAAAGTAAGCGCACAAACATGGAAAACTTGACAAAAAATCTCCATTATTTAAAAAAAAAAACTATAATACTTACGTTAATTTTATTCTAAAATTATTTAGAGACCACAAATTATTCTCTATTTATATTTTTGTTTTCATTCACGATATCTAGTAAAAACAATGAAGGAGTTTTTAATAATTTAAAATAATAATAAAACTGGCTTATGCAAACATAATATATAAATTCAATAAGCCTTGATTTAATTCATAAATCATTAAAAATTAGAAAAAAATAAATAGTACACCGTCGGCGGGAAATGAAAATTAAAGCAAATTTCCTATAAATTCAAGGGATAAATAAAAGAAAGTGGAAGCACTCTTGCTTGCAATATTTCTTATAGTAAGTACAACGAGAAATCTTAACGTCTTTTTTGCTTTATTATTAAAATATTTAACGATTCGTTCTTATTAAAATTAAAGAGTTATTAATACAACGACAACAAATTAAACATACGTTAAAACAAATAAATAAATATACAAATATGAAGCTTTAGATAAACGGTGCAGGTATGACAACTTTCTAACGATAGATGGACTTCTATATTTCATATTTTATTTAGACAAAAGATAGTTACTCATATAAAAGTTTATAATCTACTTAAGTTGCTAATTGTGTATCTCTATAAATATTATGTTTTCCTTTTTTCTAAATTTTAACTGAATAACAGAGATAAGTGAAACTGTGCATCCCAGATAGTCACGTTGAGATAAGATATTTTATGATAAGTTTTGTAAAAAAATATAGATAGGTACGTGGATATACCTACATCAATGTTTTACGTTGGTATTAAAGAAAATAAACCGTTTTAAGCATCTTTTTCCTATCTAAAATTTCGCCCTTACAGTAAACACAAGTTACCTTAAAAACGTTACCGCAAGTTGGAACTACGTAGACTCATTCTTTTATATTTATCATTCGGATAACAGGATTCCAGAAGTTTTGAGGACGGAACAAACGTTCACTTACTATATTCGTGTTGTCAATCCGACAAGGAATAAATAAGTAATGCCATTGTTAACAACAATAAGCTTTAAAAATGAAAAAAAAAATCGGCTATTTGTAAGAGCTAGTTTGTTTTTCATTCGTATGTGTGATGTCAATATTCTATAAACAATAGTACCAACACCAGTGCTTTGTTCATTAGCAATTATTAAATTAGCGTTGATTATTGTTACAAGGTAGTAAAGCATTTCCATATTTACAGCTGCTATATTATTTGCAAAAAAGTATGTTTAGATATGCAAAGACATCTTTTATTGACGGAAATTCACTTTGAAGGGGTGAAACAT
This sequence comes from Cetonia aurata, assembly GCA_949128085.1. Lineage (NCBI taxonomy): Eukaryota > Metazoa > Arthropoda > Insecta > Coleoptera > Scarabaeidae > Cetonia > Cetonia aurata. Next base: position 53,334,902 of record OX421883.1, on the reverse strand, counting down.
CTCTTCGAAGATTAATTAATCTTCCATATACATATATACTTTCGTACATATAGCTACTTGTATTAGGTTATCCGGCTCAATGTTGTAGTGGAGGTGCTTGGTATTGATTAGCTGGTGTTACTTACTTCTGGAACACTATGTATCTGAAAATGCATAAGTATGTAAACAGCGAACAACTTGGATATGTCCGCCCGATAAAAAGAAGACGATCTGTTTCCATCAATAAAAACTTCATTCCTATAAGATGATGTTTCTACAGGAATTAACCGAAGATGATCCAGATTGTAGAATGCAGTTCTGCGAAGAATTAATTAATAAACTGAACAGAAATGAGGTAATCCTTGATTCTAACCTTTTTTCGGGTGAATCAAGTTTCATGTTGAACGGGAAAGTAAAATAAAAACCAGTACCTACAGTAGTGATCAACAGTGAATCTTCATTGGATGAGTGAGACACATACGCCAATATCCCCAAAAGGTGAACGTCTGATATCTTGTATGTTCGAAATAATTAAGTATACAAGATTAGGTATAGATCGTTCAAGTTCAGTTAATAATACAGTGCTTATAAGAGACACATATATGTGTATAGGTGTTTCAAGATAGCAAACAACCATCGTCATGTCTGCATCATACCTGACGTCATAATAATACCAACTATTTGTGTGCTAAATATTGTTAGTGACATTTCTGTCACTTCGTGTAGTGTATTTTGGTTTGCTACAATTATAACCTCTTTATTATAAACATGTGAACCTGCAATGCTGAAGAATACCATATCATTAACAAACGATAACAAAGATTGCTTGCTAGTTTGAGAAACTTATATGTATATTACTCGCACTGCCAACTTAAACTTGAACGATCTGTAGTACACACAGAAAAGTAGATATTACTGCGTATCTACGGCTTAACAATACAATATTATTATAGTATGCTTTTATGACGCGATTGTCTGGATTTTTGAACAGCTTTGAAGTCATTATTAAAAATCGGCCAGGCTATATGCAGAACATATCAACAGAATTCTATAGGAAAATTCCAGAGTTTGTGGACGCGGGCGATCGTCCTGTAGCGATCTTTTGTGACCTTAGCAGGACATTCGACTGTGTCAATCACCGTGTGTTTTGCTGAGTAAATTGTATGGATCTGGTGTTAGAGGACTAGCTTATCAGTGGGTATCCTCTTTCTTTAATGATAGAGAGCAATATGTAGCCTTAAATTTTAAATTAGGACACTGCAATAGAACGGTTGACTCAACACGTTTAGAAAATGCACTAGGTGTACCACAGGGGTAGGTACCTTGACCAATTCTCTTTTTTTGTTTATATAAATGATGTGAGGAATGGGAAGATAGACAGAGAAATAAATGATAGAATGGGAAAAAGAAGGCTATTTCATATCATGAATACTACATTTTTAGGGAGGAAGGAAATACCCATGGACATAAAAACAGAAGAAATAAGAAAGGTAGTAAGACCATCAATAACCTACAGTAGCGAAACATGGACTTTAGCAGATAAACATAAAACACGCCTGGATGCTATGGAAGATTCCTAAGACGCATAGAAAATAAAACTAAAAGAGATAGAATAAAGAACGATGTATGCAGACAAAAACTAAAGATAGAAGCTGTAAGTGAGAAGATAATAAAAGTTCAATTTAGGTGGTTTGAACATGTGTGCCGTATGCCAAAACAGAGACTAACGAAAAGAGTATTTGAGACGCGAGTACAAGGGAAAAAGAAAAAAGGAAGACCCAGAAAAACGTGGGAAGACAGAATAAAAGAAGCAGCAGAAAAAAAGGGAATACAATGGGAAAAAAATAAGAAAGATAGCCGAGGATATAAAATTATGGAAGGAAAAGTGCAAGTGAGATAAAACCGCCTTATACCTAACGGTACAAAGGCCTAAGATTAAGAAGAAGAAGAAGATAAATGATGTGACGAGAATTGTGGTGGATACGGGAGCCAATTTTAATTTTTACGCTGATGACACCTCTATCATTTTGTTTGATAAAAATTGAGATCGTAAAGGTAATTACCTATTGCATCAATTAGAACCGTGGTTGTGCAATCATAACTTATTACACAAAAAGACAAAACCGAATTTTCCATAATTATCAGAGGGTTACTCGATCGGTGGATCTTCGGGTAGATAATGATATAATCTCACCAGTGGACAAATTCCTAGATTTACTATTAGATCGGAATTTAAAGTGGGAGGGTCGCTGTGAACAAACTCATTCTTAAATTGGATTTTCTAGAATACCTTTTCCGTAATATGTATGAAATACATACTAAGAGCTTGTGTCGATTCATTATGCTTTGGTCCAGTCTAGACTCCGGGATTGTATTTCTGTAGTGACTCACCTTTGGTGGGAAATATTTACAGTGCGCAGAAGTGCATTTTGAGAATAGTTGATGGAGTGAGCACAAAACATACTCGTGTAGGAATATATTTAAAGAATTTTGTATATTTTCGAAACGTGTGTTTATGTCTTTGCATTGTTTGTATTTATTGATATGAGAAATACGAAAAGACTATAATTATAATTAAGTATTTGGTGAAGTAAACGTTCTGATAATAATAATAATTGATGAAATAAAAGATTTATTTTTCAATAATTACCTATGTATCAATTAATAACAATAGTGGTCTATAGGCCGAGGGGTCTGTTGGACCACTATGCCTGCTGAACACAATTAGCAAGTTATATGAAGCGCTGCTGAGAATACGGCTGAATAACGAGATTGAGGCAAACGGAGGGCTGTCTAATAGGCAGTACGGATTCCGCAAGGGAAGGTCAACCATACACGCAATGGAGGAAGTGAAGGACACTGTAAAAAAATGCCGAAATAAATGGCTTGTATTGATTACGTTAGATGTGCAAAATGCCTTCAATACTGCCGACTGGGACCTAATTGTGGAAAAACTTATCAGCATGGGAATATCTAGGTACCTAGTTAATATTATAGCCCGGTACCTCAGCGACAGAGAACTGCAAATTGCGAACCGGGAAACCGTAGAAATCAGAGCTGGAGTCCCACAGGGATCTGTTTTAGGACCGGTCCTGTGAAACGTCCTCTTCGATGGCATTTTTGGAGTTAAGTTAACCACAGACTCTAAAATTATTGGGTACGCAGACGATCTAGCGTTAATGGTGGCGGCAGATGAGGAGCACATCTTGGTAGGCAAAGTGAACGAGGACTCCAGAAGAATAAGTAAGTGGCTGAACGAAAATCGACTACAGTTGGCACCGGATAAAACAGAGGTGCTCATACTCAAAGGCAAAAGACGGCGGGAACACATATCTTTTACCATCGGTAATACTCGAGTGAGACCTGCAAGATATGTAAAATACCTCGGTATAGTCATAGACCAAAGACTATACTTCGGTGAACATATCAAGTACGCTCTTAGGAAAGCAGATGAGAGAGCGTGCACGATAGCCCGGCTAATGCCGAACATAGGAGGTCCTAAAAGTTCTAAAAGAACGATGCTGTGTGGAGTAGTGAACTCTATTGTCCTATATGGAGCGCCAGTCTGGTGTAAAGCGCTTGAGAAGAAGGTCTACCGTGGCATGCTAGAAAGACTGCAAAGGAAGAGTTTGCTAAGGGTGGCCTCGTCCTTCCGCACCGCTTCGACGGTGGCCCTACAAGTAATAACGGGCATAATACCGATGGATTTATTGGCATATGAAAGAAAATTCATGCACGAGAAAGGGGGCATAGTCGCACGGGGCAAAGCACGAGAAATTACCATCGAAACCTGGCAGAAAAGGTGGGACAACACCGACCAAGTGGCCCAGTGGACAAAGAAGTTAATCCCTAATATCACGGTATGGTTACAGTGTAGCTTCAGGAGCTTGGACTACTATCTCACCCAAGCGCTAACAGGGCACGGCGTCTACAGGGCATATGCCAAGAGGTTTGGCAAGGACCAGGAAGACAAATGCGCATATTGTGGGGCCGAAGACAATGTCCAACATACCATCTTTGAATGTCAACGGTGGACCACAATGCGGACGCAGGCCTTTAATGCACTGGGACACGACCTAAGACCAGACACCATGGTAGCAGAAATGACTCGGACGGAAGGTAGATGGGGAATAATCCACCGGGTGATCATCGACATCATGAGGAATAAGGAACTCGAAAAAAGGGAGCGACCGGCCGGGACTGATGTGCGAGCAAGGTGGCAAGCTTGAGACCCAGCATCGATGGATGAGACTGCCGCTGGCATTCCGAAGTTATGTCTGAACAGACGGTTCCGAAATGCCAGAGAGGGCCATTGAGGGGTTTTAGTCGGAGTTGCGCCCGACACTATCTGACCGCATTGAACCAGCGGTCAGATGCCAAGCGGTTTCCCCTCAACAAAACAAAAAAAAAAAAAAAAAATTAATAACAATAGAAAATTGACCTTAGGTAGGGTCATTTGATATCAGAACAATCCCCTTCATATTTACTACATCATAGAGAACTACTATTTTGTACGCGAGTGCAGAAGAATAAAAAAAAACAATGATATAATATCAACTACAGTTCCTTCTAGAAATGAAAATTTTCCACATTATACAAGAGCATAATGCAGAGTATGTATATGTTTTTAAAGACTGTCAGATATATAAATTCAAGAAAATGCCTCCTATCTGATACATTTTCTACAATTGAATTTTATGCTGAACGATACCAGCACTTAAATACTTTAGCATAGACATGCAAAAGAAATAAAATGTTGCGTTTTCTTCTAACTAAAAGTAATTTATTAGCGTCCGTACTTTTATATAAAGTATTACCGGATCTAAATACGTCAGTGACGTAAATGGTGTTGAACAAAATATTTAAAATTTTTTTTTTTAATTAATATTTACATATTTGGTATGTTAAAATCAGTCAGTAGGGCCCAGTTTTTTATCCGATTTGAAGTATAAACATTTCAATATGTTAGGAAACCGTAATCATTTTATTATTATTTAGTTTTGAGATTACTTCGGCCAAACTGACTAACAAACTCACAATCACTTTTTATCATCTTCCTGGAATTCCGTAAATTCAAATAACGATTCCCAAATCATTTTTAACGAACCACGTATACGCAATCGTCGAGTATATATTGTTTCCAGTTTGGTGACCTACGCACGCATTTTGTTCCGATTACGTAACGAGGAGATATCCCATAATATATTTATCCCGCCTTAGACTGCACACATACACAAATTAGCAACTTGTTGAATATACACTTGACGGCAAAAAGCTTCTTCGCCAAGGTACCTGTGGTTCGGCAATTACATATACATATGTATGTTATATGTTATGTATGCATTCTGAGTACTTATTGATTAAAATGATTTATAAATATCTTAGAGTGTGGAACCTGAAATAATACCTGTTTAAATTTACAGATATTTCAGTAATTGTTTTTGATTGAACAACTAAAAACGTATGTAACGCTACATTATAATATTAAAAAGAAAAAACAATATACTTTGATATTCATAGTTATCTACTCACATGAAGAATCTACTTGGAAATTGAAAATATCTGCAAACATCATGTTATAATAGGATTGCAGTTAATAATTTTCTGGGTAAATCTATATGGAGATATGTTTAGAGAATTAAAAGCATCAAAATATAAATTTTAAATTTAAATTCTATGATTACAAATACAGAAGCTATTCAATAAATACAGCCCAAAACCATTACATGTTTATTTGTTAAAGTTTAACCTTAAGCTCTAATCTACGTTGAGATTTGCTTACTTATGCAAATAAGTCATTGTTAGAATTCGAGAACATAATTAAGACAAAATAAATAAATATAAATATATATTTGGAGTTAGACCATACCAAGTTGTCCTAAATATATTAAGCATGTTGTAAATCATACAGAAGTCAATGAGCAATAGTTGTATAAATATAAAAAGTAAAAATAAAAAAATAATGATATCCAAATTTAAATAGAATAAGAAAATGTAAGATGGAAATTTAAAAAGGGCAAATAAAACGTAGAAAAGTACATTGAATGAGAAATTTGTCTAAAATGTAACATTCTCTTTTTTCTAATAATTTCTTAATAAAAACTTCTCCTTGGTGATGTAGGAATCTTCTATTTTTCTAAAATAACTCCTACAACTTCACCTAGAATCTAGTTGATATAGGAATATATGTTTTATTTCTTCGAGTAATGACAACATTACATTCAGAAAGTCAACAAAAAAGGATATAATAATTGACTATAAACAGAAACAATTTAAATTAAAATTAAAAAGTGTGCAAACAAAAACATAAAAGCCTGCATGAAATGAAAATGACAAATAATCATTATACTAAAGAAAAAAAAATTTGAGTTTCTCGAACAATAAATAGCGAGGTCAGTACAGATATCTATCCTTATGTTACCTGTAAGATATCGGAAAGTTTTGGTAATTTTGGATTGTCATGATGCTCAATATGCTTTAACCCTTGATATCATCTGAAATGCCACCACATTTACTTGCTTGCTTGCTTTTTTAATTATTTATTGTACACTTGTACGATCAAAACAGCTGTAGTATATTGGAAATATGGAATGTAGTGAATCACCATCAATCATAAAACTATAATAAAACAAAGCACTGACAACGCAAACTACTAAAAACAATATTTGCTAGATATTTATATATTCCTACAACAACTCTATTTTAGGAAAAAGGTTATCTGTTCTTTATTCGACAGATACCTAGAGGATAACATACCAGGTATTCCAACCACGGGTCCCGACCCATAACTTTTTTATTTATAAATATTTTTTTATAAAATTTGTACTATGTACTTCTGTTCTATTTCCAATTATTTAACCAATATTCTATTTTTTTGTCACTTCAAGTTTTACCGTAATAACAAATTTAAAATTTTAAATGGAACACCCTCTATATTTTTGCATATTCGGATTCTACGTGATTTTTTGAGTCTAAAAACATATGATTTGTTAGTTTTCCTTACCTTGGTTATCAAAATTTGGATTTTTTACGCTTTATCTAGATTGCCGAGAATACGCTAAAAATCTTCCTAACTGTCAACACCTATAAACTACAAATGTTACTCTTTTGTTTTATACGCTTACTAGAATGTGACAAGATACACTCTGACAGTTTTTTGATAAATAGTGAAAGTCTTAATTTGAAAGAGAAATTGTGATTTCATTTGTACCAAACACTTGGTATTCGAATAAAAATTAAAGCAGTTTAAATTTTGTTTACATTCAGTTCCAATTTATTATTTGCAAATTAATAATTAATTAGCTTCCGCAATAGCATTCTTGGATTTTTGCTGCCGCCTTTCTGGGTCATAGGCCTGCGACCTTAGCAAAACTCGTTACATTTGCTGGAAGAGCGTCAATGTACACTATAAACAGCAAAAGACTAAAAATTGATCCCTGCGATACCCCATGTCTAATTTGTGATCTCTTTTATCGAGAACTTTTCCATTCATTGAGTTGTGATCTATTTCTTAAATACGATTTCATCAAATTTAATGGTATTCCTCTAGCCACGTACTCCAGTTTATCCAGAAACATATCATGGTAGTATTGGTAGACAAGAGTCTCAAACTCCTGACTTTTTGATGCATTATCTTGTTGTTTGAATATGTATTTTTTTACATTTATCATTTTACTGAAATACTATAGTACCACGCTAATTCCATGATCATTAAAATGTCTTTAAGTTGAGAAATTATTGGTTTACCTACTGAAAATACCTTGACCGACCAACACCGTATATGCTAACTATTATAATTCAATGTAATTAAATAACACAATTTTTAATCAGAAACAAGCGGACAAAATGTCAAATAATGGATCTAATATTACTATCACCACTAATATTTTAACAGTGAACAAAAGATAACGCTCATCTTCATAAATAAATACAGCTAGTTTTGAAATTACCGAACAATATATTTTTTCTTTCAGTTTCAATCCTTTCAAAAGCTTCAAAGGCTGCTAAATCTGTATTAAGCAAAACTAAATATCAACTACCCGTAGTTGGAATGTATTATTTAACGAAATAGCTAATTAAAATTTTTACTGAAAGTAGAAATACATGTCTGGTAGTAACAATAACAGCAAAAGAATTCTGCAATCTGTCATAAGTTCAGATATATTTATGGAAATTATCCGCTCTAGAAAAAGTTATCTCAAATAAAAAAATGGAGCCCAATATGCAGTGTTAACTAAAGAAGATAAAGATCAGCGTTTCTTTGGTACATTGATAATAAATACAGAAAAATCTCTTAGGAAAACAAACATCAACAGAAAATCTATATGTATTTATCAAAATATCTAGTGGAATAATATCAAATATCTATTTCATTCAATAAAAGGGTTCTGTTAAATTACTAATTTCAATCATTTCGTCCATTATTATTTATAGGGGAACTGCTTTAATACACGATGAAAAACTAGTTTATGATGAAAATTTGAAGAGTTTTTTACATTTTCTTCCTCTATTCTACAATTACATAATTAAACTCGATGAAAAAGCGACTGAGATAATTAATGGGGCTTTTTTAAACTAGAGAAATGACCTTCGTTCTATAAAAAAAAAATCAGAATACTGAACAATTGGTATATCATTCAAATAACCTAGAATTTGTTCAGTTTAATATCCGGTATTGCATTTTTAAGTTACTTGTAATTTGCTTCGATAATACAAAATTAACATTATTATTGCTATATTGTTATTAATCCTAAATATATGAAAACATGGGGCTATTTTTATGGGCTAATCACATTGAGTGTGATGTGCGATTGCGGAGATCAGATCGGCCGTTAATGTAGAGTACCGCTATGGTAGCATCTCATTCGAACGATTAAAAATCACATTACCTTTTATATGATACTTACCAAGTGTACATATCAGATAAATATTATCTGACACAATTTATATTGCATAAGCATCACAAAGGTAGTGAAATAAACAGTAGCGCCATCTTTACGACAATTTCTGTAACATAACATATTTATACGAATTATACATTTATTTTCTACAATAAATAGATATAAAAATTTGCTATAATACGGTAGAAGAAAATCAACAACCATTTTTAATTGCTGGTGTTAAGCAAATCGTATTATATTTCTATTATAGAGACATTGTGCTGTGTACAAATATTTTTTTATAACCAGTATTATATTTTTCCTGTAATATTATAGATTGTATCAGACATTTTTCTCTGATGTCCTATAAAAGAACTCTTATACGTTATAAATATACAATTATATACTTCCATATCACTTACATACATAACTATTGCAAAAATTCGTAACCACACGACGGAAAATTGCTTGAAAGTTACGTACTTTTGGAATCTAAACACTTTTTGCGGCTTTTTTGCGTATTCCACCCGGATTCGACGAAATCCGGAAGACTCTATCGCAAATGATAACGGTCATGAATACCTAAGTATTATGGTAACACTAATCGATTCATAGTTTAATATTTAGGTCAAATTACTGTTCCCATTTCATCACATGTATATTTATCTTTTATTTTATAAGTACTGTTTCCCATAATTGGAGACTATGAAAGTGTAGTTAGGTATTGGTTGCCCCAGTCCTGAAAACCTTGCATGCGACACGCATTTATTTTCACGTAAATGTTCGTTACAGCATACCTCTAGTCTAGTGCATACATAGTGTGGTACATTTAATAAATGAAGAGGTGAAAGAAAGATCGATATAATTTTTATATTATATGTACTTACACATAAACTGGTTACTAAGAACAAATTGATAAAATCATTCATAAATATAAAATTATTGTAATAAATTGTGTTCGGAATCAACCAACTCTATTTGTAACCAAAGCATACGTACTTGAAGCAGTAACTATTCCTTATTGTTTGATAATCATCATTATAAGTGTTTGTATTTTAATTTTACATGAAACAAAATTAGTAAAACTGAACTACAAAAGAAAATAACTTATGCGATAATAAAGTAGATAGAGTGCGGTTGGAAAGAAAACAGCCAACGATCTAGCATAGCTCTATAGAATCTGTATCTTTATCTTTCAAAGAAAGGGTTGATATTTACCTACCGAAACAAACCATTAATTAGAGTTGATTCAAAATTTAATTGTAATCGCCCAACTAACAATAAACACTAAACAAATGAATAACAAATAAAAATCAGGATAAAAATTGCAATAACTAACAAGAAGTGCTTTGGATTAAGTGTATATTAAAAATGTACCAAATGCTTACAATTAAATTGTTATGAAAAGAGATCCTCAGACTCTAATTAGTCTGAATCAATAATATACAATAAAAATAGAAAAAAAATACAAATTAGATTTTTGGAGCATCTGATGATTTAAAACAATTTAAGTTTGATATCAGTTTCAGTTTTACTTTTGATGACACCACCTTTGCAATTGAAACGTGCGTCCAGTGTAGTGAAATTTGTGGTAAGGTGTTTGAAAGTATTAGCAGTGCCGCAGTTTTGAGAATTTTTTTTTCTACTTCCTTAAATATCCATAAATACGCATTGTTAAGTATTAAGAAAAACTAGATATAAATTTAATTTAGGTTTTTTTGGGAGTAAAGAAAATATCAATATCAAACATGAGTCTTCAGAAGAAAAGCGTATTCGAGTCTTGAAGTGATGTGAAGGATGGTATTTTTGCGGAATATATTTAGTTTGTTCTGTTTTCTTATTACTAATAAATACTTAAGAACAAAAATGAAACATATCGTCCCCATTACTATAGCTGTGTTAAAACAAATAAGCACTGAGTAGGCACTTATATACATAGCGGAACCCAACAAAGGCCAGCCACTCACGATCCAAAGCCGCTACACAATCGTACCGAATGACCGAGTTGCAGGATTTCGTAGAAAGTTGAATCAGCGCGCAAAATGATCACGCAGCTCGAATTTGAATTCAATACTTTTGTCGTTTGCTAGTTAGACATAAAATTAAGCAGTTAGGGCTAACATAAGGGATTTTTGTTCCTTGGGCACTTAAATACCTATATATATATAGAAATGCTCGCTAGATGTTTCTACCAACCGAATAATCCTTGCAACCAAACTATTGCACTATTCAATTGAAATCCGAAATAGATGTTAAGACCTAATTAGAGTTTGTTTTAAAAATGAGACAAATATGCAATTATCGCAAGGGGGGTCATCAAATAAAACTTGAGCAGGATATATCTATTTAATTCTGTCAATCCTATGATTTTGGCTTTAGTAAAGAATTATATAACTGCATGGAAAAAAAAATTATTGATCATAAAATGGAGGATAAAACAGTTACCTAATTTCAATGTTGCTATTTTACTTTCAACTTATGTACCTATATTTTTTAACATTTAATTTTTATTTTAGTAAGAAAATTTCAATTTTTACAATCCCAAACTTCTTATAAAAATGCTGATTCAATATTTGTTACATGACAATAATAATATAGGAAATATACTAACAGCAAAGTATTTAGCAAAGAAGCCAATATATTGCTATAATCACAAAAAATAAATTAAACGTTTATTTAGAAATTTTATGCCACCTATATTTTAAAACTGTTTAGGTACCTACCTATAAAGATGTAACTAATTCTCTATAAAATTATATATGTGAAATTAATATATTTAGTTTCGGAAAACCAACAGAGATTATTATAAAAATGTGAAAAATTTGATAACAAATATGAGCCAAAATTTAAAATTTACAAATTGGTAACTAAACAAAAAGCAAGTGATTCATATTTGCACTATAACCATGTCTGGAAAATTAAAATATCGTAAACATCCTAATAATAAGCTTTTATATGTATTGTGTAAAAAAATAAATTAGCACTTTCTTGTAAAATCATGCTCTGTCCAAACGAAATTATGGTATTAGTTTTTTTTTTAACAAATCTGTTAAACCCAGACAAGAAAGAATATTTAGCAACGTATACATATTACTTTATTTTCAAATATAGAATAAAAATAATTTATAAAAAGTGCATGTAAATAATTCGGTACAATATTTATAGAAGTATGTTTAGAATTTACTGTGGCACGTTCAAAAGTAGTAGCTGTTGTAAAACTACTAGATACACATGAGAATAATTTCTACTGCCAAGTTCCAAAGCTACAGTTCCCCCACCTCGTGGCGAATAGAACATTAACGTTCCCGGCTATTTTAAAATGTTTCCCGTTTCTATTCTGAGTTGTACGGTAAAAACTTTTCGTATTTTATTCAATACTCTTCTCTTTTAGGCACTGCCTTCATATGTGTATACTAAAATCGATATTATTTTAGAATATACCTACATTAATCTGTAAATACTTTAATCAAATGTAGAAAATCGAATCGAAATAACAGTGAATTTTTAGAAGTAGGCGGCTTGAAAATAATATTGCGTTATCTGGTATATAAACAGCGTAAAAGCACGGCATAATTTTCAAACTCCGAGGCGCGCTAGAATATTCCCAACTAACCTAACCTTTCTGTTAAATGCAGGTGGGCCGGGAGCGGCCGAGCGATACCGAGGACGCGCGAGCGACACAGACCGGTCTTGAGCGTGGTTGAGTTGAAGTTTAGATCGTATATTGCTCCGTTGGATGATAGTTCATGCTATATGTGATAGTGAATACTTCATGTGACATGTTGCACCACGCAACAATGATTACCCTTGGTCCCAATTAATCATGTGGTTTGAATCTCAGGTAAGTTTTAATTTATGTCACCTCTGAAAAAATCACTAACATTTTGCCCACGCTATAAATACGTTGAACTAAGTATATTAAACTCTCTCGCTGTTATATTAACGTATCGGTAAAATCTTTAACAAAGTATTTAAAAATTGGACACATACAATCAGTAAATTCATACAAACACGTTTTTCGTCATATTTTATACTTGATACTCGCGTTGAAATCGCCCAAAACCGTCTTCCACTGCAGGCGAACCTTTCCACCGAGCTTTTTCAGAGATAGTCGAGCGAAATCGTTTCAGTTTTCAGTCAGAAATGTTTACTTTTGCGTTACACGTGACAACTGTCAAACTCGATCTAGTTACCTATGGTATCTCCGCATGTGTTTTGTTTTGAAACGGCGGGATCGCAGTGCATTGAAATGGTTTTATGCACAGCGGACCAGTGGAATCGTGGCGGTCGTCGCGGCGGACGCGTTGCGCACCGTGAACACTACTCTGTTGGGCGATTGCACATTTGTCTTGTAGTCCAAGACGGAAAAGTGGTAGGGGCAGGCGCCACTCAGACAGTTTACTGTTTACGACGTTACCTATGATTTTTCGCAATTAGTAAGTGGTGATCGTCGGTTTGGGAAATTCAATTCTATTTTTCACACATTCGTAGGTATATTCAGTGGGTTTCCAATTTTCACCTATCTAATTGACGATGATGTACTTATTTATTCAAGATTACACTTATCTTTCGTTTAAGTGTGCGATAAGATTAGACGATTTATTGGCAACGCGTGTTTTTCTTCTATTACAAGTAATTTTGAGGTTATGAATCCGTGTTTACGCACATATTAGTGAATCGGAGCTTTGTTAATAATTTTGCTTATACGCACTAAACATAAAAATTTTAATTTTATTATTTTTCATATTTGAAAACATTGGGTATCATCTAAAATTGTTGGACATTTTAAAAGAAAACAACAAAAATTTGCAACATTGTTAAGTCGCTTTAAAAGCGCCCACTAAGTAAGCACGGCTTGCTTTCTACTCGGAATTAATAGCGATTGTTAAATTAGAAACTTTGCAGTGATAATTTCAAAAAAATTTTACTTTTGAAAATATTAATAATAAGCAAAAGCTTTTAGTTTTTCTAAATTAAATCTTCCAAAACAGTGTCTATTATAGCTACTTTATAATTTTATTAATTTGCTTATGTATAATCTTTCTTAAGCATCCACACTAAATAAGTATTCTTATTATAATATAGATTAGATAATTTTGTATATCACACCCAAGCAACACAAAAAATTGATGTTAGGGTTCTTATTGATTGTGTTTATGTGACTTTTGAAAACGGAACATTCTACCTAAATAACAACGCTTGGTGTCGTTACCATGGACACGGTGGGCGTAACTAGCGTTATCCGTATTAGAATGACAGAAGAAACCCATTCAATAACACCTGCAACGTGCACTACTTTTAAGCTTAACTAACCTCCACAACATTAAATTGATAAGAACAAACATTGCAATCACATAGTACGAAGCTTAGCTTAACTAAAATGCAAAAAACAAAAAAAAATTGTAGTACTAAATACGGAATTACTTTCTCTAAAATTACTGACTATAATAGTATACAGGGTGAGTCAGCTATGTATTACAATACGACTACGCCTGCAAATTACTTGAAAATAACGTACGTGCCGTGATTCATAGATTGCGTACGAGCAATGGGAAATCCTAACCGATAAAATATCAAATATCAGTTATTTGTGACTTTTTTTACTTACTAAATTGATTGTTTTTATGTAGTTATTGCAATCTATACACTCACAAAACATCAGATAAATTCAAATAAGTGCAAAAAGGAAAGCTCCCATTACCTTCCATAAAAGATAAAGATAAAATCATTAAGGAAGCTATCAGAATTTCCCTTTAGATTTTGTTGTACCTACCGCGCGGTGACACATTATTCGCTGTGAGAAATGTCTAAAATATTTCGGTACTTCCTACATTTAATAGGTAATTAAAATTAAAATGCAGCAATACAAACTAATAAGTAAAAAAAAATTCTTAAAATAGAAAGAAATACATTGTAAAAGTGCAAAACGTTATGTGAAAATAATACAGAAAACCTGAATTTATTGCCAGAAGTTTTATTTTGTTTACATAGTTCTCCAAAGGTAAATAAATCACTTACGTTTTCAATAATAACAATGAGATCTGCTTTACACACACACGCACACATTATAGTAATGGATGTAGTAATCGCAGCAGTAAGTGCGTAAAAATGATAAACAAGTCCATTCATAATTGTATAGATTTTTTGTTAGACGCCAGGAGACAGACCGACTACGGGATGCATAAGTAGTGGCATTTATTATCTAAAGCAAACACTATAGCTTAGTAAACAAAGCCGCGCTTTGGGGATTCCAACAGCACGTGAATCGGTGTGACATTGAAATCGCCGAATATTTTTTCCGGTATCTGAAATTACATAACGTAGTAGAAGTTGTCTAGTGACGCCATAAATTAAATATGGAGCAGTTAATAATAACACAGTTGGCCTGGTCCGCCGACAGATTGTAAACAATGGCTATCGGACGGAACGACGTCGATGGAGTAAACTATAGTATACAACGTATACAATGCCGGCCGTAACAATTGGCGTACGGAACAATGTCGATGCGAAATTATGTTTGGTAGTAATTACGTGTTATTGCTCCCGCATAACTTTATTATACCCGGTGGCATTCTTTGAAATATTAAAGCGATCGCCACGTGCTAATAGTATTCAAATGTCTGGTAGGAAATTTACGTTTCTTTCCTTGTAAAGCATTAATGGTTTTTTATGTAAAAAAATTTCAATTTTTCGAAAAAAAAAAGAATCCTGTTTGGAAATACTTTCACTTTCAATTAGATGGATATGTGACTATGTATACCTAGAACTGGTGTGTTTGGGCTGCTTAGAATCCTTAGTGAATTCATGAGAAAATAATGCACCCACAAAAGTGGTTTGCTGTAGATTACGGGATAATGGAGTTATTTATTTTTTCGAACACGAACCTGACTGATGCTACAGTTAGTGTTAAATTGCGATCATTACCGTAAGATGAAAAGGAAGTTTGTGTGGCTTGCATTGGTCGGATCTGGACGATTGTGGTTCCAGCAAAATAACACACCTTTCCTACACAGGACAAAAATCCATGCACTTGTTGCAAAAGAGATTTCCAACAAACAACAAAATTGGGCACCTGTGATCTGACACCCAGGATTGAATTCGACGCATCACTGTTGAAATTTAACTATTGCTAAATATAATCCAAAATGTCAGTAAAAGAATGAAGGTGTGCTAGCATAGTCGTGGTGGCCATTTGTTGGTTGTTTCATAATTAATTGAAATGCGCTTTAAGTTGCAGGAAAATATGACTTTTAATCCACCGTGTAAAATTATTATAACTTTTAACTAACTAACATTTTATCGTAAAAGAAAATGTAAAGCAAATCCTGGTAAAGTCATGATGATATCAGATAAACTATATAGTGTACGTCAACTAAGTCATTTTGAAAAATTTCCTGTGTTAAAACTTATTATTAAACTTCAAATTTTTTGATGCAGCGAAATAAGTTGTGTGAGAATTAAAGACGCCAGAGAACGAAATTCGTAAAGATATAATGCTAAATTATGAAAACCGTCTTTATTTTTTCTATAAAAAAAGTATTTTAAGAAATTTAATTGCTACATAATATCTGTAAAAAAATTCGTTATTTTATAAATAGTTGCGATAATACATAATACGGTTTAATAATATATAGGTTCGTTTGCTGATGGTCCAGTATACAATTTTCACAAAGCTATGATTTAAATTACATTTTAATTGTCAACTAAATTTAAAAATTTTAGGTTACATTGTTCAAACAAGTTAATGAATAAAAATAAATTTTGCTCGTCACAAAATATTCAAGGCTTTTTTTTTATTACGAAATGTTGATGTGTGTAAATATTATAAGGGTATTTAGTTTTAAATTACATTACATATAGGTACCCTAGTTCATACTCAGGATATTAAGTAATGTGATTCTTGTCTATGAGATGGTTACACTTAAAAATATTTCTTTGCCCTGTAATTAGTTCTACATTACTGGGATAATAAAGCATTATTATTGCAATATCATAGAGTAGTTTTACAGTAAACTTACAATTTGTAGACTTATTTTCAAATCTGGAAGATACATTATGCAAATTGGTATAGTACATAAATGTTAGATTATAACGTGATACAAGATACAAGAAAGGCAGTTGCTTTAAGCAAAACAAGGCAAATTCTCCGATATGACTGAAAAAAAAAACTTTAAAAAAAAAGGATATACGGATTATATTACTATTTGATATTTTGAGAAGGTTATGCTTTGGTAATTGTCACATTTACTCCGACACTTGTGGTTTTTGAATGTGGTTATATATTTGAATAGTTTTACAGTGTTATGTGATGTTATTGTGAAAAGGCCTAAATTCAATGTTTTTTTTTTATATATTTTTTCCAAAAACAATTATGCACATGTAGTTTTCATCCGTAATATGTCTTTCAACGGAGATGGGAGTAGTGAAAATACCTGATATCTCTAATCGTTACTGAAATATTCGAGTTTAAAATTTCCAAAAATTAAACTTAACACTAAAGCATTCTGAAAGATATGAAAACTCCTTTCACAAGGAATCGAATACCTTCTTACTCCTCTCCTAAATCGATTTCGACATTTTTTACCCTGAAGTACCTAAAAATTGTGGAATTTTGCAACAATTTTCCTCTTCTAATGTGAAATCCAATACTTTCATCCCAGTAATCGTTAATGCACTATATGTTTATTAAACTTCTTTATGCACTTTTACCCAAGCAACAGTAAACATCATACACCCCTATTCTACGTATATTGTCAGCCAATTATGTGGACTTCATTGTTATTATTTCAAAAAACTAGATGTAGGTTTGTATACGCCAAACTTACTGAGGTGACAAAAGTACCATCTTATGTTTTTAAAAATAGCGCATGACAGATCTAAACCATGATTGGATATACTATTACAACTGTGTACTATAAAGATGGTTTACGTGATATGCTACTAAGAAAGAGCTATGCCATTTTTGTGTACTTCTAATAATATTGATTGTTGGCCAACCTTTATTATGATAAGTGTCTGGATCATTTTTTGTTTTGTTTTTTGAGGGATCTTGGAGACATTCTCATTCATAAAAACTGATTCTTTTAGTAAGAACTTTAATTGCATGTATTTTCCCACAGGATTATCCTGTAACATTATTCTATAGCACATTCAAGTTCAGCCAATTATGGTCGTAATTTGATGTTTATTCATTTATAAATCATAACCCTCCTTTTTCATTTACTATAGAAAAAATATTTATATATAGTACATTGAACTGCGTAAACTACGTTCTCTGATAACAATTCTTCTCTTGTGTAGGTTAAAATAAACTTCACTGTAGTTAACCGTCTGGAAATTTTCATTTCATTATCGATTGTTTCGTGACGCGAGAAGTAATATTCGCATGTATCTACGGTACACCGCGCGAATATTTACGTCAGCCACTGTATACAATACAATAACATATAACATAGATACGTGCGTATTACGAAAAACAATGAAGCGCCAGCCAACCGGATAATAAAAACATCATAAATCGGCAAATCACCGCTCATCAATCACGAGAGATCAAACTCTCCTCGTCACTGACCTGTCCCAACTGACGGATGGATGGATGCGATGAATGAATGAAGGAGCAGGTAATGTCACACTTCCGATAATGAAGCGGCGATTGGGTCCACAACACGTGGTTCCCGCCCCTCTGTCTGTTTTTATTGCATTATTGGCCGCTCACGTGTGTACCACTAATCTAGTACTCCGTGCCGGCAAGTGACAGTCGGCACGCGCCAAACCTTGCTTTGCAAACTGCAATTGTCATGTCTTTACTCGACGAGGAGACGCCGGGGTTAGTGTAAAACGTGATCCGAACTACGGAATGCCCATGTTATGAATGAAATTCCGGTATCTGTGTGAGTGTGTGCGTGTGTTAAGGAGGAATTTCGACTTCTTATACATCTACATACTGACGTATGCATGCGTAGTAGATGCTCGTTTTGTGTATACATTTATGTATCTGTTACAACACGGTGCAATCGATATGCATTATTACATATACGAAACTACTTGAGATGCCTTTTTCTACTACATCCACATGAATAAATTGCGGTAGGCGTCGGATAGTCTTCGATACGAAAATGACTAGCGCTCCTAATCATTCAAGACCATTTGAATTTGTTATTCTCACTATCAAATCTTAGCTCCATTTGGGCCATGGTCATGTTGTATGAGTTAAGTCGTATCTACAGTTGCTGTTACGTTCCAATACTTCCCAAAAAGTAGCTCTATTTGCAAATTAATCATGTAGGTAGTGGTCTACAAACAAAACCTTTAATTCATTCATTTAAACTTTATTGTACTTAACAATATAAAAAAAATTATTATAGAAAAGTATACTGTTTCAATTAAAATTTGAAACAGAAGTAAACCACTTTTTCAACATTTTCTTCTATAGTTTTACGGAAATACATATACTAATTTAATCGTACAACAACAAATCGTATTTCATCTCTTTGAATTTAATAATTTAAAGACAAAATTAAGAGCTTGTCAAATTTAACCCTTTTTTAATCTTTCTGGTGCATTGTGCTGTTACTTAAAAATCAATTCGCAGTTAATGTTAGTAAAACTTATTTTTTTTTGTAGTGTTTTTCAGTGACGTATAACATCTACTTTATAAACATTGAAATATGCATAATGAATGCACTTGTTGTTAGTCCTCAAAAAAATTATTAAAAGAGGAGTTGAAGGTTCTAATATCATTTGTTTTTAAATTATTTTAGAAGATTTTAGATTTACTATCAAATTTAATACAGAAATCAATGTTTGTATTCTTCGATAGATTGCAACTAACAAATTAACTGTTAAAGTAAAAATATTACTTCTTGCTATTCAAGAAATTCATTCACACAAAAGGGGTTAAAATTAAGAGGCTTGGATTCTTCTGTGTAACCTTTTGAGGAATTTTACATATGTGTATACATTGTATATATACTATGGAAATTAGTACAAAATCAAAGCTTGTGGAACATATTTTTTGTGCGACGGATTGAAACTAACCGTTTAAGTATTAAAATAAAATTATTTCTTATTTATGAAGATTTTGACGTTATAAATTAATCACGTGGTGTTAGATTTCAAAGAATTTATGTAACAGTTACTGCAGCATATTTCCTTATAGGTTCTGTAATAGTAAGTACACTGTAAATATCATTTCAACATACAAGAAAATGACATTCTACATATTAAGTACTAAAGTATTCTAAATAATATGAATAGCCAAATATATAAATATTTTTATTTCTTTAGAAACATTTACTTGCCCGTTTGCGACAAAAATGCATGGAAAAATTTAGCTTGCAGTTTTTAAATGTATCGTAAATACTTTCGTATCTCCGCTAGATCTGTCCCGAAATGTACCTGTCCACATCGCACACATGTGGGAGATGTATATAATTTACCTGCCAGGGAATAGACGAAAATTCATACGATTGCAAATGCAACAAGTAGTTTCATTCTAAAAATTTCCATAAACACAAGTTTTGCGCATATATAAAACTAGTTTCATTACATTGCGAGCAGGAATTTTTATCGTTTCACCCATGTTCCGGTTGGTATACCTGTATCGGGCGCATTTTTCAATGTCAATTAAAACAGTTACTTCATTTTAACCATGTTTCCTGCAATGTGCATACCGATACGCGTGTGTGTTTAGCTTTAGTAATTTATATCGCCTGTTAAATTAATTTCGGTTTTTTCTTTTATTTATTTTAAGGACTTGCCGAAGAATATTTTGTCTTATTGTTTTATCGGTAATTCCTCGAGATCACACGGAAATTTTTGAAGTAAAGTAAGAGCGCTTGTGTGGCAACCTGCACAGTCCAGCTGCTGTCATGTGAACTGTGTGTAGGCCACGTGGTCTGACAGCGGTCGCCTTCTAAGTTGGCCACGTTTAGACACCGTCGAGCAGCCGCTACACAAGCGACTATCGGCCTTACAGTAATAGCCTCTATTTCGTTCCAACTAGATTGGCCCCTGCTCTCTTTTGTGTTAAATATGTGCGTTATTTTTAGGTTATGATTCTACTACTCAGACACTGCGTTAGTTCGTGGTTTATGGACTTGTTTTTCTGAACACTGATGCGGGTGTTCTAATTGTCGTATATTTAAGGCAATTACATTCGATTTGAAACGAAATCTTGAACTAAGAACACTTTTCTGTCCTTAAGAAACGTAATATATATTTTTTGATACTCTGAAACAACGATATTATACTTATAGTCACTTAGTTATTTCAATATTAATTGATAATATCTTAAATCTAGATAAAAACAAGTTTAAGAAACAAAATAATTTACAAATTATCCCTCTTTGCCTGTCTCTTTTTACTGGCTGTTTTCAACTATCATATTCTCGCCAGCCCTATATTGTTTGCAAATAAAAATCGAAGTTAAATAGAAGGCCATTGTATGGGTACAAATTTTGTTATGTGTAATTAAAGATCTAAATATGTGTCCATTTAAAGATAGCTCAACTCTGTAAAGTCTGTTAGATACCCAGCCGAATTGTTAAAATAAAGTCTTATTTGGCGCTAAAGAACGCATTAAGCTAATTATCCAACCCCCAGTTTCAACAATGCTAAAGTAGTAATCAACAAAATGCCATTATATAGATCGTCGGTTTGGAAGGAGACTATTAGAAGTCGAAAAACGATTTTTCAAGAGAATTTAAAGTTTCCCAAATATTCAATCTCCAATAGTCTCTTAACTAAATGTTCCAGAGCTCTAATATTTTAGGAAAGGTTTCACTGAAACATATAGATTTGTGTACTATATCATCGTTTTACAAAATATCTACTGCAGTGATTAAACAGAAGCGCCTTAACTTCAAAATCCTTGAAAACAAAATAAGTAGTAATCCATTAGTAATTATGTTTTCAAAAAAAAAAAGATAATTGCGTGTTATTTTTGAACATACTAGCATTTTTAAAAAGATATTACCTTAAAAATGAAATTTGGGTGTTAATGGTAGAGGTTTGAGTTTTTGCTACTGGCATGGTGATTCCTACAACAGACCCTAGGTCTATATTGGCACTTTTTGGTTGTTCTTTTTATGATATTAAACAAGTTCTAACGTAAACTGAAAATAATAACAAAATATTCTTATTTAAACGAGCATTCTGAACCATTTTTGCAACCAAGAGCAAACTGGAGGTAATATTCATTTGTTAAATCTACATATCGCCAAAGTCCTTTGTTTTAATTTGGATGTAATATCGACTTTGCAAATACATGTATATATGGAAACAAATTTAGAGGAGCAATAAAAAGAATCATTAAAAAAAATCGTCTATCAAACAAAATTTCAACAACAACATATCTTCGTCCTGGTGTAAGCTTCTTTTAAACGAACCCCGTAACAAGAAAGTTAGAATAGGAATTGTTATATGTACGCTACATGCTGCTACAACGCGAAGCAAACCTACATCTGCGCAGTGCGACCGTCTGTAAGGCTGAATATCGCCCAGCGTCCGCATAAAACAATTGTGAAATGAACGATTGTAGCCTCTACTGCTTTCCCCTTGCCTGGGCCTCCTATTCCAACGATAAGAGAAAACATACCGACCGTAGATTGGATCGCCTCGGTGCGGTTCAAGCGTACTCGAACACGCCCGAGCACTGTCGATGACGCACGTTCGCCGCCAGGTCGTTACGAAAGAAGGCCAAGCGGTGAACTTTTCTCCGACAAGAGTGCAAAGATACTGACGTAGCTTGCAATCGCATACACGAGAAAAAACGCCGATTTGTCGTTTGATTCGTTGATGCTGCGAGGCGCTACCGACGGGTCACGTGACATCGCGAGCTTCACTTGTTTGAATGTGTACACGTGGTCCGCGGGAGCTTTGGCTCTATCAGCGCGGCTAGCACACCGTTACTCATCTATTTGATCAAACTTGTCTTCGAGTAAAATATCCGCCGTAGTATACCTCTACAGGCGGAAAAAAGACGCGATATACTGCCAAGCAGGAGAAGAGGACGTAGAGAAACTTTCCCAAGAAGTTATTTTCGGTTTTCGTAACGTTATTTTTGCCGCTTGAATATTTTTCTCGTAGTTGCTAATCAACGTGTTCCACAGCACGTAGAAACATTTAAACATTTCCGAGAACTTTACTATATATTGTTTAAATGTTCACATCCAACATATTGATTTTAGCGATTTTGTATATCTTAAAACTATATAATTTACGGAAACTATTGGATAATGTATAAATATAATAATTTCTAAAACGAGGATTCGTAAATCAAGATAAAAAATAATTGTATTACCGACCACGTGCTTTTTTTTTGTTTCATCAAGAGAGGGTTTGGCAGTATTGATATCGGATATTTTAGAGTAGGCGGCGCTACTGCGCGTAAAGCTCGTCGCGTTAAAACTTTCAGAGTAGGAAAGCTCGATTCGTTGTTTTCGAAAAAAACGCACTGCAGAAGGAAAGGCGCAGCGCGTGTGGTAAATTGACGAAATCCTAACAGAAACGCGTAATTTGCCGCTAAACGATATTATGCAGTAATTTCGAATTCGTATGGAACAAGTATGGATGTTACAAATGCATAGTAAATACACTCGCAAAACATTATAATATATAACATAATATATAAACCACATACATAATATCGTATATACATATAGGGCGTAGATATATTTTTGTACATTAAATAAATTACGGGCAACGTAGTATAATGTTGTAGCGTGGTGGTGACGTCGCGTGGTGGGGGAAACGCGAAAAGCTATTGGCTCGTTGCCATAGCAACGCGCCTACTCACAAAAACAAAATCCGGTGCTTGGTCCCAGCTCGCTAGATTTTCTCTCGCTTGAAACGTTCTACACGTTTCGTATATTTTCTTTTTTCCGTAATTACTTTTCGTTTATCTTTCGCTTGACGTAGGCGACGTTTTTGCCGGGAACATTGGGTAAAATAGAGGGTTTCGGGGATATATTTTTGGGGCATTTTGAACTTTGTTCCCCCCCGCCTATATATATGTATACCTCATATCTATAGGAAAGCAGAAAATTAATGGGGAAAATAGCTTTGTGCTTGGAGGAAATTTTAAAATTTGTATTGTTTGCTATATTTGATTTACGTCGCAGACAATTTGATCAGATAAATTGAACAGAAATAAAATTCCCAAAAAAGTTAGCAGCTCTAAATATTCTTATTTTATGATTTTGTTAAAATTATAATTTTGTTATTGTGCATCGCATTCCGTCATATAAAATTTCCACGAACTGCAACATTTTAATTGGTGATACTGAAGAAATAACTGATAAATGCTTATAATTAGCCGGTGTACTCTTATAGAATACCAATATTGTTATTTTGTAACGTACACTTTGGTATGTTTTATTCAAGGTTACTTTGTAGCTTACTGAAAGTACTAACGTGCTTATTCGATTAACAAACATGGTTTTTAGCAATTCATTTACAAATAAGATAACACAACACAGCACTTGTTATTGCAAAGATTTGTTCTATCAATTCTGGCCTGTTATATAACAAGTATTTTACGTTTGTATTATGAAGAAATAAACATATATACCTAGTAAAGACACTAAATTTATATCAAAGAAGGGGTGATTTGTTCAATCACAATTCTACTTAATTTATTATTCATCATTCAACTGATAAATGTTGCTGTTTTCGCGGATGATATCAAATTGACCTCGCAAAGCGCGACTTCGGAATTACCAACGTTATAAAAAAAAGTAGCGGGAAGGACAGAAACGTTTTATAACACGCAGCGAGATTTCACACAAAGCGCGTAGTTGAGACTGTTGCGAGTTGCAGCATATCATCACAGTATGCAGAAATAAATGTGTGAATCGTGTGTGAATTACAGGAGCATTTGAGAAACGTATTAAAATAAATATATTATACGTGTAAAATGATAAAAATACGATGGCGCACGTTGATAATTTCGAAAGCAAAAAACTAAAAGTTCTACTGCGAGAGGGGAATTTTTTTCAGTCTCGCCGTAATACTCGTATAACCTCAATTTCATTTTATATATAGCGTCTGTGTGCCTGACTGTGTAGTATATGTGGAAATTTCCAACTTGCACTTGAGCCGGGCTGATGTAACGGCGGCGTTGCCAACTGCGCAGGCTCGTGAAACGTGAATCCCCACCCCGGTGTGTGCCAGTCATTCCAGCTACCCTTATCTCATTGTCAGGGGTCCTAAAACTGCGTTCTCCGGCGCAATTAAAAATTTAATTCAAAGAAAAATTTACTTAACGTGCATTTCGTATTAAATTTAGAATCTTATAACAACTACATATTAATCGAAACATTCTGCAAAAACAACAGCATTCAAATTAACGCACATTTCTTATAATAGAAATCATCTCAAGGAAATAAGAACGAATGCTTTAAAGTTTTGCATATGTTTTCGTTTTTTATGGCAGATATTCATTGTAAATAGTACATAGAATGAAGTTATCCTAATGCACAGTATAAATCTCATCGTATACTCGATTTTAGATGTCTTTTTACTCTTTCATGGAAAAATATTGTAATTTAGATTTAAAGAAAAAAATCAAAAAATAGAAATCGCAATATGCGGGGAGGTTATTTCCTCAGCTTATGTTTGTGCTAAGCGCCTTTCCCAATTAAAAATGAAACAAATAATTCATATACGTGCATAGGTATATATTTAGCACTAATTTTCCATTTATTGAATCTATTTCATTTTTCTTTTCCTTACTAATTATTATATCTTTGCAATATAATCTGTTAATATTTTTTGAACGATTAATTTACAGATCGTACTTTTCTAGAACTTTTTGCAGAACATTCATAGCGTAGTTCTATTTTGAAAAGCTCGGCACATCCGCCTACTCTGGGGAACATGTTTAGTACCGCCGGATGATTTACAGATATAACGCGCGGCTGCCTGGCGTTGTAGGTAGGGACTGCGACCCTTCCTAACCGACGAGGGCTGTCACCCCAGTCAGGGGCCCTAAAGCTGGGCCCCAAATGTTAATCCCTCCACAGTTACTACTACGTATAATGAAAATACTGTATTTTAGCTTTGACTCATTTCGAAATTCATCCCCTGTTCTCTTCTTCGTCCGCTACGTTTGTTGAAGAGAGGGACTTTATTTCGTTATTTCTGCAATTTCTAGCGTGTTGAGGTGATAACGAAAGAACGACAAGAAAGAGATATGATGATGGAGAAATGGCGTTTCTTCAAATCATTGTTACAATTTTCGGTTTAATTAAAATCTGATTTTTAAATTTTCTACACAATATGTAAGCACATAGATATTTTGTACAACAGAATTACGGTCAAAACGAAGTTGATGCTAAAAAGAAATAATTTTGACCAAGATATTGGTTTTATAGTTAAGAACATGTAACTAGGTACTTCTTCATTTTTTAACGAATGAAAGTGAATTATAATTTATAATAGAATAGTAATAAGTACTGAAATAAACGTTCGTGTACGGATCAATGGCAATTTTTTACCATGATTTTTCACAAGTATTAATTTTAATTCTCAATTATCCTTAAAGTTTGTCAGCATGTTTATGAAATAATTAGTTCTATGAAATTAAATTATGAATGATCATAGTAGCTGTAAAAAAAAAGCCATTTGCAAATATCAAACGACTAGTATAAATGTATTTCTTGTAATTACTTTTATATTTTGATATTGAAATAATAACAAATGTAAGTTCGTATTCCAATCCTTTTTATTTTTAATATCTTTTATTGCGACATGTTTCGATCTATTAGACCATCTTCTGGCAATAAAAATGTCAAAGGTATGTTATATATAAAGATTGATGTGTCAAAATTTGTAGGTGCATTAAGAGAGTAATTTTTATTTATATATATATATCTTAAATTAATAATGTAGTTAAAACAGATTAAAATTTAAGATATATATATATATATAAAAATTATTCTTTTAATGCACCTACAAATTTTGACACATCAATCTTTATATATACCTTTATAACATACCTTTGACATTTTTATTGCCAGAAGATGGTCTAATAGACCGAAACATGTCACAATAAAAGATATTAAAAATAAAAAGGATTGGAATACGAACTCACATTTGTTATTATTTCAATATCAAAATACATTACACCAATCCCCTGGGACACTATAGATACTTTTATATTGTTCGCCCTTTTTCAATATTTCTTTTAAACTATTTGATTTTGTTATATTGGTCAATGATTTTAAGTATAATTTGTTTATTTATTTACTTGATGGTTTATTTATTGTTTAAAATGAATTTTTTGAAAGAAGAACTGATTGATATGGTCTTTATAAACCAAACATTTTAGTTATTTACATCCAGTGTGGATTCGCAGTAGTATAATTGTGCATAGCATATTGTGGCGATTAATACTACATGTTGCCTCGTCAGAAAACAAAATGACGGATTTAAACTCTGGATTAACAGTCATAACTCATAACATTTATTACATCATAGAAAAATGACATTCTATCAAAATCATTTCCTTGTTCTTGATGCAACTCAATATGATATGGATAAAATTTATATTTTCTCGTTACTTTATTTACAGTTGTTTCAGATGCTTCAATAATAACATTTTACTCTCTACAATGTGCGGGTTTCTCGTATATGCAGCAGCATTTCTAGTTCTTTTTATCCGTAGCAACAGTCCTGTTTCTTTCTCTTTTCCCATAACCTAATGGCTAAAGTCGCCCTGGATAACGCATTTGATAAATTCGTGCCACGAGTAAGCAATTGCTTTGGGCTTCTCCCAGGATATATATATACCATATCAGAAAAATCCATTTTTAACAATGAATGAACCAACAAGTAAATAAATAAACAAATTAAACTGAGGGGTGAATATAACAAAATCAAATGGTGAATGAAACAGCGAAAACATTTGCTAATTGTTTAACATTTATGCAAATGGTTTTTTTCACAGCTTCTATGGTCATATAATCATATTAACTGAAAAGAGAAAGCATTTAAGTACTTTTATTCACGTTTAAAGCTGTAATGTTAATTCATTTAACCCCAAAACTATTTTCCACGTACGTACTATATTAAGCAAAAAAAATTATGTAAATTCAATAGCTTTTTTTGTAAAAAAATTAAAGGCGACATATTAAAGTCCAAATATTGGTACACCGCATATATTGGAGACAAATTTAATTAATTTACAACAGTACATAAGTATATTAAATTCGTATTAAAATAATTTCATGTTCTTTCCATATTCATCCATAAAGCCGTGAATTATAGTGGACAAACTCCAAAAAATCACACGTTAAACTTGGTTTAACTTTAAGTGATACCTAGAATGTAACATTCGCTGTATGTTTTCAATAAGAAATAGCACATTCAAAGTGTTAGTTAAAATTAAACCAAGCTTAACGTGTCGGTGCAAACGGGCATAAGTTAATTTTATTTATATACTTTTGTACAATTTTAAACTACTGCCTCCAAATGATGATTATTGGATTTATTCTCAATATAAGATATATAAAAAACAAGTTGTAATATTTTTGTAAATATAAAGATATCATAAGTTATTCACCAGTCAAGTTCGGTTAGATAGATTTTCAATATTCCACATATAATAAACGAAAACTCGGTTTTCTTTAGTTAGGCTTCGTGGAATTGTTTTTTTGCCTATTCGTTTATTTATATGTATCAATGTTATCTAAGGCGAGGATGTTATACCTACACGCATCATTAAAAGAGAAAAAAAGGAACCAGATTTAACCCATTTGAGATAATTAACAAAGTATGGTATACGAAGATTACGGCACACTGCTGCAAATTTTGTTGAAGCTACAAATTCGGTTAAATGAGCACAGAAAAAAGAATATGCATAAGCGTTTTAGAGATAATCAGAAATTTATACAATTCGTTTAAATTAAACATTCTCTATACTTTATATGCTGCATTAAGCTTCTTATCTCATAAAAGCTCTCTTTATGGGATAAAAAACTTAATGCAGCATATCCGCAAAATGATTAATATAGAAGTTACGGCTGATTTTAGTTCAAGACGAGGATACAGTTCTGCAGAAAGATCGCAATAGGCTTGCTTTATTTATTAATGCAAAATAATGTGTTAGTTTGGTAGTTCGGAAACCTTACTTTGTAGTACGATTTGTTTTTATGGGTTTCTTTATTTCGCTATTTATTCATTATTTGTATGCGTATTTTTTTTATAATCTATTACGCTTATGCCAAAGAATTGTTACATGCTTGAAGTAAAATTTGCTTTCAAAAAGAATTGTGACAAAACCTTATAGTGTTACAATCGAATATTTTCAGCGAAGATAACAGAAAATAATGTTTTATTTTATTTTGTTGTACACAATATATACATGCCATTCGGGAAGTCGTTATGGCACTTAAAATTAATGTAAACTTTGTACACACTATTCTAATAAATCACATAGGTATTTACTGTACAAATTTCTATCAGTGTCATCAATTTAAACTATATATGTACCTACATTAAATTACTAATTATCTGAAAACATTTAATCTTGGTTAATTTAACCAAATTTCTAGCTTTAATCATAAAAACGTTATTAGCAAAAATAATAAACAATTCAGACATTTCAATTTTATATAATTTTATTTTAATGCGAGCGTAGTTTTTATATTACTTATAAGTTAGATGATTTTTATTTGAGATAGTTAACTACTTAAAGTAGTACCCTCGTATATATACCTTTCTGAAAATTTTAAACGTCGGCATTCAAATCCGTAATGGACCGACACGAACGCGATAAAACGCGCTTGTTTTACCTGAAAATTCCCTAAACTGTCCGTATGGTCCTCACAGGTATCCGTTGAGGTCGTTTTCGAACGAAACGCCAGGTACGCGCCCGTCTAGTCCCTTCTATCCTTGCCAGCTCTTAAATAACGTTCCGGTGTACAACATCGGGGTTGGTTGTGCATGGGGGCTAGGGATTTTTTGTTCCTTTGAATTTTTTCCGAGTATAGTCCCATCCGTAGTCGTTGTTGCCGTTGGATTATTGCCTGCTGACGAATATCGTTATCCTTGCCGCCGAGACCCTAATGTTTATGGATAATCACGTTTGCAACGAAAAGGTGCCTTACTTATCGGCACCAGGTTGACTGGAGAATGAAAAATGAAAATTTCTTCTTACGACGGATGGATTTGATTATTCATAAACTAGCGTAAAGAAAGTTGAGCTTTTATCAATTATAAACTAAAATTATTAGATATACATTTGTAAAATGAGATATGTTTTTCGATATATGTATAAATATTATTGATTAAATTTTACTAACCTTAAAAGTTTTGGCAATGAATAAAAACTTAAAACACTGCCTTCAAATTGATGGTTTGAGAAGCTATCAAAAATTTCAACTTCTAAATACCTCAGATAAAAAAAAAACTACATATTAGCAAAATTAATGTAGTTATATTATATTGAGCATATAAGTTTAATCAAGTTTAGTTAGCTCTCTTTATAATTATCTTTCAAAATGTTCGTTATAATACCTACCTATAGTTATTGTTAAATTGACTGTCACAGTTAATCAGTAAATATTAAAAGCTCGAATTGATTAGCTATACCTACCTAAATACGAAAATGAAAAGCCGATTACAATTTCTATGCAAATAAATTTTATAAACTTTTCCAAAAATAAATACTTCTATGAGAAAGGTATACCTTTGTTCCTCCTGTTATCTTATTCATGCTCTTATCTTATTTGATAAAACGATAAAGCATTTTTGTCGTATAGACCGCATAATATCCAAAGATAAATTTGTCTCATCATATGTCAATCCTGAAAATATTGGATATGTACCTATTCAAAAACTTGAAAAATCCAGCAACGAACACAATTTAATGAAAGTTCTTTATGTTTTTGTAGCTGGATTCTTCAAGTTTTTGAATTGTCTACTTCAGTGCTAATGATAATAAATGCAAATGAATTCCACCCATACTACAGTATTTTTTTGATACCTACCTAAAATGGACCATGCACTTTCTTTATTTGAAATAATAACTGAAGAAAATCGTAGGAAAGCATTTAACTAAAAAAAAAAATTGATAAATAACTCGGGTTTGATGTTGCTAGATACCAGATTATAATTATTATACTATTTTTTAAAATAATTTGATGGATTTCAACATTTTTAATAAATAAAATTTTGTGATCTTTTTTTGCTATAGTAATTCTTTTAGAGCAATCAATAAAAATATGTTAAAACAATCTGCACCAAGGCAAATGAAATGCTAATTCAATCCTTAAATAATTTAGATATGTATAGTTGAGTGAATAAATGCGTTACTTTTGAAACATAAAAACTCACAAAAATCTTTCGAATACAATTTTTTTTTTTTTATTAACCCATACAATATATCACATCAAACAACCGATAAGTCCAGTTGAGTTACTTTCCTTCATTGAATATTTGGCAGTACAATTCCTATAAGAATGCTTGCTTCGAATTGCCAAACATTCCTTTACATTATAGTATTGTACAGAATAGATAATATGCCTACTTTTCCCTCAATTTCTCCACACCTACTAAAGGTGTATAATAGTAGTCAAGGGAGTAAAATGTTGTTCCAATATAAGCAAAGCGAAATACATTTATACAGGCTCAAATGTATTAGACACTCCATTTGATGAGAATAATCAAAAGGTAGCAAATATAAAAAACATAATATGTTAAATACATAAAAGCAGTTTATTAAAGAATGTTTGATATTTTGTTACACCACCGTGTGCTTTTAGTTATTACAGTTTTAAAGGATAGTGAAATCGGAAAATGCATAAAAATTTAGTATACTTATCCTATTACAGATTCATAAAAACGATTACAAAATATCTCCGGCGGAGATAATCTCAAAACATGACATTCATGACAAATCATAGGGGTGTCTAATACATATGAACCTCAATTCATTACTAAAATGGAAAGTTACGTTATACGAGGATTGTTTAATAAATACGTGGCCTAACAAAGAAAACACTAGTTTTTATTTTGACAAATACATTTTATTTTTTAATATAGTCACCTTTTTGCTCAACACACTTATTGCAACGACATTCCAAATTAACAATGCCTTCCTCGTAGGTCGTTGAATCCGATTCTTGGAAATAGTTATTTACAGCAGCAATTACCTCGGATCAGACAAAAATCTCTTTCCGCCGAACAATTTTTTCAGGTACAGAAAGGGATGATAATCGGTAAAAGCCAAATCTGGCGAATGAGGCACTAATTCAAATACCAATTCATGAATTTTGGCCATTGCAATAGTAAAGTTGTGGAGAGGTGCGTTATCCTGAAGTAAGAGCACTTTCTTCTTTATCAAATGAGTGCGCTTCTATTTGATTTTGTCGCTAAGTTGTTGCGACATAATTGGCATAATCGGTATTTGTTGTCCTCCCCTTTTCTAAAGTAGTCGATGGAGATTAATTCCATAAGAATCCCGAAACACAGTGGCCATAACCTTTCCTGCTGACGAAACCGTTTCTGCCTTCTTTGGTAGCGGAGAATCTTTGTGCGTGTCCATTGTTTGAAATATTCTTTGACTTCGGGAGTATAATGGTAGAACCAGGTTTCATCGTCGGTTATGAAACGATTCAGTTTTTGCTGCAGTCTGAGCAAACACGAGCACTCGACGAGCCGTGTATTTTTTCATTTCCAATTCTTCAGATAAAATTCTGTGCACACTGTAACTTAAGATGCCCACACACAATTTTTGGGCGTTGACGGGGTTCGTCATAGTGCCCTAGTATACATCCATTTGTATTAAATAAGATAATAATTAATATGTGTGTTTGGATTAATGCGATTTTGTTGCTCAGAAATTCAGAAAAATAGTTTCTCCATTTTAGTAACTTCCTTCGATTATTAGTTAGTATATTTAGTAACTTCGGTCGATTAAACAAAGTCCTAGAAAAGCTAGAGATAAAATATATATTTGAGTACAAATCATTTAGCAGTCACCGTATTAGTTACATAATTAGTTACAATGGTTAAAGTAAATCTTTACAAAAAAATTCAAATACACCTCCAACTACTTTTAGGAAATAAAAAACAATAATAGCTAGTAGAAGACAGCATTGTAAATATATATATATATATATAGCTAATCCAGATTTGTGTTCAAAATTTGAATAGTATCATCGAACTTATCAAACGAGATTACTCGTTAGAAATACTAATTTTTTAAGACAAGATTTTGCTTTTTCTTATCTTTTCGTTTTTGTTAATCCTTCATCGCCAAAATTGAGTAATGCTTAATTGATAAAAATACCTTGTTCGTTATCACTACAATAAACTATTCCTTAACTATAACTATTAATTAACAGTACAGTAACAAGTTGTCAGTTAAAATTTTACGGCCCCTTTCTGCAATCCTTGTGTTAAGCTTGGTTTAATTTTAACTCACACTTTGAAGGTAATTTCATATTTATTAGATACAGCGAATGCTATATTCTATGTACCACTTAAAATTAAACTAAACGTGTTTGTGTACCAGTATAAGTCCGCTAGTAACTAGTGATATCCAAATTATTTTATCAGTTTGTTAAAAAAAATATTTAGCAAAACTAAACTAATAAGATAAAAGGTAGAAGAGAACAGTGAATTTAGCGGAACCTGAAACATCTACTGAAAACTTTCTAACTATCCAATCTCTTTGGCTTTGAGTTTAGGGACGAAAACATATTTAAAAAAACATGATTTATTTGATTCAATTATCCTAGAAAGCTACCATAAATGTTCGTATCTGGGGCGCAAAGAATTAAATTGTTAGATTACAAACGGCGCAATAAGAAAATAAGGCCAAAAAAGAATAGTTTTTATAATATATTATATGCGTACGTTATAATCATAGCGCAGACTTGGTCGGCAGCAAAGTCGAGTGAGCGCAGTCAGCTTGCTTGATTTAGTCGCATGACTTTATATAATGGCAGCTTTCTATTCGAAGTTGTTTTCCTGCTGGTGGCCTGCTACGATGCGATGTCCGGTCGTCGAAGGCCGCTCACTCTGCCTGAGAAACCGTCCAAGGTTAGCATGCTTATTCCAACACATACACAACACACCTTGTGAAATTATCTGTAGCTTTATAACGTGCTCTCGCACATACATATATATAGGTATGGTATACGTGTATACGGTATATGTATACATATGCAGCAATAAAGTTCAGAGGAGTATCTCCTCGTGCATTACTACATAGTCCATGGCGCGTCTTCATTTATATACGCGCATATACACACTTCTTGGGTTTATGTAAGACCAGTCTTGGCGCTTTTAAATAATTACCAACAAGTGGAATAAAAATCTATCGTGATTGCCAATATTTAAAATATTTCTTCTACGCTGCGCATGCATACCCTTGCAACGATGCCGATAGTTTTGCATTAGCAACAACCGTTACCAATGACGCACTATAATATTTATATTTACTTACAAGTTGGGAACACGCGCTGCGTTGATTGTAGCGGACTGAACTATCGACATCAGCAAAGGAAGATGCCTATTTAAAATGTATACATAATTCTCTAACCACAGTTTTTTTAGATTTAAAGTCTTCGAATAATGGGCATTTATAATTTTTACTTACTGTATATTTAATCGATAAGTACGTGAACTTACGGAATCTTTTGATTATTTTCGTTCTATAAGCGGTATTAAGAATAAATTTTATTTGCGTTAATCGATACAAGACCAACTTAACCAAGCTCGGTTTTTGCAATGCCGTAATTACCACGGTAGCGCAATTATTTCTATTTTAAAATCGACCAATAACGGTGAATAACAACAAACGACGTTGAATCAGCATTAACGCATTGCTGAAAGCCTAATTTTTAGGTGCGCAATAAGGCATTGTATATAATCTTGTAATTTTTAGAAGGTCAATAATATCAGAAAGTAAAATTTCAAAATTTTACTTTAATGTTTTTTCAATTGTGATGCTGACTTCAACATCAAAATAATAAATTACCCATAAACTTCAGCCGGGCGGAAATTATCTAACGATAAGTTGCTTGTAAGCGGCCTTAACCATTGATCACGTGGCTTTCCGAATTAAATTAAAGCACTGCATTTGACAGTATTTGTATGACCAGTTGTCCATAACTTAATCTCATTTATACACATATCCTCATTTTGATTCACTTGGGCTATACATTTACATAGTTTCTTATTTCAGAATTGTGCCATGATGGGTTTGCAGGCGACTACAGGTAAACGCAAGTTGGAAGCGGCTTCAGCCCCCGGAGATTCTAGCCCAGCAAAGAACGGTAGATGGGATGCAGAAGATTGCATAGCTCGCCTACAGGCGGTAGCGGTGCCGGGGGATGCCTGGCGTGCCCCGACGCCATCTCTCGCAGCCACCCTCCTCTCAAACGATGACTTCGATGACGACGACGATTTCGAAGATGAACTTTCGGACGACGACCGATGTTCGAGTCATCCGGAACCGGCGAGGTATTCGTCAACGCATCATCACCAACCGCAGCAAACGCAGCAACAGCAACCCTACCTCCGTTATTCCAACGACTATTGGCAATACTACCAACCTCCGCAGCAAACCATAAGATGCGAGGAGAATGGTAAATCGTATCTGGAACTTGGAGCTGCGCCGCCCGTACGAACGCGATGTTGTGACGGTAGAACGCGTTGGTGTCACGTTCCCTGTTATCGGCAAAGACGATTGGCCGTTCTGAACTTATCCATGTGTAAATTGGCGCGTTTTAGACAATGTTCTGATCCATCCTTAAGACGATCGGTGCTAATTTGTAACACTTTAAGGAAGCTAGAAAGAGAAATGGAGTCGGAACCACCTGAACCTTGTTATCCCAGCTTACCGGAAATGACGCCGCCTAGTAGGTTATCACCTGTGCCTGAAGTCAGCAGCTACGAGCAGAGCCTGAGAGAGATGACATCGTCCTCTGGTAGGGCAACACCGTTTCCCCAAGCGAACCCTCCTGATACTGATTCTGGGATAGGCGATGACGAAACGTTGCGACCTATAAATTGGGGTTCGGTGCTAAGCCTAACCTCACAAACGGACTTAGAATCCCTGAATAACAACGATTTATATGCAGAGCTAGGACTAAATAGTGATCAAGAATATAAAGACCCTATAGTGGCGCCTTCTCGGAACGAGAACGAATGGGACGGTTTTATGCATGTGCTGGTGGGTGGCTCGTAGCATTTTGCGAACCCCGCCATTTCTCAGGTTGTGATTACTTAAACAAACAGAAATTATTAAAGAAAAAAATAGAAAAGACTTGTGCAGTACAGGAATTGTGCAGCTATTGTTGACTGTTTTTATTTTTATAACGTTTTTTACCTAGGACAGCAAAACACTAGATAGATTTAGGGCGATTTTTACGCATTTGTTGACGATTTCTTGATCTCCAGCGCTCAATTCTTCAACATGGTTATTAAGTAGAGTCGTCAGAGATGTTTTGCAACTTACATATTAAAAGGATACACTAAAAACTAAATCATTGTTCCAAATAGATGAATATTTAAAATTTATTCCTCCATTATAATGATGATGTACAGGGATCAAAAAAAACATTAACTATAGTATAATTAAACGACAAACAATAATTCTTTCCACAATTTATTCTCACTTTATTTACTATTTAGTGTATCCACATAATTTAGTTTTTACCAAAGATTATTTAGACAAACCGATTTACTGCAATGCATATCTAAACTTTTTTGAAAAATTAAATTAGCCATTTTAATTTCTTTTCCCCCAAATTAATAAGACTGTTGCTCTAATGACGTATTTGTAAGATAAATTACGTAAGGTCAAACTATTGAACAGTACGTTTGAATATGAATTGCATGCTGTTTGCCCTAAATATTTTATAAATGCAGAGCTTTTTTATATATAAAATTATACATGTATCAACTATATTTATGGTTGGCTGTGAAGATTAATTATGTTGCACATAATTTGTGGCATTGAATTTCGCACTATTCACAGAAAAAGAAAATAACGAAAATAAGAAAAATCCGTGATATTTTTTCGTCTCCTTTTATCAATAGTAATTATAATCATGCCACTAATTTTAGGCGCTATTAATAATGTTAATAATTTGCACAACCAACCGTCTAGAGCATAAAAAGGTATATTTAGCAAAATGTACTTATGAATCTAATCAGCTATATTACAAAATTCGGCTGTGTTAAAGATTTTCTAATTGTCTAATTAGTAAATTATTAGATCAAAGGGAGCATAGTTTCATATATAGAAAAGTTTTCTCTGGTGACATACATAATCTCCATGATTATAAAATAATATACTACGCTCAAAGTGAGTTAAATGATATTATTTGGTGTTACTTGACCCATTTGGGCATTCCTCTGTATATAATATTGTAAATGGCTGTATATATTGTACATAAGAGAACTTAATAGGTTATATATGCATATAATTCATATATATGTTACATATATTTTAAAATTGTGTGAATTTATAAAGTTGGGAATATGGTTATACACATTACAAAACTCCCAGGCTGTATTCTTTATATGTTCTTCGACTGATACCATTACTTAATGAGTCCTTTTCTAAACTTTAATTTAAATATCAAGTGTACCGTGCAATATCTGATAAATATAATATTGCAACAAATAAAATATATATTTATATGGTAAAGTAAATATTTTATTTCATCTCAAACGCTATTTTTAGTCTTCCATGATAATCAATAAGGATACCACTATGTTGGCAAAATATTTACTCTTGTAATTTTGAAGTTACCGTTTTATTCCATCCCTTATTATTTTCGTCTGATTCAAATTTTACGTACCTTTGTTTGTTTATATATATATTGTAAAGAGTTCCAATCTTTTAATTACATTTATCTAACTCGACATAATGTGAAGTTCAGCTAATCTTCATTTGGGTTGCAGTAACGTAAAAAAATTTCAATTTACGTCTGTTTCCTTGTATGTACGTATTCTTCCTCAAGCAGCTGGGAGATTGAATCTAGTCCATCATTGGCCATTGATTACTAAGAAGTATATATGAGCCAGTATTATTTTGATTAATTACTTAAAACAATGGTAAATGATACTCGTTCAATACCGTCCTACACTTCTTAGAAAAATGGCTTCAATGATATATCTGGTAGTGTACACCATAGATAGATAATTTTTTTATATATATATTATATAAATATATACATATTTCTTGCCATGACATTTTATTACAATATTATCTTTTCGTTTAATCATGAATATTTCTTTTACTACAGAGATTCAAGCAATATCATATTTTACTTAAATTATTTGACAATCGGATGTACGTAATGACATATGATATTACTTGAAAGATATAAATTTGCTATCTTTATAATTTACATCATATTCATTCATTCATTTGTACATTTTAAAAGAAATATTCTTGATTAGTTAATTAAAAAGGCTATAAAAGTAAATAACTGAATTGAATGTAGGAAATATTTTTGACTTATATTACTTTAACAAGTTGTTTTTAACAAATCGAAAAAAACAATACAAGGGCACAATTAAAAACTGTTATACTAAAGATAACTTATTGTTGTGGTGCATAATTTACTTTGTTAAAATTACAGTTACAATTGAGAAATGAAATAGTCAAAAACATAAGGCAATCAAGTATTATACAGTTTTATAAAACAAAAACCAAAATAGCTGTGTTTTATTCTAAAAGGAAAATTAATAAAAATTAAATTAAATACATATACGATGTGCACAGAAATTTTGAACTATTTTGATAAGGTTGCAATAATTTTGAAACTATAGTTTCTAAATAAAATAAAAACTAACCTTTGTCAGGTCACAAAAATTATTGATCAAAATAAATTTATTTATTATAAAAAACAACGACATTAAACACAATTTGTAATAATGTAAACTGAGCATTTTTGTAATTCTGACAAATTTTAGTTATACTAGATGTAAGAAATAAAGTACTTGTACTTCGTTCGTCCTACATCGACGTGAAGTCAATAATAATTACGTACAACACTAAATGTGTGCAAGTAACATGTGATATCATGTAATATGTTAGTGTTAAAAATAAATCGGTATATATACATATTACCTCATAATTTGTGTTATTTTGCTACCCCTAAGAACCACAATATACCAACTAGGTAATTGCGAACTACAGGCATCATAGCATTATACTAATAGGTTGTACAGATTTTAATGAAATTGCAAAACTTAGCATATTTTGCTGTTTTCAATGATTTTATCTACTTGCCACACAAAGGCTAAAATATCCCTACAAATCCAAAATAATCAAATATTCAACCGCAAAGACTTCTGTACTGTATATAAGAACAATATTTTTTATTCATTACAATTTACCTTTGTTTAGGAATGATAATCATTAAAAAAAATATATTCAAATATTTGAAATACCTTTAAAAAGCCATTATATTAACTTTCGAATAACTGATGCCATCTATCCAGAAAATACATAATTAAAGGTGGAAATGTAATAGATCTGTTCGATTTATACAAAATGTTTTGCAACGGTATTACCAGGTCACATGCCTTGTTTATATATCTTATAAGTTATTCAACCGAGCTGCGTAAGGTGCTGATATCTGGCGGCGATAGTATAAAAGTACTGATGAATGAAATTAAATACCGCCAAATATTCATTGGAATGCGAGCTATGTTGGTTACAGATTCTGAAATAAACTTGGCAGTTAATAACAAAGTAAAACCAATCAAAATTAAGAAATTACAATGCAACATTATTAAAAAAAATTAATGGGCACTCCAAACCTGACACGCCATCTGAACGCCATCCAAGGGTACTTCAAACCGGTTGAATAACTAGATATATATAAACAAGGTCACATGTTTACCACGGTTACACAGTCAGTTGATATTAAACAGAGGGGTTGTTATTACAGATAATCAAGACATACTGTGTAAACTGACACTTGTAACAGCATAATATTTTGTTTAACTATTAAACGTTGTTACTAAAAACAGCTACTGACTCGATTTTCATTGTTCGGCGGTTCAGCTGCAGCTGCTATACAGCACACAAATATTTATATGCATATCGTATAATTGCAGGCAATACCAAAAATCGAAGCCAATATGAGCGTAGGCAAAGGGAATGAGAGAAAACCTAATTTACCTACACTAGTTTTCAAACTATATGCAAATTAGCGATAACGGAAATCTGTGAAAGGCAGATATATTGGATTTAAGAGTAAATAAGTCTATTTATTAGTGTATTCTCGAGTACTATTATCCCAAGAGTCTTACTCTCAAGTGTAGTTAAGCCCTTATTGCATATGTCTCGTTTTATATGTTGCCTTAAAAAAACTTACCAATACCACCCAATACGCAACTTCTATGCTTACAAAACATACTTATGTAGCATATCTCTGGATTCGCTGATGATTCAATCTGAATAATAGGTTTGTAATTTTCGTAATTCAGACCAATAAACTAGCGTCAATTTGGTTACCTATCTTTGTGATCACGTGACTTTTGGACTAAAGTAAAAGCGAGTAACATTTTTTGTGCGACTTTTGACTTATAAATTGAACAGAAAACAGTTAACGTACTGTACAAACGGAACAAATCAAAATAGGTTTACTACCGCGACATCTATAATTACAAAGAAACAGTGGCAAAGTAAAAGCGCTGCGCACATGTCGAGCATGTTAAATGTCAAATCAAACTTCTAACCTAACCCCATCCTAACCCTTAATTTTAGAAACATAACCTAGGCGACGTAGCCTATGCATATTTGATTTAATTCGTCAAAAACATTGCGAATAAATGTGAGAATATATATGTAGTATTTATACTGTAAATAAATACAATCAAATGGGTAAACGTGCTCTTAAGAAAAATCGAAATAGCCGCCAACATAAACAAGCTAAAAGTAAGCCCAAAAGAACCCGTAAAACATACAGTATTTATGAAAATAACAAAAAGGATAAAAAAAAATCAGACATTGAAAAAGAAATAAAACATAATGAGCTTAAGCAAGAAAGCGAACCAAAAAAGGCATTTGAAATGATCAATGCGGCCAACGACAGTATCAGATATTCCGATAGTGAAGAAGAAATAGATTCTATGACTCAGTTACGTTCAACGTTTTCTGAAAGTAATAAATTAATTGAGGACGATGTGGATTTAGAATGTGCAAGTGATGGTACTGAAAAATCAGATATGAATATAGAAGGAAATCTGGATGCTATTCTCTCAGATTTAGAAGAACTAGATGAAGACATTGAATATATTAATGATCAAGAATCTGATAATAGTATAAATAAAGACACAAGCGTTTCCATTATTAAAAACAATTTAGATTCTATAGAAAATTTTAGTTCCTCAGATCCATTTGTAAAACATATATCCTATGATTTGAGCGAAAGTTTATTACAGTCTGTACAAACTTTACCTCTTAATGTAGATACTTTTACTGAAGAATGGCCACATATTGGTAAATTTATCTCACAGATACCTAAATCCATTGAAGAAAAGACTGAAAGAAAAGAAGGCACAATAATTGAAGAGAAAATATTTGCACCTACAGGAAAAGTTCCAAAACGGATAAACTTAAATAAGGACACATTAGATTTGTTATGCATTAAATCCCAAATAGTAAATAATTTAGCAAGAGCAAATACATCTTTAGCTAACAAAGATAAATCAATACCTCTAACATCATTTCAGAGTGAGATATTTGCTGTGATAAATAATTATCAAGATTTATATTACCCAAAAAGAACTTTTGATAATGGGGAAGAAATAAGATATGTGTATTGTTTACATGTTATAAATCACATATTGAAAACGCGTATGAGGGTTATTCATCATAATGTTCGATTGACAAACAAGGATGATGTACCAGAAGAATTTAGGGATCAAGGTCTTGTTAGACCAAAGGTTTGTTAATATTACTAATTATAGTGAGCAACAATAGTTAGCATACATTTTTTTCATCAACCCAATTTGAGCTATATTAATATTTTGTTAAACAATTTGTAGGTTCTCATCGTTGTACCCTTCAAAAATTCTGCATATAAAATAATACAATTCCTTATTGATATATTGGTAACAGAAGATAAAGGAAATGTCATTAATAAAAAACGTTTTTTAGAAGATTTTACGGGTAACGAATTGATAATGCCGAAGAAAAATCCTAAACCAGAAGATTATGAACTGATATTCGCTGGGAACAGCAATGATGATTTTAAAATTGGGATTACAGTAACAAAGAAGAGCTTAAAGGTAATCTTACAAAACTTACCACCACTTATATACATATCGGTATTACTTGATAATTTTTAACTATTGATTAAAGTTATGAAATTATTACATTACCATTTATAAATTTTAGTTATATGCAGATTTTTATTCATCTGATATAATAATAGCATCTCCACTTGGCTTGAGATACACTATTGGAGCTGAGGGTGAACCTGACCGAAATTATGATTTCCTAGCATCTATAGAACTTTTAATCTTTGATCAAGCGGAAATTTTTCTTATGCAAAACTGGGATCATGTACTACACATAATGAAACACATGCACTTACAACCAAAGGAATCTCATGGAACAGATTTTTCACGTGTTAGAACTTGGTGTTTAAATGGTTGGGCAAAATACTATCGACAAACTCTAATCTTCTCTTCCATTGTATTGCCTGAAATCAGCGCAATATTTAATAAATATTGCAAGAACTATGCGGGAAAGGTGAAGGTAATCAAGACATATGAGAATGGGTGCATAGACCTAGTCTATGTTCAGTTACCCCACGTTTTTCAAAAGATTCACGCAAATAGCATTGAACATAGTTTTAATTCAAGGTATGACTATTTCATAAACAAAATTGTTCCACAACATCGAGATCCTTTAATGAAACAAACTCTGATATACATAGCAAATTATTTTGATTATGTTAAGATACGAAATTATTTCAAGAAGGAAGACATGAGTTTCGTACAGATTTGCGAATATTCTAAGGTCATTATTCTTGCTATGTCCAAGTTGTTTCCTTTAGTAATATTATGATTTATAGAGCGCAAAAGTTGCAAGAGCGAGGGATATGTTTTTCCACGGCGATGCACAGTTCTTATTGTATACTGAGAGACATCATTTTTTCAATAGAATAAAAATTAAGGGTATACGACACTTAGTATTTTATCAACCGCCAAATTTTCCAAACTTCTATTACGAAATATGTAATTTGATGCAGGTATGTATTAATACATTGTCCGAAATATCTAATGATGCTCTCGACAGCGCAGTGATTATCAAAAGTACTTACCTTTTAAACACGACCGTTCGGCTGGTAGTAGACACGTATAAAATACTCGGCAATTATGCAAATCAGATAGAAGAATTGAAATTATTTAATATCCAAAGGAAACGTATATATT
Organism: Cetonia aurata; assembly: GCA_949128085.1. Classification (NCBI taxonomy): domain Eukaryota; kingdom Metazoa; phylum Arthropoda; class Insecta; order Coleoptera; family Scarabaeidae; genus Cetonia; species Cetonia aurata. The sequence continues at coordinate 53,291,619 of OX421883.1, read as the reverse complement.
AAAGTTTAAATGCGCTTTAAATTGAAATATCTGTTTATAAAAATGAAAATGATATACATAATTGGTATTTACATCACTTGTGTTATTTAGTTGTAGGCAGGGACGTTTTGCTTGTTTAAAGCTTCATGCGCCAAATTTCCGAGGGTCGCTGCGAAATTCCAAAAGGTGCAATCGAACGCAGCTTGAAAGAAAAACCTGTTTAATAGATGGCAGTATAATGTAATTTGTCACCTTGCAACCCCTTTCTTTAGTCAAACAATTTTGTTGGAAAAGACTTGTAGTTCGTAAGACCAGTAATTCTTAAAACATCCCTGGTTGTAGTAAGCAAAACACAACAAATTATGTAAAAGTCACTATACCTTCAACAAACATTAACTACTGTAGTAAAGTATTATTTTTGCCTCTTCAACTGTAAACATAGCATTATTTGTTGGACAATTCAACAGTAGCTTGATTTTACCGCACTGGCGCGGTAACGCGCACTGCATATTTTCTCATTTCACAGTTTTCAATGTAAAATATGCATAATTTCCTTTAATTTAGTTGAAAAAGCACATTTACTGCTTTTCTTATTGGTGTTTTAATTGTTATCGAAAAATCATCATAAAAAGAATTCACTTTTACTTATAATTGTTAGGCTATGAGTTACGGGCACCGTTGGGTCATTGATAGATGGCGTGCGACTCCAACGTAAAATCCCATTTACACCGTGCATCATCTATCAATGAACCAACAGTACCCGTCACATCTATTTTCCCGTATTTACTCGGAAACTAATGGAGATAAAAAGTTGTAGTAAACTCCAGTGTAATTGAGACGACTTTATACATAAGGTTCTGCCATTTACTCCCTCCCCAATTTTATTTTTTTCAATTTGTTCCCCTGTTCTTTTTCGCAAGTTTTCGGCAGCTACTAGGCTTACAAAAAATATGCCACACAGTTTTAATGCCTACAGATAGCCTCAGGCTAGTTAAAACTGTAAATAACTTTCGAGAATTGGATAGTTACGAAAGTATTTATATACTTAAGAACAAAGGTAAACTATTGAATGCCGACAAAGGACCTATACCCGAGTCCGGCTTATACGAATTACTGTAATTTATTTGCTAGGTCGTTACGTCCCACTAGATTTAGATAGTATATAAGCCTTGTTGTTTGTAAAAGATGTCAGTGTTATTCCACTAGTGTTTTGGTGAAGAGCATATCTTCCAAGGTTTACCTTAGCCGAAAACACTATGTTTAACACTGCTCTTCACTTGTTTCTACTGAAGATGGCAACTTAGTTGCCGAAATACGTATTTAGATTTGTTATCTAATTTTGTGGTAAGGGATTTTTTCACCTTTCTTTTGGGATTTTTGTTATAGTTTTCAAGCCACAGTCTCCACCCATCACAGGACAATACCAATGACAGGAACGTCAACGACCAAATGTCAATTGTGCAATTTGACAAGTCGGATAAAGCCAAAAACTGTCAAGTGACATTTGTTCATTGACGTTCCTGTCATTGTTGTTGTAATCATATCGATTAGTTTGACATTAGAAAGGATGACAATGGGGGTACAATTTGGAAAAAATAAAGTAAGGGACGGTGGTAAAAGGAGAGTGCTATAATGGTAGAATTTTATGTACAATGTCATCCCAATTACAGTGGAGTTATGTAAACAAGACTTTTATATAGGCAGTCGAATTGTCTGGTGTTAGCAATCTGCATTTACCGGCTGTTACATCCCATCATATTTTTTTAAATAAAATTTTGCCGGAATCGCGCCGCAGAAACGGTCGTTGTGAAAACGCTATGTGTGACTTCACGTTTATTGATTTTTTTAGATTAAAATTTGAAACAAAAGTGAAAATTTGTGTTTGCGTAGTAGGAACAATTGTTGGCACGGTTGCATTATTTATTAAAATAAACATGCTCACTTTTAAACAAAAACATTTTAGTGATTAACTTGAGATTATAAAATAGTTATATAAGCAAAAATTGGAATATTTATGTAGCCATGTAATTCTCATTATACCCATGAACAATAACTTAGAACTTAACTAGAAAAGAAAACACATTCTGCAAAAATAAATAAATGTATAAACTCCCTTAATTTTCACTTAAAAAAGCTAATTCTAAAAAATATGTAATAATTTCAATACACATTATAATATAACGAAATTTAGGAATTGATGGCGAACACGTATATATTGTGCCAAATTTATTCCAGAAATCCGAAGATAATATTTATCAAGTCTATCTCTTTATGATGAGTATTTTAAAAGTTTTAAAAATGGTCAAAACTTTTTAAACACTCGGAAAAGATGTGGCAAACCCTATATGAGGAGGCTTGAAAAAATAAGCAGATTTCAAATACGCAAAAAGTATAGTATTTAATTTAATTTTAAAATATGAAGCTTAAGAAGAATACCTATACCTTTTCTCAATATTTTTTTTTTTATATATAATTGGGAAATGTTTTTCAAAGGTAGGTAGGTATCTAGTACTTTTCATAATCACTGCTATAGACGGCAGCATTGATTTGTCAGGCAGTGTATAAATTATTAGTACTATAAATTCACGTATTTTTTATTGGTTTAGGAAACAAATATGAACAAAAAAATTGGAAGCATATCTAACATGACAGTAACAGTACTCTACACCAAATATGATGTACAGCAATTAGCAGAAATTGTCGGTATGAATAGAGCAGCTAACATGGTGCAATCAACAAAAAACGTCCATATGTTAGTTACAGATGGAGATTAAAAAGAATTTAATGTGTACCTATATATGTATATGAATAAAAGAAGTATTTCAAATTATGAGTGTTTTAATATATATCATATATATTTAATAACCAACAATAAATAATTTTTAAGAGTAGTCTATTAATATCTTTAACTAAGTAAATTACAAATAAAAATAGTATTACTTAAGGCATAATATTTCACTAATATTCGTGGAGTACAGAAACAGGAAGCATATTCTTACAGAAAAGATACAACACACAACTTTATATGTTTAAGACATTATCAATTTTTTATAAAAGTATTTTCTATAAAATAATTTATTTTTTATATCCATTTTATTAAGACTTGACTCTTCTCTATCGTCGTTGATGTCAATCAAAGTATCTTCAGTTGTAGGACTTGTGTAGATATCATATACATCCGTGGGGGAATCCATATGTTTTTCAGAAACATCTAAAACTAACAATACAGAATAGCTGAGATAAATACATAATATATAGTGAAACTTGCTAATGTCTATACTTGAATAAAAATATTTATCAGCGCAAAAACTGAGAATAAGCAAGCTTTTCGAGTTACAAGTAGAGGCTTTAAGACTAAACATTTATCGGGAGTCGTAAAATATATAACAATAAGGAATTTGCGTTATATTTTATTTAATACATTTCATTATAATAAATTGTATTGCAAATTTTAGATATTTTCATTTTAAAATTAAATTATTCAGACATTATTGCTAAATTTGCTTTGATTTTGAAATTTTCGAATATTCCTTAAAAATGTACGTACTTAGGCACCCAAAAAAAAATGTTTTTTTGAACTAAAACTAGAATTTTTAGACCAATGACCAGCTGAACATTTAAAAATAATGCAATAATCAATTTGTTTCTTGTGTTACTTGTTAGATAATAGTTTCTACCTGCAAAAACTCACCCTGCTAATTACTCACACACATCTTTTCTAATTTCCGTAAAATGTATAACATGGCTTTTTGATTAATAGTTAAAAAAAAATCTAGACATTTAATGTTGAATTTTAGTATAGAATTTTTATTTTCTATTAATGTAAAATTATTAAAATATAGTTGTACCAGCTTTTTCTCTGCAAAGCGGAAGCTCCGTTACGACAGCATTCTTAATTTCTTTAGGGTAACCCTTCCATAAAAACACGTAATATAAAGACAGCATTATAGCAGCTAATGAGACAAAGAAAACGTATGCAACCACTGTAAGTACTCTCACCAACTTCTTTTTATGTTTAGGCTCATAAAGTCTATCTTTGGCTTCTTCACCCGCCAGTTTGATGCTTGTATCAAGACTAGGAGCCTTCACCCAATGTGCCTGTTCGCAATTCAATTTCAAACTGTTATTGGAGATTTTTTCAGACATTTTTCACATCGAAACCGATTTTCTTCTAAGTACAGAAAACACGTACTGCACGCACCGTGTATTATAAATGTTCGGCATGTGCTTCACTAAACACGATCGTGTTTAATAATAAATTATATTGGAGTGTTTGCAAATCTGGCCGGCGCAATGTTTATTTTATGTATGTATTCTAGATGTATATGGAAAGCAAATGGACTTATATTTTACAATTTCAGATAATTCTCTTTAGTCCGCAAGCATATTTTTCGAATTAGGGCAGGATTGTTTTGATTCTTTATACCGGTTTTCTTAGGAATCGATAATGCATCAGCTGTGATAGGGTCTACGGAATTTGCGCATTCTCAAACGTATCTGCGTCTATTTCTGAAATAACGCCTAAAATCGGATGTTTAGATTTATTAAATGTTTCTATGGATTAGTATGTACCTATAGTGAAATCGATCCTGAACAAATCTCTTTTCCAATATTATAATAATTTATCTTATCAGCATAACTAGTATATTCTGCGTTTGTAATGGCATGAAAGAATAATTTATCCATGCATTACAATTATTTTATATTAATATACACGTTTTGTAAGTAAACGGCTGAGCAAAAAGTAAGGTATGATATATAAATACAGTAGGTATACTGCACATAAAATTGAATTTAATTCTTTTTTTCAATTTTTCAATTCAATGTATTTACGTTTTTTGATTTATATACATATAGTACCTTACCTATCTGAATATACAGGGTTTTCAACAGAAGTGGGTAGTTACAAGATTTCGGGCTTATAACGAAACAAATTTAAAAATTTGCAATTTGCAATAGTTTGGTGTACCTACTTTCTTTCTTAAATATTTCCAAGGTTCTTATACACTTCCTATTAACCAAAAGTCGCCAATATTTTAAATGAAACATATTTTACATTTTTGAATTCGGCATAAAATTATAGGACCACTACAATTAGCGCTTCTTATACCTATTCTCAACTGTTTCTAAAATATTATAATTTTTGTGAAAATTTTGACAGTTGCACCGTGGCACGTAATTTATTATTTTTCACTTGCTTTATGTGCCAGAGATCCAGCATTTTAAAACAACCACATACTAACATTGTTTCACCGGAACGTAGTAAAACTTTTCCTTCATCTTATACAGGCTGTCTGAAAATTAGTGATATATCAAAGAATCTTTAAAGCAGTAAAACTCTTTTTTTCAAATAGAACATACGGTATGTTTGAACATTATTTGGTGGAGAATTAAATTCTACACCGATTTACTGCAACATTCCCTATACCTTGGATAGTTTTCTTTAAAAAACTCGTTTTATTAACATTGTTTGCCAAACGGAGTAAAACTTTCCTTTCAGATTATAGAGCGTGTCTAAAAATTAGTAACTAATCAAAGAATTTTTAAAGTTGTAAAACTCACAAGATTCGAAATACGCTAAAACATTAATCTCATTCTCACAAACGAGTTTATCGCGGTTTTTCTTGATTTAACACACTACCAGTTGTTAAAAAAAGTGTTACAAGTTTTCTCTATTTCTTTACATCTATTGGCGGAAAATGACGGTATGGCATGTATATTAAATATTATAGGCAAGTTCTCGCAATTCTTTGGCGTGGCCTAATATTTATCTATTCAAGGATAAATGACACATTTGACAACAACGCATATAGTATTTGACGATTAGTCGCGTGCATCGATATTTATCTTGTGTGTACATATAACATAAAAAATATCAAAGTCATAGCCAGTGGCGTAGATAAGAAATTTGACCCCCCCCTGCACATTTTTTAGGGCGCCCTTGAGCAATTTAGAAATGGTAATTTAATTTTTTCTTGCTTCAATTTTCGTTTATGCGCACCACTCATATATTTTTTTTACTCATTTTTATTCGAGTACTTTAACAAAACCTCAGTATAATGTCACCAACGTCCGCTAAATAGCATCGTCAAAATAACTCATGAAATGGAAGATGTTTTCAATTAAGGGTGCTCTATGTTAAAAAAGATTTATATCTATTTCTATTCTAGTACTGCCACAAAAACATGAATACTTCAAATGAACTTCCCAATCGCCAAAGTGTGTGAAAACACTTTGATGTTAAAATCAAACTACATCTTCCAATATTTCTTATTTGTTTGGTTTATAATTTAAAACTATAACTAATCGTAGTTGTCGGTAGGCATATATAGGTAATACCATCGATGTAATACTTACGATTATTGCCTATATAACAGTCAGATGTGGCAATATTGTTGTAGTCGATAACCGGTATAAACACAATATAAAAAAAATAAACATTTTGACGATGTTATTTTAAAAGCGCAAACGAAAATAATATTCGGCGGTGTCTTATGTCGCCATTACCGTAGTAGTACGGGGGCCCCTAAATTTTCGGGGCTTCCCCGTCTTGCGGGGTCTGCGAGCGCCTTATCTACGCCACTGGTCATAGCCTACTCAAGTAAAATATTATTCGACTATTTGAAAGCATATGTAAAACGAGCATTTGAAAGAAAACTATTGAAGATATATGTAGGTATAGGGAATGTTACAGCAGAATTTAAATCTGTAGCAAACAATGTTAAAACATACCGGGTGTTCTATTTAAAAAAAAAAAAATGGGTGTTACAACTTTGAAAGTTCTTTGAAATATTACTAATTTTTAGACTGCATGTATAAGATAAAGGGAAACTTTTACTTGGTTTTGGTGAAACAATGTTAGTTTGTGCTAATTTTAAAATGCGGGACTTTTGGTACACAAAGCAATGGAGTAAATGCCAACACTTTCACAAAAATCGTAATAACTTAAAAACAGTTGAAGATAGGTATAGGGAATCCTATATAGTTGTAATGGTTCTTACAATTTTATATTGAATTCAAAAATATAATAATATACACGGTTTTCCATTTAAAATAACAGTTCATGACGACTTCCGATTAACCGGGAGTGTTAGCAAATTGTAAATATTTTAGAAGGAAAGGAAGCAGGTACACCAAGCTATTGCAAACCCCATTTTTTAAATCTGAAGAGTTTCGTTTAGCCAGAAAACTTCTAACTTTCAACTTCCGTGGAAAAACCTGAATGATCTACCGTGTATCTTGTATTTATGGCGCACGTAGCAGCGTTATTGAAAAAAAAAAACTATACAAACTTTACGCTTCTTTACTATCTGATTAAAAAAAGTTAATCTTATAGTTGAAGCCCATGTTGAGCAGATTAATCAAAAATATTATTAAAAATTTTTTGTATCCAAAAATACAAAAAATTAAATAAACATTTTAAGTATATTCAACCTAAAAAAAGCTGCAAAAAGCTAACTAACATCTAACATACTGTGCTAAAAACTGAAAACACTATGTGGTGTGACAATGTGACAGAACACCAAATGAAAAGAAGTCAATATCTGTTGAAGTAAAGTAAGTCAATAAATTATAAAGATATTACAATTTAGATAAATACGAATGCTATAGGTATGCATACTATATTTAGCTTTTACTTACAAAACAATTTTTATTTCATTATTTATTAAGATTGTTTAAAGACCCCGAAAATTTCGAAGGGTTTATTTGCACAGGTTTCCATCCAATTCCTAAACTATCTTATATGTGTATCTAAAGAGAATGTTTATTCACAATTAATTTCGTATTTACTCTTTCCTCGAGAGCTCTACCGGAGCTTTTCTGCTTTCGATATGATTATAATAGTAATAAACATTTTGGATTAAATAAATCATAATGTGTACCTACCTTGTTGTCTGTGTATACTTTTAACTTTGCCGAATTAAGTTTGTTTTAACCTCATCGGTAGCGCGTAATTAATGAGATTATTTGGAATATGGACACTGACCAAAAATGAAGGATAATTTCAATATTAAATAATTAACACATTTCTAGACCCATTTAGGGATCAAAAATTATATTTTTCTACTTAAAATTTAAAAGCATAAAAATTCCAAAATTTGTTTAATTTCATCTTGCTTGGTCGGCATTATATAAGGCAATTTAATAAATTGAGAACTTGAAGGTAGACTATCCAATATCATAAATATTACGTCACTTTTGTAATATAACGAATTAAGCTAAAAATCAATACCCTCATTCTTTGAAAGTACTTGTAATGTATACACGTGTAATTTTATTTTATTTTTTGAATAAATTTCTCCTAAAAATATGTAATATTTTATGCTTATCAAAAAGAATGAAAACTAATAAATATACACAAAGAAACAATAAATCAGTATATAGGTATACGCACCTGAAGTTTCGCTTTCATTATTTGTAGCATTGAGGTCATTTTCGTCAGCTTCGATAAATACTTCACGAATGGAACTATTGATGAACTTATCAATCGTTGAATTTTTAATATCCTGCAACTTATCCTCTGATATGTATTCATGGTGATTTCTTACATAGTTGAACCCACTAATGTTCCCTACATCTTCTTTGTAGCTATCGTGATAACCGTAATCTGCAAAACCTATTCGATGTTGCATTGTAGGATCTGTTCTTCTAGCTAATGTAGGCTGACCATCCCACATGAACACATAGTATATTGATAAAAGAATCGCAGCCATAGAAACACTTAGTACGTACGCTAATACTGTCAATACCCTGATCAATTTCTGTTTTGATTTCGATTCGTTACGGGTATCACTTTTTTCCGCTGCGTCCTCGGAAACTTCATTTTCTTGTTGTTCTTCCGCCATGTGAGTTCTGATTACTAAAACTGTGCAAAGATAGCTAATGAAAAGAATAGCAAAGAAGCTATGTGCTTGGTTCATTGTGCAGTTATTTTTGTATTTTTAGGATTTATATTAGGATATTTTTATTTCCAAACCAAATAAACGAATCTATGTCTTTGAAAAAATGTAATGTGTAATATGTCAAATAGATATTTAACCGAATTTTATTAATGTACATCTGGTTACTTACCACTTTTTTGCCCATTGAACAAAAAATTACACGAAGAAAGAAGATAGAAAACAAATCAAAATTTACGCGACAAGTTTACTAATTGTACGCGAGACTTAAAATGCCATAAATAAACTTTTCTAGCACTGTACAGACTTATGGATTAGGTAGGTACTAAAAATTCGTCATTTAGCAAATGATTTAAAAAGAAAATGCAATTTGAGCGAAATTAGTATAATTGCAAATTTAAAAATAATCACCTTATTCGTCGCCACTGATGTATGCAAAAAATGTACCACATGCGACATAGGGGTTTGTTATTTATATTGAAATTGCGGATCGTCGGAAACTCGTGAACGTTATGCAAACAAATATGATGTATGGTTTGCTTCTTCGTCGAAACACATGCGCAAAAATCATCCCGCAACAAATAAAACTTAATTGAATTAGTGGATATTGTAACAGATCAGGGAAAGCTTACCCTATTTTATGCTCACAATTAGATATAAGAGACATACAAGTTCGTTTTAGGGCATATAATAGCTACTCCTGTGCATTATTTAAAAACTTTACTTTTTTATATTAGCTATTTAAGATTAAGGGTATTTCAATCTCTCCTAATAAAGTTCCTAATAAAACTTATTAGCTGAATATCTGAAATAACCTTAAATTTTTCCTATACATATTAGCTGAATTGTTATTATAGATACTCTATTATATAGGAGATTGAAATATCGGCCCTTAATTAGAATGTGATGTGATTTATTTTCAAATTAATTCAATATTGGCTTATAAAACTAACCTAAACACATTGTATAAAAAGAAGTAAAATATAAAAAAACATAACAATATAAATGTAAAATAAAGCAACAGTAAAAATAACAAATAATAAACATTTATTTATTACAAATCAAATTTATGATATCCTTTGCCAATAAAATGTTCAAAATAACAATATTTCTATTTATAGACATTATTTCATGTATTTATAATATATATAGGTATAGTATACACATTATAATTTGAAACTGTTATAAATAGAGAACGTTTTGAAGACCGGCTTTATCAACAGTACGTATGTCTGTGTGTGCTGTTAATATCGCCTTTATTGCTGTTTTCGATTTGATCCAAAGTACGATCGTATTTTTTATACGATACGCAAATTAAATATATGCGTTTCATTTGAATAGATCGAATGGATTTTTTTTTAGTGGTGTATAGATATCCTATAAAATTAAGATCCTGATATCCGATACTTCCGAAACCTCAGCTCCGGATCCGCTATCCGAAACCTCAGATTCGGATCCGCGATCTGAAATCTTGGATCCGGATCCGGATTCGCTATCTGAAGCCTCGGATCCGTTATTCGAGATCCGGATCTATTAAATATTTATTTGTTGAATGTGTGTACAAGGCAGAATATTGAAGTCGTATGCAAAATAGGTATAATAAGCAAAGTGCTTTCATTTGCAAACATATACGAAAAGTACTGAATAAATAAATGCAGTAAATCCTCTACATTCGCGAGGGTGTGTAAAAGGAGGCCGGAGTTAAATTATAAAGACAAAGTATGTAAGAAATCGTAAAAATTTACAAGCAGAATATAAAATAATATAATTTAACAACTTATGTTAGGTTTAAAAATAAATAAATTTCTAAAATGTTTGAGTTTAAAAAATTACGAATAATTGACGACAAACAGAAAAGCGTTTCCAGAGAGAAATTTATTGTTATGAAAAGACAGCATGTTTTTAAAGAGAATAAATAAATCGAACGCTAAAAAAAATATTCTTCTGCATGAAGAGTGTAGTTTATAGCGTTTTCGACTTTTGCACTTTATGCGTAGAGTAGATCTATTTCCCTTACTGATATTAGGTATTAAAATAAGATGGAAATATAATCAGTGGATAAAAGTGCAGTAAGTCGAAAATGCTTTTAGATTGAGAAGTTCGAGCAAAAAATGGCGCTCACGCTCACATCATATAAACAGTCCGCTTGTAAATTAAGTATGATAGGCAAAATACGAAATAATTGATATATGGTAAAGTATATATACCGAAAACAGAAAAAAAACTGTTGTTGTAATGAAGGATTACAAATAAAATGCTCAACTGGTTTAATATTCCGAAACAACATACAGCGTTACTGCAACCATGCGTGACACTTCTACTTGCATAAAGTTAGCTATATGAATATACCACATGTAATACAATATGTCTATGATATACAGTATGGCAACCGTTCATAGCACGATGCATGTATTAGTAACTACTGGTCGACTATAAATGGGCGTGCCACCTTGAATTGCCACGCCTACTTAGCGGCACGCGGATGGCATTTACAAACGATACCGGACGTATTATAAGTTACACGTATAAATGTATTGGGGCATATAGGCAAATCAAAGTCTTTTAGAGTTCTATGTTATAGCATAAGTGATTAATAACATTACATGTGGTAGAAAATACTATTCCTGAAAAATAAAAAGCACTGTTAGAGATAGTGTGTTCCTGATATAAGTAAATATTTTTAGTTGTTTGAAGCATCAGATAATCACTGATAACATGTCAGTGAAGTAATTCATCACAGCCTCATAAGCAACATAAAAAATCAAAAATAAATAATCAGAACTCCTAAACTTTAAAATAAAAACTAAAATAATATTGTTCAACAAGTATAAAATCTAAAAACGCAACTATAATAAAATAATGGAAAATAAAATATTTAATTCTTAAAACAGAATTGTATTCAACGTTACAATAAACCTGCAATTAGCTAAAAGAGAATATTATTCTAAAACAATAATAAAATTTGAAGTAAATTAATTTATTAAGTGTTCAAATAAACCTCCCTCTTGATAAGAACAGTAACCCAACCGATCATAAAAATTCCGACGCACATTTGTTAACATATCTGTTGTGTGCTGTGACAGTATTACCACTGTGGTATTACTGATTTCAATAATTCTCGCGCGCAGTTCCTCTAGGTTTGATGGCCGTTGATCACCGTATCTGTATATTGTATTATGTAAAAAGGGCCATAAAAAGAAATCGATTGGAGCTAGATCAGGGGACCGCGCTGGCCATTTAATGGGGCCCGAGTTACCGATCCATCTGTTTTCAAAAACCGCGTTTATAAAGTTTGTTACAATGCGTGTATTGTGTGCTGGGCAACCATCTTGCTGAAACCATAATATATAACTAATCTGAGGAAGACAACAATAAAAAATAAGATTGTCGAAACGTCATGAAGAGTTTTATTGAATAATTCATTAAATTTAAAAACCAAGCCGCTAAATCAAGAGAAAAAAAAACAAAAATATATTGTTTGTTTACATTTAACATAAACATTATCTGTGCATATATAAATATAGTTGTTTCCTTTTTAAAATACTAAAAATTAAAATTTGTCGTAAAAACTAAAATACACTTCAATCTCTCCTTAATAATTTAAAATTTAAACTTATTTTGAATTTTAATTTATAAAATATTTTTTCTTCTAATGTGTACCTACATTTATGATTTCGAAGAAATACAAACAGTTTCTACGTTTTTAAACGCTCAGCAGCAAGAATGTGTTTTTAGGTAAGTATGTATATAGGTAACAATGGTTTGCATAAGTTATTAGAATTAATCTAAAGCAAGTATTTACATTGAGGTTTCGGATAGCGAATTCGGATTTGAGGTTCCGGATAGTAGATCCGGATCTAACGTATTAGATAGCAGATCCGGATCCGGATATCTGTATAGTAAGTTACCCGTATCCGAATAACAGCACTAGTTTTTGTGTGTTCTCATACAACAACCATTTCACAAGAATTTACGTAGCTTTTCGTTTTGTTCTAAAAGGTGGTTGAAAAGTCCTATCCCATAAAAACGAATAATAATATAATATATTTTCGATATAGAACTTTTTACTTTTTTATTTAGTCCAGTAGTTAGTGTATGTGTTAGTGCGTATATGCGTCCTATTGGGTTTGTACAAAAGACAACAATCAGAAGAACTTTCATCTACCAAACCAAATACTGAATCACAGAATTTCCTTAAGATATTTTAAATTATAAAGAACTCAAAAAATACTACAAACTACCATTAAAGTTTAATTTTTTTGACATTCACTTTGTCTACATTTTGTTTTGGTTAGTTGTAAGTATCCTTCAGGTCAGTACTTCCGAGTATTTCGAGGCAGTGGCGTAAATTACACCCCCAGCCATCTGAGGGATCCTCATTCGCCTGGGCCCATCCTTAAAAATAAAATATCATATGTATCGTATTTAAAATAGTACCTATATTTTTGTTAGCAATATTTTAAAAATATTGTTACGAGCATCAGTTAAGTTCTATCGAGATGCGATGAGAACATTCTCGAAGTGGTCGCGCGGTGTTTAAATACACCGCAGCGATTGTGCGAGGCAGTCAGTTGTAAAACGATGGTGAAATCGATCAAATCTAAGCGAAGAGTACAAGTGGAAAAGGCGAGTTTAAAGAAATAAGTGAAAGTAAATTAGTGAATGTAAATAAATAGTTATTAAGTGTTTTGTTAGTAATTAGTGATAAATTAGTTTGTTTTCTTTGACTTTAAAACAATTTTAAACGCCTAAATAAATCAATTTCATTTATTACATCGCCGGTGTTGTTTCTTTGAAGCCCGTTTTTGCGCTACGCCACTGCTTCGAGGAACGGTACAGTTAGTAAAACAAATTGAAAACAGATTTTGATTCGATATAACATTCAAATACTTATATGGAAGGACTATAGCGTAGTTAATAGACATAAGAACTAAACTCAATCAAATAATATGTGTACTTATATAGGTGCTAGCTTATGCATAATAGGTAGGTACTGCAATTTAAAATCGGTATGATTAAATTCAAAATGCCCTTAATCTGAATCATTGTTGACATCAACCTTGTCGCTGGAATGAGAAATTAGGTTGATTCATAATCGATATTTTCACAGAAAAAAAAAGCTATTAGACAAATTAAATTATAGAAAATCCACTCTTGCTATATTTTTATAGTATGGAAAAATATGATTCCGTTCTTTCGATTATATTATTTTATACAATTATCCTTACTGCGGCCACATGTATGTATATTTACATATTTACATCAGAGCTATATTGAGCTATATTTACACAAGAAAGCAAGTAAAAAAATACAGTGCGTAGCGCTAAGCGCAATTTTTGTATCATATTATTTGCATTCTGTTCTGTCACATGTAACTGCAAGTCACAGACACTCACAGACACTGCAAGTGATATATGAGTACCATGTAGGCTCAATAAATATTTAAGTAATTTATTAAACGTACGCAACAAAATTAACTGGATTGTTGTAAAAATTTGAAAGCAATACAGTACAAATATAAACAAAGGAAGATGATGAACAATGGTTAGTCTATCTAGAAATGTGAACACAAATTCCGGAGTAAGTAAAATTCTAACCTATTATATAGAATCTATCAGTAGCATGCTATGATTTTGTGGACGTTCATACGTCATTGTATTTGTGTTATCGGTTATTGCAAAGAAGTAGAGGACGATTAATAAATCTTTTTAAGGGAGCCACATTTTTTAGTGAATCCCAAAACATGGATGACAGAGAATTGTTAGCGCCTATACTAGAATCATATGGAATATTTAAACCATTGAAAACTGTGTCATTAATGAGCTTGCATACATTAGCAACCCTCGCCCTGGAAATTACAGCAATAGTTTATGCAATACTAACTCCAAATGAATCCATGAAATGCAGAGAATATTTTTTATTGATATATATACAAATTGGATTATGGTTTTTTACATTAGTAGGTTATGATGTCTAATAAATTCTAGATTTTAATGTACCCTTATTTATTTGTTTTAGATAATTGATCAGATTTTGCGCTGTAAACATTATGCATTAAGAATAAATGGATATTTAGATTTTTACAAGAAAACCCAACTTCACCATCGCCTCCCTTTTTATATTGTGAGTACATGGCTAGCTTTTGTTGCATTAATACAAACACTAATGCAACATTTTTATGCTGATAATTTTGCTGAAAAATGTATACAAGGAGGATTATTATCGCCAATCGGATATCTGTGTGCATTATTTACAACTGAATTTTGCGTTGTTTTTGGAGTTAATATAAATTATATTTGTAAGTAGTTAGATTCTTATTATGTAAACTAGATTATCCATGATTAATACTTATAGTTCGTGTTGTAAAGTTCAACAAGCTACAGCCACCACCTGATGTGCAGAGGGAAGAATGGAATGCGTGCTCCACTGTAGATAGTTTTGCCCAAGGCGAAGTTGGTTATCGGCAACCAAGCGACAAGGTGTACGATTTTATGGAAAAACAGGTTGTATGATTCACATACATATTTGATATATGAATGTAGAGGTATGTATATTTTTCAGGCTGATTTAATTAGGCATTTAAAGGACCACAACGCCAAATTAGGGGAAAAATTGATGATATTAAATGCCCAAATGCAAAGTAGAGTTAGAACATCATCTAACAATGCATAATTAGTGAAAAAATTTGTGATATTTGTTTACGTTTATTTTCTTTGTTTAACTGACAATTTAGATATTATCAACTCTTTTCTGTCCCTTCATGATAGTTCGATCTTTATAATTATTTTTAATAATTTTGAGTGTATTTAGTATATAATAATATGATGTACATAAATCACTGTATATAATTATTGCACAAGCAATAAATATCAATGTTTTCTTATTACTTTAATAAAAGAATATATATTAGATACTTTTTATTTCATACATTATTAAGGGTTCAATACTTTTAATCAATGTTAATAACAATTTCTATCACTTTTATTATTATAATGCCCCTGGAGTATACATGTGTACATCATAAAAGTAGATGTAGTAAAAAGAAAAGCTTATGTTGGCTTTCAAATAATTAATTCTATTCTTTCTTTTTTAAAAGATATGTATACAATGTGTTACTTTACTACGAGACAAATTTCTATTATTGATTTTGCAACAAAAAAATATATAAAATACAAATTGGTGCTTTACAAATATTGGCTCTGGCAAATTGTTACTTTTGTAACCTACACAAAGTAAGGATAACTAAAATGATTTTCTTTGTATTCACAGGTGGTAAATTATTTATGCATTGAAATGTATAAACTATGAAAAACATAACTTGTCTTAATGTGGTATTTTTGAGATATCGAATTCTTTAGAAAAAAGGCATTTGAAAACCCTAAATAATAGACCAATTTTTTTAGCAAAAGCTTAAGGTCCTACAAAATCATTATAATTGTGTGATAGACAGAAATAATCTGAGGTAACGAAGCGTACACTATCCTCCTATAAGTTTATGGTAAAAACCGAAAAGTGTGCGCAAGAACTAATAGTTATAGTCGGATAGGGGAGTGATAAATGTCATTCGTCGCAGAGGTTTTGATGGTATAACGTATTCTTTACTATTGAAATAACTATCATGTTAGGGTTGTTATTTATTTGTTGGGAGAAGGTTCTAAGCACTGACATCTATTGACGTATTGTATCATCCCCACTGACATTTTGTCGAACTCATAAGAGTTCAGAGTTCCAACCTCCGGTTCTGGTAGAGATTTTGTAAGTTCCAGACATCGCATTAACACTCATTTTAGGATTAATAACGGACATTAAAGTTGTCGCCATGTTCTTATTGATCATAAAACTAATCCATGTTGAATCACTTCAAAATATTTTAATCTTTAAGAAACGTTTCGCTATACCGGATGTCGATAATAGCTTCATTATCTTAATTAACACAGTACTGCTTTCTACATATTATTTGAAGGCAACTGATATCCTGCCAAAAGCGTTCCTTGAGATTACCCTCAGTGCGAACGAACAGGAGCCAATGGAAGAGACAATTGTAGATGAGATGTTAGATGAATGGGAGCATAAGATCCAATTCACAGGCATCCACTTTAGGCAGAGACACGTTCGGCAGAATGACGCACACCGCTACTATGTTTCTCCCCAGCTGCAATCAAGGGCTAAAGAAAAACCTATGGAATGTCCCAAGCCTGAAGGGTGAAGGTAAGGGCCAGCTCTTAAGCGTGGGAATTGACCAAACTTTCTACCAGACCATCAAGAGCAAAGAGTACACCAACCATTGTAGGTTAGGTAAAATATCCGTTCATATGCTCAGGAAGCAGCAGAAGGATTGTGCGGAAGAACTCACTCCTAGCATAAACCCGAAAGTGATGTGGAGAGCACTGGCAGTCTCCACGTTTCAGACCTGTATCGCGTGAAATCCGCATCCGAAACGATGGAAGCCGAGGAGACAGAAGAGGAGAGGAAACCCTTATGAACTTACAAGAAGGGGACAGGACCCTTACCGGTAAGGACGACATCCTTACCGTTAATTAAGGAATAGCGAGATGGCCGGCATTCGATTCGCCTAAGTGAACGTTCGTCACACCAAAGGAGCATCAGCTGTAACCTCCAGAACGTTCACTAAGCAACATCTAGGTATGGCGTTAATCCAAGAACCTTGGGTCTATAAGAAACGCGAGAACTCGCATGAAAGGCTGTATCCTAGTTAGAGACAATATTAATCATGTTTCTTTCGCCAGAATTCATGAGGACAGATCTTGTCTCAATTCGAGTATACCTCACATTCAAAGGGAAACGCCAAGAAATCGTTATAGCCACATGCTATTTCGATGAGGATACGCTTGGATCACCTCCCGAACTGCAGAACCTAGTAGAATACTGCCAGAAGAGGATACCACACTTATAGGATGCGATACTAACGCACACAACACTGTTTGGGAAAGCACACCAATCAGAGAGATGAGAAACTCTTAGAATATATTCTTGGTAACAACCTTCTCTCGTACACAACGTAGGTAATATCCCCACTTTTGTAACGAGAGGTAGGGAGGAAGTGTTAGATATTACACTAAGTATATTGAACCTGAAAGTTCTGCTAAAACACCCTTCTCTTTCTGGAAAGGGTTACTGGGATACCCACCTTCACATCAAAAGCAGGGCAGAAGGATACTACGCATTCGAAATCTCAAAGACCTATCAGCCTAACATCATTCTTTTGTGAAATCGGTGGAAAAGGCAGTAGATAATTATCTCAGGACAGATACTGGAAAGGATGCGGTTGCGCTCCGGCCAGCACGGCTATCAAATGGGCAAATCCACTGAGACTGCATTAGTGGAGCTGACAGATTAAATCCGATATGCACTGACGAACAAAGAAAACGTACTAACCATCTTGGTTAGTACGACCAGAGGATGTCCACAAGGACGAGTTACCTCCCATATCCTGCCAAGGGTATATCATCGGCATATATGCAAGAGAAAAATTTGAAAATACCGTCTGTTGCATAGAAATGAAAATAGATGGGCGAGACATAAACTAGAAGATGGAGGTGAAGTACCTACGCGTTATCTTAGACAATAAACTTTTGTGGAATAAGTATGAGCTTGAACTAACCAATAAGGCAAAAAGAGGCTCTAATGGCTTGTAGAAACTTTGCGGGTAATAACTGGAGATACATCCAAAAATACTGCGTTGGATGTAGGTATACAGCAATAGTGAGACCAGTGGCTCTGGAGCAAAAGAACTAGTCTGGCCATCGCGAGAACTAATCCCTCTAAAGCGCAAAGATTAGTATGCGTATGCATAGCTGGGGCAATGAGAACCTAAGAGCAGGTATTGACTCTCCACATTTTGGTGGAAAACATAGCCAAAAGGACCACAGGTGGAATGATCGGGGAAAGAATGGTTAGGCATAGGCCTAAGCCTCGTGATAGTAATCAAACCTCTAGGTCATACCCTGCTGGGGCCAAAAAAATCAGCTTTGCGAAAGAATTTACCACAAAGCTTAGCAATAAAAGCGAATGGGATAAACACCATTTCGGAAGTTATCAGAAATGCTATCAAACGGTACACGAATGGCTTCAAAACGACAGACGGAACCGGAATAGGGATATATGAGCCTAGAACTAAATATTTCGAAAGCTTGGGCTTGTAGCCGAGTATCGTCCTGGCGGAAACATACGCTATTGAAAAATGTGTCTAGTTCAACATTGACCGAAACTATCAAAAGAAAGAATTATCATAAGAGCTCAAATATAATCAGCTCCAGGATGGTTTGGGAGTGTCTAGGTAAACTAAACGAGCTAGGCAAAAGTAAGAAACCCTTCTGTGGGTTCCGGCACACACAGGGGTTGAAGGAAACGAAATAACAGATAATCTCGTTAAAAAGGGGCTGGAATAGCGCCTGAACCCTTTTGCGAGCTAAGCAGCGGTACAATACTGGAGAAACGTAAAAGGGAAGTAGAGCAGAGGAAATCCAAATATTGGGAGAATCTGCAGGGAATGAGGCAAGCTAAAACTCTTCTGGGAACCTATAACCGGAAAAGATCTATAGAATGTGCATTGTAAACCGAAAGGACATTAATACGCTTGGAATAACAGAGGAAGCCGAATGTAGGTTTTCAACAACAATGTTACATTATTTTTGTTATTTGTGTCCTCTGTTCTACATCAAATTGAATTTTGGGCAATCACCAACCTTCAAATAGACTGCTTTCATGGTAATTTTTTATATCAAATAAAATAAGGCCGATTTATCAGATGTATACTTATACCGGAACCGACTGTTGAATGTTCGCGGCACGGACGCCAGTGTCGCCAACCCACTCATTTGGCCGACTACGAGTTAGAATAAAGGGGGATACGACACGTGGTTTTTTTTGGCGGCAAGACGCACGAGTGCTGTTATAGTGAACTATTATTTTTTTTTATTTTATATATGGAATAAAAAACGTAGTTATAATAAATAAGTGTTAAATACTTAATATACTTTCCAGTGGCGGAGTAAGGGAGGGACGGCAAAAGCACTAGATTTTGATGACGCTATAGGTAATTTCAGTAAAATCAAAGCTCGAAAACATCTTTTATGAAATAGTTACAATTTATTTCATTTAAGACAGAATCTATTACACTTTATTTTTTTATTCTATCATTATCCTATCCACTACGACGTGGCGAGTATTAAAGACCGCCCCGGGCCTTCTAATAAGGAGTTAGTCCGGTACTGATACTTTCTTTCTTACTAAATTTATAACTACACAAAGCACCATGAAGTAATTCAGAACATAAAATAATATGAAATATACGAGAAGAACCAACTTGTATGTACTATTTTTAATAGTGCTTAATCTACTAAAAACCTTTACGTTATGTCAATGTATGAATATTATTGCGCATAAAGCCACGACCGCAATTACTTGGTTTTTTACCGTGAACTCGGCCATCACGGTCTCTTTCAATTTTCAAATTTTCCGCTGTTGGCAAAAATTTAACAAAACCAATTTAACAGAAAAATTGCAAAAGTCGGGTTACCTAATGTCAATTTACGCACCTTTTTTGTTGTCGCTTATATATCTGATGTAATTTAATATAAGTGAAAGTTGCAGAGGTTATAGTTTTAGTGTAGTGTTGTATCTATACATACCTATATGTAGGTATGCATGCCGCACTTTGCAGTTTTTTTTTATTTTAACACTATGGTTTACGGAATTATTAAGATTTCCGGAGTTATATGTATGCGAAGATATACATAGTTTGTGTTTTTATGTCTAAAGATGCTTTATTTTTAATAGACTGTTTATCCATTAAGCATGAAAACTTTTGATGTTCATAAATATGCATTTAATATTAAATATTTACTAAATTCAGCTTCTGGTAGTAGCAACAGATAAAATCAATTAACCAGTGCCTTCCCATCAATATACCTACTAAAACATTCTTCACAAATTTCGTCAATTAAAGGAGATTGAAAAACCGGTGAAACAAAAAGTAACCGCGGATTTATGGATAATGAAATTTTATAATTTGTAATCATTGTAGTATTGTAGATTATTAGTAAATACCAATTAAAAAATGTGTTAATACCTTACGCAGGTCCGAATTTGGTTATTCAAAATACAGCAATAATTTTACATTTGAAGGTTTTCACAGTGTAACCTCTATTTACTGGATACTTATGAGTTTCTTTAACTAAAGTTTTTAAGTAATTTTAATATGCATATAATGACTACAAATTTAGCAAAAATTTCCGTTCTAATCCAATGAAGTATAGCATCAAAAAAGTTGTTTACAAAATGTGCTCAGTGGCTAAACGCGACCAGCTGTTGTGTTGGTGGGCGAAAACGTAAATTCATTGTATTATATTGGGTTCTAATAAAATCGCATACGATCCGCCAAATGTTCATTCACTATTGTGTTCACTATTCATTCGCTACAAATAATGATTTTGTATATATAATGTATAAAATAATGAATGAATTAGCGCTCCTCAATTGAAAATATTCGATATTCTATGTAATTTTGGAAATATAAACGCAACAGCAGTATGCATAAAAAGAATATTACCGTCTGTTGGAAGAAATAATTTTTAACTTAATATAATTCGAAATAATGTTTCTAAATATGAAATTACCGTTTTTGTTTTGAATCGAAAAGCACTAATGAATGATTTTGAAAGAATAGTTAATATATTCTTAATAATTTTGTTGCATTTGGCACAACAAAGTGGTTCTATCTCTCTGGTATCAGAAATGTATACGAATGAAGTTTTTCCTTAAAATATATATATTTTACTCTTTAAATCAGTTTTATTCTGTTTGTTTAGCTACTAAGATTGCAAATTAAAAAAAATAAAACATTTTTATAACAAAATAATTATTGTTATAATGTCAACAGTCCAAATAACTGAAAAAATTCAAGTGCGTCTAATTGTATGACCAGGGACTGTATATGTATAAACAATTTAGTAAAGATTAACATATTTCGATAATTAGAAGTGTCCATTAACGCAGGTTAGACTGTATATTAGTTGATTATTACTTTCCCAAAAAACTTTATTCAAACAGATTAATTATCCTAAAACATAATGAAATATATTCAAGTTTTGAGATTTTCATTTATAAAAAAACACGGAGCCGGACCTGAATGTGCAGATCTCATAAATACCATAATGACAGTCACCGAGTGCTGGTAAAAGTTATTGCAAGCAGGAGAAGCACAAACTTTAAAACCGCGTTGATAATTACTGCGCACCGCAGGTACTCAAGATTTGAATTACCGTGTTTATTTCCATACTCTTGTATATGTTTACCTGTGATCAATATTGTATTCTACCGTTTTTTTTTATACCTCTTACACAGAGTATATGTAATAGCATGCAATAATGAGCAGTAATTTTTACGAAGCGTATGCAGTTCTGTTTTGTGTTTTCGCAGTGGGTAACGTTCACACACAAGGAAGCGGTAAAGGTATGTTTTTAATGTGTTTGTAAGTACTTTGTTATTACTTATTTAAAAATGTAGTAGTTCTTATCTTTAATTTAGCACATGTATAAATTAAATGTAGTTTTATATTTGCGTTTTCAAACTTTTGTGTGTTAGATTACATAGTAAAATGTTCGATATTGAGAGGAAAACATCTAAGTTAAGTTGTTCTGCATAGATAACTATAATTATCTTAGTTTTTAATGTAATAACTGCAACTTTCCCATTCAGATCAAGGTAAAATTGCACGTTTTAAAAGTGAATATCATTTTCAAATGATCTTGAACTATATATTTATTATACACATATACCTCTCATATTCGTGCATCTAAGAATATATTGACATGATGCACGTATTAAATATTTTACACTTGCCGTTCGGTTTGCAAAATTGTATTTTAAATTTATTTTTCCAAATATTAATTATTAATGCAAAATTAATTGATGATATATGTTAGAATAGAACACACAGAAATTCATTCTGCATTTTTGAAAACACCTATTCAACAATTTTATTATTTTATTCTATTATTTAAGTAGGTATACATGCCCAAGACGAAGACATCCAATAATCTACCACATACTATACTATAGTTCTAAAAAAAGAAGAGGTATTGGCAAATGCAATGATGTTTGCATTGTAAATACATAAGTAATATAAGATTTACGTAATTTGAATCTGCGAAAGTAGATTTCTCTCATATCTCACTATCATGTTCATGTGTTTAGACGGCCTCGGTTCAATATACCGCCAAAATTTTACACATTTTAGATTTTAGTATGTTTAGTTTGAAAACACATATGTACATCTTAATGCGGGTATGTCAATTAGAACTTCAAATTAATCTATGGATGCGAAAAAATAAAAACGTTCGAGAATATAGTTCTATAGTCAATATATCCGGTAATGATTTTGTAATTATCAAAGTATAGTAGACTGAATTATATGTATATTGTCTAAACGAATAAATTTGAATGTTGTAACGTATTGCGCAATCAATCTAGACCTTTTGCACTAATTTAATTCTTTGCATATTCGCTATTTTCAGATAAAATATCCGCCAAAAGTACCCAACAAATGACTCTAGTATGTCCGAGCAAATCAAAACCTGTACCATTTCTAGCATTGCCATGCGATACAAATAATGATTGCAGAATTATGGGTGCTAGCAGTACTTCACTCTGTTGCAGAACTCGATGCGTAGAAGGCGAATCTTTGATAAGTAACTGGAACCACGACCGACGGGTTCCTTTATTAAGAGATTTTACTTAAAGGTCGCAATGAAATCGAAGATTCGTCCGATAAGCTAGATGAAATCGTTAAATTGAGAGCCCAAACAGAATGGGTTTGCCCCAACAAAGCTTCCCAAATTCCATTTATAGCTTTACCGTGCGGATCTAGTAACGATTGCGGCATTTTGGGAATTGGTTTCGTCTGTTGTCGTAATAGATGCGTTCAAGGTGTACCTGCACCAGCCAAGCTTGAAATGGAACACGAACGTAAGTGACAAAAAAACGAGAAATGTACACAAAACAAATCTATTTATTTAGATATTTATAATTAAGTTTTGGTTTTCATACGTTTATATACAAAGAAAATAAACAAAGATTGGCGCTCGTTTTTGCTTAATAATACAACCAGTTTAAATGTAAAATAAGCACAAAGGAGGTCATCGACACTATTGTTTAGAAATTTTCTTATTGCCTTTCTTTTTAAAAAAGTTTATACCTAATGGTTTAATTTTGTAAAGATTGAATCATAACTTTCACTGTCTTACAACTTATTCTACATCCTCTTCCATATATTATTTATTATTTTAATCCATATTAGCAATTTTTATAGTTTCAGACAATTTAAAATACTATTGAGCAGAACTATAAATATCGATAGATTAACGTAATTAGTTCATAAGAAATCATGAGATAATCAAGTTTACGTAACGTAGACGACAAGAAATAAAACGCCTTAATTAGTTCAACTAGGTAGTCCATAATTTTGCGCACAGTTAACATCATTACCTTTACCTTAATGTTTGAAGCAATATTTTTTTAGCTTTTCTTTTTGGTTTGGTGGAAAGAATTTGTCCAGCAGATCCAATACCCGAGCTGTCAGAAATTCGAGAATGCAAGTCAGATTTAGATTGCGACCCTCGAATATGCTGTCCAGACAAACCAAACGCTGCTGGAGAGATAAAATTTTATTGTAGGACAGCAGCTGCCAATTTGGATAAAATACCCGCCCCTAAAATGATCGTTGAGCGTACGTATTTTTTAATTTATTTACAAAACTGCTATATTGCAATTCAGATTGCTAATAAATTGCTGTTTTTCAGCTTTGAAGACTGCAGTGAGTTACATGCAGTGCACACCGCCACCTCCACCAAAACTGGATCTGTTTCCAAAGCCCTGTGAATCAAGTTTCGATTGTTTTCCGAATTTATGTTGTCAAGAAAATGGGCACCGATATTGCAGACCACCAAAAAGATCAGTATTAGCTTTACTAGCGGAACTTACACAGGTAAAGTCTATCGATTTATACTTTTGTGTAAATTTAAGATTATTTTGTTACAGCGATTGGGTACATCTGACTTGGCTAAAAAAGCAATCGAAAGAATTACAACGTAGATCACATATTTATGTGTATTCTTAGTGTTCATTAGTGTAGTGCTACACCAAATCTTTTTATATAAAAATATAAATTCTGGTTTAACATAAAGGAATAAAATTAATAAAAAGCATTTTATCTTAAAAATACTTGTTTACTTAGAATCATACAATATATAACTTGGGAAAATATTTTAATAGAACATTAAAAACATTTTCACAAATATTGAAATTCCAAGCGGCTCTAATCCAGCTGAAACAAAATATGAAACGTTATTGCTTCTTAAATTCAATGTGTAACATGGCAAAAATAAATACGTGAATATTTTAGTTTCTTTTTAATAACTCTAATAGAAAGCAAGTATATAAAAATAATGCAAAATGAATAACAATTTAGTATTTCGAAGTATTGTTCCTAAATATTCCCAAATTAATGTCTTTTGTAGTCGTTAAGAGTAGAAACAAATACTTATTGCAGAAGAGCTGTGCTTTTGAATTACTTTTATATTGATCAATTAAAATTAAATATAATGTAGTGGCAATGAATGTAGGTAAATTATTCTCATATAGCTCCAACAGTAGAAAAAGCAGAAACTATTTGTTCGTCTATTTTACCACTGACCGGACCACTGATTTGGCAATTTATATGCATATTAACAAAAAAAGCCCATGTTTTACTGAGTCAAAAAATCTATTCTGTTTTTAAGCAACTGAATGGATAATACTGAATATCACTGTAAAAAGCGCTACATTTAAGTGCGAAGTGTTTTTCATGTTTCTAACTATTGATAATGGTGCTTATAAGTAAAGGTTACCAAAAGTAACCAATAAGTTTGTTCTATAGATATATATAATACTACTATAT
Source organism: Cetonia aurata (assembly GCA_949128085.1). Lineage (NCBI taxonomy): Eukaryota > Metazoa > Arthropoda > Insecta > Coleoptera > Scarabaeidae > Cetonia > Cetonia aurata. The sequence goes on along the minus strand of OX421883.1, from coordinate 53,265,783 downwards.
GGCACATTGTCGCGTTTCTAATGCTTGCAGTATACGTACTTTATTAAGGAAAACCCCAACAGATTATTCTATGACCCCAACCTACACCAATAATTATGAAGGTATTAATATGACAGGACTGCCTATAAAATGATTAATTTGAAGCATTTGCATTTCTATGACAAGGCAGAAAAAAAGGCAAAGGATGAAAGGTTTACAGTGAAGTTTGGAAAAATTATCCAGAATACTTTTAATTAAAGAAATATTTGCCGCCCTGATCTATAGCCCGTTCAGTCCATACGTAAATACGCCACTGTGTTTATCGGTCAGATGGAAATCTACGAAAAGTTTGTGGGATAAAGAAACTGGCAGAAATATATTAGAGCAACTCACGTCATTGAAAACACTTTCCATGATATCGCGTATAATTCGATTTGATGAGAGAAATACAAGGCAAGAGAAGAACGTGTACTGATAAGCTTGCCCCCTATTCCAAAAATCTGGAGTAACTTCGACAAACAGTTAATAGCATTTAGAGGGTGCTGTCCTTTCAAACAGTATATGTATTCCTAGCAAAGTATGGAATTAAAATTTGGCTGTGTGTGTGATTGTTTTTTGATAGTGAAACTTCCTATGATTTGAAATTACAAATTATATAAACTCAAAAGTAAAACTAACTTGCAATAAGCAAGACCATAAGAAAAAACAAGCTTGAAGTTCAAAGCTGGTAAGCATGGTAAATAAAGTATATAGTTCTTCCTGTTATTTTACGAATAACACTACTGTAGTCAACTATATTCCTGGAAAAATGGGTACAAGGGATGATAAAAAAATAGCACAAACAATATTAGGCTATAACACTACAAAAGAAGCTGTCAATAGAATTCCTAGATCAACTTGTAAGGGTAAAAGAAAATCGCTCACCGATGATAGTATTGTATAATATGCTTGATATCTCAGCTTATAATGTCTTTGTTCTATGGAGGAATATAGATCCAAATTTGAACATAAACCAATTAACTAAATGAAGAATAAGATTAGGATAATCTCACACAAAACCACATATGCTGAGAATAGAAGATCGTGAAATATTGTGCAAGGAATTCAAACCATTGGAAGGCTTGTTCCATTATAAAAATGCAGCTGTTGTAAATATTGCCCTTCAACTAAAGACTATAAAACAAATACATTGTGTAATAATTATCAAATATTTGTAAAACTCACTGGTCATACTTTTATTAAGTTTTAAAACATAAAAATGGCTTTTTATAATAATTTTTATTATTATCGGTAATTTCTAAGTTTTTAAGAATAATTATTTATTACTTTTGTATTAAATAAACAGCTACTAATAACTTGTGCAGTTCTTCCCCTTTTATTTAATGTTTGGGGTCATGTTGACCTGAATGATATAAGTGTATAGTAAATGTAAATAGAACAGCTTGGTTAATATGTATATAAATTACCATTTTAGAGACTCACTGTCTTTCTGTTTTCTAAATAAACGAATTGATGAACAATGTTAAATGGGCAATTCACAATTCAACGCAAATTAGTAATAATTAAAAATGTATAGACAAACTAATGAGAATAAAATTGCATACCTTTTTAAAGCCAATATCATGGGCATATTCCCTAAAACATTGTCGGCAAATATTTAAACCATATTTGCGGATAAGACCATGCCTGTTTGAACAAGAACGGCTGAAACAAATAAAATGCTTATACAAAACAAACTTAATATGGAATTGCTATATATGCAATTTGGAGGTTAGCCACGAGGTATGATGTTTATATCTGTCATAAACAATAAAAACTTATGCTGTATCATAATTCAATAATTATTTGGTTTTACTTACCAAGATCGAGAACCTTGTCCGTATTTTCTAGGATGAGAATACCAGATATTTTGGTGACCCATCGTGATATTTTCACAACTTTCGCAGAAAAGAAATATGACGGCTGAGTAACAGAGTAGAAAGGAAGTTTTGGCGCACTCCAGCGGAGTAAACCAAGAATTATTTACGCGGGAAATACGAATATTGTTTCTGATACAAAAATTACATTCTATGTCAATAGAATAAGTTAGCTTATCATCATGCATAAATTTTCAAAATACCGAATATTTTGATGACGCATCGCGATATTTTCATAACTTTTGTAGAAAAGGAATATCACGGCTGACGGCCAGGAAGGAAGCGCACTCTAGCGAAATTAATGGAGAATTATTTACGCGGGAAATACGATCATGGTTATTGATAATTTTTTCATTTTATGTAAATAACCTAGTAAACAAGTTTCTCATAATTCCTAATTCTTCAAAATTCAGTTGAATGCTTAATTTTAATTAATTATTTATAGAAACTTATTGCATTTACTGCCAGAAGAAAAACCAATTTCTGCATACAGGTATTTACAAAATTTTAATGTTTTAAAATTATAAAATCAAATAAAATTTTATTTATGATGCATTATATATTCTATCAAAATAATCAGTTTTAGATTTAATAGCTTCCATAATGTACGGCAATTTTTCAAAATCGGGCATTGATTTCCACAACGTTGTAGATATAGGAACTACAGAGTATCCTTTAGCTTCTAAAGTTTTTATCATTAACATTGTAGATCCTAACAGAAATTGCTGGTTTATGGTATAGTGTATAGGCCTTAAAGCTAATACTAAGACCCTGCAAAAGATTTATACATTAGAATACGTAATTCTAGTATATATTTATATTCAAGCTACTTACAACTGATTAGGGGATTCACACGCTATATCTTCAACATATACAACTGAGGGGTTTAGAGCACATGCAAAACCACCTTTCCTCAAAAGTATTAGATGATCTAAAATTAAAAATATGTACTACCAATAGGAATAATTATTTGATATTTCGTCGCACCGATATGATGCAGCATTTTAGTTAGTACTGGTGTTTTCACAAACTGTTCACCACCGAACGCAAGCTGGAGGGATCCATCAAGTGGGTAATCAGAAATTGTTCGTATTTTGGATTTCACCATCTGCATAAATTCATCACTAGGTAAATATTCATTGAATTCTTGCTTATACGTTTTCACTGCTTGTGTGATAAGTAAAGTGTGTTCGAAATCTGCCATATAATCTAAATTGAAATTATGTTTAGTATTTTTGCAAATTGTTACTAATTATACTACTAATTATTACTTTTTTTAAAATGTTTTTTCAAATAATGTTCATCTAAAGTTTGTTCTACTATTTCTGGGATGTAAATATTTAGAACTGTTAATGCAGTTTGAAATTTAATTAAATGAATGTCTTTGTTGATAAAGTGTTTGAAATCCTTGATCCTTAAAAATGCTTCCTCTATGGAGTTGTAGTATGTAGGTCTATACTCAGTTAAGGCACAACCACGTATTACATTATATGTCAAAATAGGATCACCATCTTCAATAAGAGCTGGATTTTCATAACATTTTTTGGAGGTGTAGTCAAGTAGATTTTTATTCATGTAGCCCTACAACATATATACGCACACATTACAGTTTCAAAGACATAATTAAATGCATGGGAAATAATAAAAGCAAACTTCAAATCAAGTAATGTATACATACCACCCAAAGAAATTTCTTAAGCATGTGTACTGCGTTTTCAAAACCAAGATCTTGATCAATTACAAGATTTGCACACAGATCAAAAAATGTTTCATTAAAGTAGAATGGATTTTTGGTACTGTATCTTGATACCATTTTTGAAACCACAGTTTCTAAATCTGCATATGGTAGAGACTGGCCAGTTATCAGTAATGATTTAATGGCTTTGTTTAAAAGTGGTTCAAAAAGTGCATTTGGCTCCAAGTCACATAAAGACCACATAATGCTAATGCTACTTCTAGCATTAAACACTTTTACTTTCATTAAACAATTAACTATGATCATAATTGATTCCTGACTAATATTCTTCTTTGAAACATAATGCAAGTGGTCTGATAAACCCGATAAATTATATTGGTCTAATTTTGTAGGCAATTGGATATCATAAACAATAGGTAAAGCTATTTGTAGAGCTTCCACTAACGGAGTTGGTTTGGCCTTTGATAACAAGAAGTCTACGAAAATTATTTGCTGGAGTGACATTTGGTTTACATTATGCCTTAAGAGTTGCAAAAGGATTTGATATATAGTGCTCTCTGATGAAACTCCAAGGAAGGACAAAACTTTTAATGCTTCAATTATTTGGCTCAGTTCTATTGCACCAGCATAATATTTAAGTTGGTTGCATATTCTTTCAAAATCAGGGTGATTTAATATTTCAGAAGTAGATATCGCTGAACTAAAAAAATATGTATAACAATTACATGTTACAATCACTACAACTATATAACACAGTATCGCAAGGTACGAAATGTGTTGGCCTTATTTGGCCCTTTATTCGAACGCTTCTCTGATTAATACGTCTGCGCGATAAATATTTTACTCCATTGCGCAAGCGCATCAACCAAAGAACTATTCAAAGATAAAGGCTGACCAGCGTTTATTAAAACTTGATTTGCATCTTGTAATTAATATGAAAAAAAAACTATTTTCATAAAATTTCTATAGTAAATTTAATTTCACTGTATTATATAAATTACAAATGCTAGATTTTAGTACCTAATAATTATTATTAAAGCAATAAATAAAATAAGTGCAGGACTAATAAGTGTAAATGTGAAGCTGTACTCTATTGGAAGAAAGAAGTTTTTGTACAATCAAAACAAACTTATATAAAAATGAATGTCATTGAACACAAATATAGATTTAAAAATGTTAGCAAAGCAACAACACCTCTATGTTTGAACCTATTTATAAATTAGGTATTAACAAAGAACAAAGAAGCCTTATTTTGTATACTTACGTTCTATTTCTTTGCAACAAAAATATTGTACGCAAAGCTTGTATTGTGTGGTTTATGTTCATAACAGTATTATGTGAATGCACCATTTCTAATATGCTGCTAATAGATTTTGCATTTCTAAGATTATTTATTAACAAATCAGTGACTAATAGTTGCCCCGAGGTTTGTTTTACATCTGCAATATATCTTTATTAGTACTTAATTGTATGTTTAACAAAATTTTGCTTTACCTTTACTAACACTCGAGAGATTTTTAACGCTTTTGGTCCCATTAATCCATAATCTAATTCCAGAGAAATTGGCTATTTTCAACATCTGGTTCATGATATTTCTAAAAACCTATAAAATCTATGGTGTTGCTTACATAAAATATTAAATAATAATATAATATGGTTTAGTTTTAATATTTGTACATGATATTATTTCCATCATTCACGTGCCCGTCCTTCAAAATTCTTATTACCTACGAATTTATTTAAATTTGGCGCGATTCCAGATGTTTTTTATTGGTTGGCATTACATGGCAGTTAATTTGTTTCATTTTAATTGGTTTATAAAATAAGTGAAACAAGTATGTCTGCAAATGACTAGTGTAAATTGTACTGCAAATGCTGCAAGCAGCAGGTCACGACAGGTATAGGAACTCATGAAGAACTAAGGCCTTTCTTGTGGAGACGGGGTTAAAGTGAAAGTCAGAAATCAAGTGATTTTAAAAATGGACAAAAGTGCATTAAACGAACGTTTTAAGAAACTGGGGTTTATTCCTCAAAAGGAAAATGTTTATAATAAACTATTGCCTTATGCAGACAAGCTAGACGAAGAATCAACAAAATTATTTTTCGACATAAAAACTAACCTAGTGAAATCGGTTTTAGCACGGGAAATGCGGCCAGGATGTGCTCTGTGGACGTCTAGATTAAATAAGTAAGTAATATATATAATAAATTTTATATACCTTTACTGAATTTGCTGATTGATAATAATTTCATTTATTTAAAATGCTAATTACATATCTTCATTCCATAAGCAATAGAACATTTGACATTTCATCCTTCTTGCCTCACACATTTTGGAGTGGGGATATGCTTATTCAAACTTACCGCAAATTTTAAATTACTTTAAATTTATTTTATTCAATAAATTTTTATAGATATATGAAAATATATGGGTTAAAATTCTCGAAGGAAGACCATGTATGCCTAATAAAATTATATTATGATTTATTAACGCAACCTAATTTAGAACCAACTAGAATTAATAAATTTGCAGCAACTTTATCATTTTTGTTGAAGTAAGTTTTTATCATACTTTTAAATTATGCAGTTTATATTTTTGGTACTAAACATTTTAGAAAGGAATATTTGCTGTCTCAAGATGACTTGCAGCTTGATTGGAAACCATTATATGATCTGTGCACGAGATTAGTAGAACATAGCAAGAATGACATTGGAATGTATCGATATTCCTCTGGACTGGAAACTACTTTAGAGAATCTTATTCGTTGTGCTCGTGTGTAAGGCACCCTATAATTATTTTTTTGACAATTACCCACAATAAGTGTTATTTTGTTTCAGCTACTTTCCAGTCACTGCAACACAGGAAATTTTAGATCAATTCAGGCCACAATTGTGCCCTTACAGCAATTCTGAAATTGCAAGCGCAATAGAATATTTGGAAATTTTTCTACCAATCGCAGTTAAGCCTGAGGACGCTGACAAAGGCTACAAGCTATGGTTTGAAGAATTAATGAGTTTGTGGGAAATATGCCACAATGCAAACATATGGGAAAGTGTAAGATTTGATATTGAAGCACATGCATCTATTATATTTTGACCCATTTTAGCATTTAGCTACACTTATGGCAAGATTAGCTAAATACAACATAGGATATATCGACTGGGAACCCTACATCCCTATAATGTTTGTGAGATTTTTACGAACTCTACATTTACCTGTTGGGTATAAGCAAAAACAATCTTCTAAGATGTATAAAATTGACATTAATGCAATGACTATGTGGATAGTATGTACATTAGGTGGTGGTAGAGATACACCATTTATCCATTTAGAACAATTTATGCAAACATTGGAATCGTATTGTCATCCTGCAAACACTGGACGGTAATATAATTTTGATTTTATTAAAACTTTTGTATATCTTCACATATACAATAAAACCTATATCAGCTTACCTCTAGTCCTGACCAAAGGAAAAGTAATTATTTACCAGAGCAGTTGCAAATTTTTCTCAGCTACTATATTGAGAGGCTGTAGTAACCGAGCAATGTATGAACAATTTATATTTTGGAAAATAAAATATTAGGTAGCTGTAAATATATTATCTTTTTTTTAATTTAATAACGATACACCTTTTTTTAGACCAACAGATATATAAGAAATTATTACCATAATATACATAACATTAAAAAAAAAACAGTAAAGGCTACAATAATATTTCTGCACAAATTTGACTTTTCGTTGCCATCTCTGCCGCGATTTCTTCGCCGATTTAATTAATCAATTAAAGCTCGCAAGAAGAGAGAGAATACGTAAGGGTGGCAATGACTTCGCTATAGTCTGTCAGAAGTATAGTGAAACCTGTATAGAACGACCATCGTCCGTTCCAAATAAAAACGGTAGCTTCGACAAGTGGTCGCATTAGACAGCATCTTCCAAATGCATTATCCAAGTACAATGCACAAAGACTAGATCATAAAAATAAATACATATTTTACATTAACACTACTTAAATATAAAATATATAAATATGTATGTATGTATATAAACTAAACTTTCATGTTTCTGTTACTTTTGTTCTAAAAATTGGTCTATTTGTGTCTGTTTTTGCGCTCCTCTTAGTGTTTTTAAAAGTATTTCCCGTTCAAATTCTGATTCTACGTTGTATAATAAATTCAGGAGTTTATTATTACTTAACTTATATGCAAGATTTTTTAATTCATTAACTACCTTTAGAGACGTGGAAAGTGGAATACACTGAATGTTTTCTTCTTTGATTCGCCAGATATTTCGCCATCTCTATGTCTTATTGCTTCGTCTACTAAATCTTTTAGCCAATCTTCTGAATCATCATCGAAGGTAGGTTCATTTTCATCAAAATTTGACAGTATTTCTATTTTGCGTGGATTGCAAAAATGTGTTAATTCATTTTAAGTTGAAGCTATTTCATCTACCATACCAGTATAATTGGCATCTGTATTTATTCCACATGCTTCGAAATATTTAGATATTGTCAAGTAATATGGCTATACTTCGCTGTTCTTTTCTTATTTTTTCATTAAACTTTGTCAGCCAGTCTATAAATATTTCCCGTTTCATCCATGCTCGTCTATTCGCATACCAATTTACACATAAATTGGTCATGTCAACATTTTAAAAGCACCTAGGCTTAAATGATTTATGAACTACTAAAGAAACGTCTTTATCACCAATGGCATTAGTACACAACGTAATAGTAATTCTGTCTTTTAATGTTTTTACACCCGCACACTCAGCACTTTTCTCAGTAAGAGTCTTCTGTGGAAGTACTCGAAAGAATAATCCTGTTTCATCAATATTATAAATGTCCTTTGGACTATAGTCTTTTAATATATCGGGTAGATGACACAATCAATAATGGTATCATCATTAACTTATGATTTTTCTCCACATATAGAGCGAATAACAATATTGTTTCGTTTGCAAAAGCTCTGTAGCCAGCCGTTACTTGCGGTGAATCCATCTTTATTCAAACTTTTTGCAAAATCCTTTGCTTTCTGTTGTAATATAGGTCCACTCATTGGCGCACCTCTAGTACGAGCTCCTTGAAACTGTTGAAGCAAGTGTTAAATGATTAACTTCTGCATGCCGTTGAAAAGCATTGCGTTTAGCATGTCTATTTATATTTTGTGTCCATTTCATATCAATATTACCTTTGTTTTTTAGTATTTTTTGTATTTGAGTTTTTCCACACTTATATTTTTTCGCCAAATTACGTTGGGGCATCCCTTTTCCACTATCCTGTATAACTTTTACGCGCGTTTCGAGCGTTAATGCAGTTTCTAATATAATAATGAAAATTAAACACTAATAATTATAGAAAATGTCAAAACAATTCAATTCATCCGTTTTAACGCACGTGGGCCGATTCACTGCATCGAACCTCGAGTGATATCACATAGTCCGGTGAATACCATAATCACAGTATATACCTAAGCAGTAGTTTCACTTCGTGTCGGCACCTTTGATCTTTGGGGACTAAATTTTACCTCGCACATAGCGCCGCGCAAGGTAGGTTCAGGACATATAGCCCGGCCCCGACAGAACCGGATTAATCCAATATTGGAAAAAATAAAAAGAAAAAGGTTAAATTGAATTGAAATGCAAACAGTGGTATAATAGTTTACATTGGCAAATTAGAAAAATTTACTGAGAAAAATATAAGATTATTATTGTATTCATCAGTTAATGCATATTATATGCGATTTGCGAATGTGTTTATTAATATTTACCTACGTAAAATGCCGGTAATCATATATGTATATGATGTGGTAGTTTAAAGTGGTCACGGTAGCGTTAGAAAGGGGTCGTTTTAGAAAGGTCTTGCATACATTATGTATACGATACTAAAAACCATTCCAACAAAATACGGTCGTTTGATCAGGCGGTCGCCTGAAACGGTGGTCACTTTGTAGAGGTTTCACTGTATTTAAAATCGTCGTTTATTCAAGAGTTTAAAGAATTTTAGAAGCTGTGGGTCTGCATTCCTTTCGCTTTGGGTCTGGAATCTCCACTGCTGATACTGTTTATAATTTTGTATAACTAGAGTTTAGATCATAGGCAAATAAAATGCTAAAAATATGCGCACAATTTTCAGGAGATATGCAACAATCGAAAATATGTTGAAATATGCTATTTGTAAGTCGTATCTATACAATTAACCAATTTCAACTTTTTTTTTTGTCAAAATCTGTGTCGTTGCCCGGCCGTGTCCTATGTACAAACTGCGCCCATAAATTAGGGCGACACTAAGAAGTATAGTTGTAATGTAGTTGTATCAAACGAACGAAATCTTGTAAGCTAGTAATATGATTGTTTATTTATCCTAAAATGAGTTCAATTTGAAATTTTCAAACCAAAACAATTAAACACTACCAGCAATAGGTACCATAAACAACAAAAATTCTGAATGAACTCCTTCAGTAACTAGAGAAAATTCAACTTTTGTGGGAATCTAACGCAACACATTTGTGTATACTTCCAATCAACCTCTGGATATCCTTTTGGGGTATGTTAATCCATTCTTTGTGAAGTGCCACCAAATGATTTTGAAGAGTTTCTGGAAGCACAGGTCGACTCCTGAGTTTCCGATTCCACAAATACTCAATCGGATTTAGATCAGGGCTAAGAGACGGTCAATCTGTAACTTGAATTTGACGTTCTTCTTGTCTGACCTGGTACATGTGGTCTTGCATTATCATGCTGAAACAGATACGGGCCTATAAAAGCTCTAGCAGGTATCAAATGATTCGTAAGTATGTTTTCAATATATCGGACAGCATCCATTTGCTCAACTATAGGAACAAGATCTGTACGAGTATGATATGAAATTCTTGCCTACCCCATGTCATCTTTTACCAAACCTGCCCACTTTCTGAACCAGTCCTTCACGATGGCGTTCACCTGTATGCGCCCAAATTTGAAGACGCCCATCACAATGTATCAATCGAAATCTTGACTCATCACTGAGAAGCACTGAACCACTGCTTCATCTCCCAATCTACATGTTGTTGAGCAAACACCAGTCGGTTCCTTTTGTGAACGCAAGTTAGTTTGTGGTTTTTGGATTGGTCTCCTCGATCTAAGATTAAGTTAGCGCCACCTTTTTCGTATGGTTGTCGTAGAAACTTGAACTCTCTCTGCTCTTCTAAGGTCACTCAGCAAGTCTTTGCAGTAGATGTGCGCCGTCTAAGTGCGCAGTTGTGCAACTATCTATTTTGCTCAGCGGTTGTCGCACGTGTACGACCCTGGCCAGCTCTTCTACAGGTCTACCTGTCTCCAAGTACCTTCAAACATGACGTAAGCGGTATCTTTCTTCGACTAATATTACGGCCCTTAGAATTTCAACTTCACTTAAGTGCCTTATGATACGCTTTTTGTATCCAAGACTAATGACAAATAATTGACAAACGCACACTAGATTTTTTAAGAATTTGCAATTATCGTATTGATAAAGATGATTTTTTCCCTGGCTGTTTCTTATTTTAGGATGATCAAATTGATAGGATTGAAATGTTAAAATTGGATTCATCATATGATGAATAAACGATAATATAACCAGCTTGTAAAAATTCGTCGCTCTCATAAAACTATATACGGCATTACAAGTATAATTCTTAGTGTTTCTCTGATTTATAGCCCTAAGTCTCATTATACATTTCAAAATATTTTTTTATTTTCTAGATGGACGCCAAAAATTCGTGACTTCTTGAAGAAAATCTCTTACTTTTTTGTGCAACGAGTACACTACGAAAGATATCGTGCACCATCTTGGGATTACTATTCTAATCCAGATTATAAATTAACTGACGCAGAAATTGATAGATTTGTATATATTTTAAAACCCTGTGTTGAACAAGCCATTTTTATGAAGCAAGGCATTCAAGATATTGTGTTGACATTGAATTATCTTGCATGCCTAAGACCAAATATCTTGATACCTATAACTTTGGAAAAATTGTACAGTTCAATGGATAGCTTAACAGAACCGCATAAACTTACTAGTTCTATGGTTTGTGTTACAGCTGTTTCTAGGTAATTATCTTAATTAAATATTGTTTCGTTTGTTTTCTGTTGTTTAATTTGAGATTAATTAAACTTATTCTAATACTCAATATTTGTAAATATCACACATTAGAAACCAACATTCTTTTTAGGTATATGGTACAAGGCCAAAAAAATGGTTTTGTTGAGGGCCCTAGCAATGTACTACCATTGTTGAATGCATTACTTCCTGGTATTGATCCAAATGACTTGAGAAAGTGTTTTCTCACATTTAATTTTATAATGAACATATGTACTATGTGCCCTATAGTAAACAGCTCTGATGCCAATAGATATTATGACGACTTAACAGACGAAGAGCATACTATATGTGAACAGACTGCTGGGTTTGAAGACTTCCTCATACAATTCCTAGATAGAATCTTTACGTGGATTGAATCAAATTCTCTGGAGTTCACTAGAATGGAGCTTAGTGATAATAATTTCAATGACGTTAAGAGCAAAACTGATTCAATGTCGGAAGGTGCTCTAATACTACTTGTAACAACTGTTCTTATGCAGTGTAGCACAGATATCTTTATATCCGCTTTGAAAAAATTATACAATTTTGTGACGAGTCGCTTAATGGAATTGAATGTATCTGGAAAATTGGTAGCCACACTCTGTCATGCATTTGTGAAAGTTAATCCTGCTGAAACAATGAAAATGTTTGTACCATATTTGTGCGATACTATAGAGCGTTTATTAGACGAACATGACGACGTGATGAATGAAGAAAGGTTGAATGGGGAATTATTGTACAATCTCTTGCTGCTCTCAGAGGTAATATATTTGTATAAAAGTTATCTTTTTGGATGTTTATTCACATTTTTAGCTATATTTTTAGCGTATTAAATCGACGTTCAAAAACAAAATTGTATAAAATTTTTTAGGTGGTAGATGGAAAAAGTGAAGTGGTCCATTACATAGACAGATTAACCAGAATCTTAGATAAAACATTGTATATGAAATCAACAGAGGCCAATAAAATGTCTGCAACCTTACTTCAAGTTATCATTTTCTCTCTGTCGTTTACCCAGCCGAAGGAATATCGAAGTATAAGTCAATCCTTGGATACACATGTAAAAGACTTTCTTCCAATAAGGTAACATATTCACCAACTGTGTGATTTGTAGTTTACACTGAATATCTGTATTCACCTAGGAGTTGGGGTTGTCCAGGTGATCTTAATAACTTAAATATGCATTGGTACACTCCTGGAGAGAAGGAAATTGCTTGCATCCAAAGTATTATGGACAAATATTTAGTTCCAGAACTAGAAAAGCTTGAACAATATAGTGCAGGGGAGCTATCGTTATCAAGAGATGACCTCCACCGATCTTTGAAAATAATAATTTCTCTGCTGGGTGCTCAAGCTGTGTTGCCTCTGTGGAAAGAACCTGCATTACAGTTGTTAGTATTACGTTTTTTATATAAATGCTAAACTATCCATAATTATATGCATTTTTGTACATTTATAGAGTTGACTCTGCAATTGAACCTTGGGCTTTTGAATTAATAGTGGGGGGACCATATATTGTAACGATGCCAGATGGTCGTAATATAAGAAAAGTAATTGCGGATGTTGTTTGCGGCGTTCAAAGGTATATCCAGGAGCATGATGAGGGTGATACTATTACTATCACATCTATAATACGTGTATGTATTTCAAAAATATTTTGAGAATATTGTAACCAGTTTTCAATTATTCAAAACGTTGTCGGGGTTCAAATACACAACACGGCGATATATTAAGTTGAATTGATTTATTCACTCACTTAAAGTCTATTTAAAAATTAAATAAAATCAAAGAAATCACTCAAACTAGATAATTGAATTAATCACTAATTGCTAATAAAAACACTTAATAACTATTCGCTTATTTGCGTTCACTAATTTATTTTCACTCGCGTTTCACCACGTACGACTCTTCGATTTGACCGTGTACGCTATCTCGAACCAACTAACTCTGCCCAATCGCGGCTTCTCGTGATAATTTCTATTTACGCGTTGTATACAGAAAACCATTCCGCTCTATGACGTTTCAAATGTGAACTTCGTTGTTCAATTCATTAAGGCCGTTAGCGCCATCTATATGTGCTCATTGAAAGTACAATTTTAAACTGGCGCGCGTAACAATACTATACTAGAAATAAAATTATAGATATACGATGTTTTGTTATTTAACAAACATCGAGGTCGGGATTTTGAAATGCGCTGGAAATCGCACCATTTAACAAAAAAGAGCTTGGAAGACCGATTGCACCAGAACAAGATGCATATTAGAAATGTGCTTATCGATAGGGTAATGCTACATCAAGAGTTTAGAAACGACAGCAGATGCTGTTCCTTCACAGCAACGCACAAGCAGTTGATGTTGGCGCTCTTCGAACTTGCGGTTAGTCGATATAGTGCTGTAAGTATACTTGCATAAATATTCTTAATGGGATATAAAGTAGAGATTAATGTTTTTAGATACGAATATGCGCTCAAAGCAAACTTTTCAATGTAGTCTCAACTTATTCGTACTCTTACATTATCCTTTCACCGTATTTAAGAGAAATCCTCATGATGGATAGTGTTGAACACCATGAGAAATTTAAAGGGTGTTTGTATATTTTGCTAGGACCTAAAGGTACTCCAATCATCGCTAGACATAATTGGGAATTTATCCGAGACATTTGGCCAACTCTAATATTATCTAAACCTTCTGAAAAACAATCGATCGTAAGCTTGATGAATTCGTTAAATGACGTAATCAATAGATATTTTCCAACAATACACATAAATTTAGAATTATCAGAAAAGTGTATAGAACGTGCAAAAGATTTAACTAAAACAATTGAGGGTATCACATTAGCTGATCTTAAAACATATATGGACAACGGTGAAAATGAAATGATGAAAAAAAGTGAACTTAATCTCAACAGTTATAACAATATAATGGAAATGCTACTAAATGCAGCCGCTAACAAAAATTTGTAAGTAATATTTCTCTTTTATTATTCAGTACTGTATTGTGACGTATTTTTATTATAGACACTGGAGGCATCAAACAATGTGTTTAAGTCTTATTCAATACCTCGTCCACCCAGATGTTAACTACAACGTTGATATAGCAAAATATTTTTTAATTGCATTAATTAATGATTCCATCGCCATCAGGAAAATCGCATTGAAAGTTTCTCTTTTTGTATCATTCCAAAATAAACCTAAATTTAAGAAGATCACTAAAGATCCTTTCAGTTATTCCTCCAAGCCTGAAAGAATAGTACCAGGAATTAGATCTGACAATAAATGGTTATTGTATAATAGCAAAACAATTCCTAAAGATTGTGGTGAATGGGATAGCCCTAGATATATTCATGATCAATACACTGGCTTCTATGCATGGCCAAAGAAGTTGGAAGTATATGCACCTTCTTCTGATCAGATAACTTTTGAAAAAAGAAAAAATAACCTAAGTTTACAAGAAGCTGCCATGTATGAGTTCTTTACCAATTGTGATAATGTTAATTCCCTTATTAAATATTGGTCCATGGAGGAAAAGAAAGGAAGGGATCAATTTAATATGTATAGATTTTGTTTAATAAAGGTAAGAATTTTACAGACAGAAGAAGAGACAATCAGGTTATAAATCCTAGTTATTTGTTGTAGAATTTGTTTAAGACTTTTGAAGATTCTCTGCTACATTTATTTGTGCCACATTTAGAAAAATTAGTTAAGGATACGCAAGAACATAATCAAAGATGCGCTTCAGAGTTGATTAGCGGAATAATACAAGGCTCTAAACACTGGAGTTTTGAGAAAATAGAAAAATTATGGGCAATATTACTGCCAATTTTGCGCACTGCCTTTACAAATATTACAGACGAAACTATTGTAGATTGGGGAGTTGCAATGGCTATGAGTGTTGAATATAGAGATCCCAACCGCCATCATTGGCTATTAGAATTTTTAATAGATAACCCGCTGTCGGAACCTACCTCCTTCGTCGGATGTGCAAGGGTCTACATGCTTCAGAGTGCTTTAAATCAACAGCCATGGCGCAATGCCGAACTTATCAATAGGTTATTGGAATATTTCAAAGATTATCTATCGCACCCATTCCAAAATGTTAGAGAAAAGATCAGCGCCTGTCTCGTTAGCCTTTTCTGCAAGGACATTGTTTTTCCGGAGGGTAGTTTTACTAACTGTCCGCGTGTAGCGGATTTTTTCGGTCAAATATTGCCAAAATTAAATATATTATACATGCATAGTTTGAAAAGTTTTGAGCATGTTAGTGATGTGAGCGATATAGAATCAGCAACGAACCAATTAGAATGTGTAACTTTAAATGAAGCTGATAAGGAGGAATCTATTAGATTGTTTAAGACAAGTAAGTGTTAATAATATATTTTCCTTTACAAGCAAACAGCATCTTTATTATTAAGAACAAATAATGCATAGTTGAAATACTGTTTTGAGAGGCTTCAAGAATTATTACATAATTACTTTATGTTTTTCAATAAAGTAGCTATTGCTTGCTTATGATTTTATATCAGATTTAAGTATTATAATTTTCTAAGACAGCACGAGTGAAAACTTTTATTTTTAGTATCAAAATATGTCACAGGTAGTGTGGCTCGAATGAACTATTCTGCTGTGTCTGAACACTACAGTCTCTTACCGTTAGCCTGCATATTACAAAATAATGATAATGACGATGAGCTGAAGACAATATGCTCTAATTTCTTAGCCATATTAGGATCTACAATTATATTAGATAAATATGTTCCTGCCGCATTAGAAGCTGCTGTGAAGGTATCAGCATGCCCGTCATGGTCAGCTAGATCTGCTATAGTTGAATTTATATCTGTGCTCGTCTTTCATAATATGGCCATATTTATAACAAAAGAAGAGTGGGTATTGCAGGTAAGAATTAACTATTATGTTATCTTTAAAATATTTGCGAGATTAGTTGTATAACATGAGAACAATATGTTCTGTTGATTGGTGCAGAAAGGGCCGATTTTTATTTTTCTTGAATACGAGATCTACATTGCAAAGAAATACATGCCACCAATGTTGCTCTGCAAGGTAGATGTTTTCGAGAAAAAATTGATATTTACCCTTTTGCGCTTAACTACAAACTTTATTCCGATTACAATCTTGGTCGCCCATTCGATATGTTGCGACGAAAAATGATGATGCAAGCTATGTCGTTAAGATTGATCAACTGTGTACCTGCTCTTATGTCTCCTTGCAAATCTTACATAACGCCGAAATATGTATTCACTATTTTTAAATATTAGTCTTTCAACTTTTTGAGTCTTATTTCTATACACAGGTTCAAAATATAGTACTATTGCTACTGGAGGATATTCAACCAGAAGTGCGAATCCAAGCAGGAAAAGTTTTAAGTGGCCTTCTTCATTGTAAATTTTTGCCAGTTCCTATGGAATTATTAGTGAGTATTTCATTGCAATAGCAAATAATTTTGCATACTCTAAAAAGATGATGCTAAAAATGACCAAATTAATTTATTGAATAAATTTTATTTATCTGTAACAAATGTTACTACTATGATTATTATTTACAGGAAACATTTAAGCAAAAGGCGAAAACAAAACTAAAACGTTCTGCTACCACAAGTAAATATCAGAAAAACGGTCTGAATCTACCAGTTAGACATGCCGGGGTTTTGGGAATGTGCGCCTTTATAAGTTCTCATCCGTACGATGTACCTGACTACTTACCAAATATTTTCGGTGAACTTGGCGCTCACCTCAACGATCCGCAACCTATACCAGCTACGATTCGGAAAACGTTAGGTGATTTTAAGAGAACTCATCATGATAATTGGGAAATTCATAAGTTGAAATTTACCGAAGAGGAGTTATCAGTGTTGAGTGATCTCACCGTGCCTCCATCTTATTATGCCTAGTGTTTACGCAAATGTAGATATTTTAAATTGATTATTATTATTATGTTACCACTGATATTTGCACATAATGGACTATTTATAAGTGTAAAACTGGTTTTAAAAGTGTTTTAATGTGTTTACATATATTGTGGTGTCGGAGAACGGCTTTAATTAATTTTAAGTGCGTATAGACAAGGGATTTTAAAAAATATTTTTACAAAAGCTGTGTAATTATACTTTTATACGTTCAATTCCAAATACAAGATTCTATCAAATTAATCTGCTTTTATTTTCTCGAAATTCTGGACTTTATTTAACTTTCATTATGTCTGTTATAAAATTAGTTTCGTAAATAACAGTTCTTTTTATATGTAAAAAAAAAATCTCCCCGGCGGGGAATCGAACCCCGGTCTCCCGCGTGACAGGCGGGGATACTTACCACTATACTACCGAGGATATATGTATTCGATGATTATCTTTCTCATATATTTCTACATTTTACATACAGATAAGTTGATTTCTCTTTTTTAATAAAATATAGAAATATACATTAACAAACAGATTAAACGTAAAAAATACTCGGGTAATAATTACTGGATTTGGGCTTGGAAATTGTTGATATATAAAATGTGAGGTTATGTTCAGTGGTTATTGTCAAAATGAGTTTAGTTAATTTAATATCGAGGTATGTGAATATTTATTTGTTGTTACTTTATTTTTGTAATAAGATATGGACAAAATATTTAGATTAAGCTTGCGAGCTAACGCACAAATGGGCTTCAATAATAAAACAATATCCACAGCTGCTGGTAAAACCCTTCTGTTTCGAGCAACACCGTGTTTGTTGTAAGTTTAATTTGAATATCAAAGCGTTTAGATCTTCCAATGATTATTCAACAGTGCAGAACCACTAAAGAAAAAGAAGCGAATAGATCCGGCGATTCTTAAAGCTAGGGAAGAAAGGAGAAAAAAGAAAATAGAGAAGCAAATCAGGAGGCTAGAAAAGAATGCTCGACAATTAAAGCCCATTGAAGAATGTGAAATACCAATGACATT
The DNA here is from genome assembly GCA_949128085.1 of Cetonia aurata. Lineage (NCBI taxonomy): Eukaryota > Metazoa > Arthropoda > Insecta > Coleoptera > Scarabaeidae > Cetonia > Cetonia aurata. The sequence continues at coordinate 53,247,148 of OX421883.1, read as the reverse complement.
AATTGAACAGAGAAAGTAAAATATTCAAATTGTCAAGATCTGATAAAATAATTAATTTTACTTTGTTTCTGCAGAGAACATCAAAGAAAGGGGCTGGCCATCAGTGTTAACGAGTTAGAAAGACGTGTATTGTTAGAAAAGAAATGGGCTCTCTATAAAAGGGAACAGCATTTGAAAGATATTAAGATGCTTGATTGTATCACATATTCACAACAAAAAGCTCTTGATGAGTTGCGAAAGGAATCAGAAGAATTATATTTGGAAGCAATACAGGTATTTTCAAAATAAAATAAAACAAAAACGTGGGTATTTATTAACAAGATGTGTTTTCTTGTAGACTGACATTCGCCTTATACCATATGAGAGCTCAGGACCTGTGAACACACCACCTCTCGAGAATTATGAGATGCCAGATGGGGATTATCAGGATGTTTCAAGAAACTGGAATTAATATATCATGTATACTATAACAGTTTGTTGATCTGTGTTATGTGTGTTTATAATCCATAATAGATAGATTACAAATATTAGTTAATTGGCGTCATTACCGGTTTATATAGTTATAAAATAAATTTTCTTTCATTTTATGAAATCATTACAAATGTGATTAACGAAAAAGGAAGATTCAATTCCTGATTTTCTTTTATTAATTCTATTGGTAAAAACATAAACGTACTTTGAGTCGCTTTGTTTTTGACGCATTCTCAATATACATATCCGCATATTAGAAATGGAAAACTTCTTTCTATTTATACCGGATATCGCAGCTTATAGGTTCCGTGCGATATCTTTATTATTTATGAATATTTATAAAATTCGGAATATACTGTTTTCTGTGAATTTCTTCTAATTATTCAAACTATATTATAGTTTTCTATCACTTCCAGTTTTAACGAAACTAAGAACAAATTTTAAATGGAGCGCCCTATATATATTTTTGCGTAAATGGATTCTGCTTATGAAGCCTCGCCATTGAACTGTGTCCTAGAGATTCGCAAACAAATCTATGATTTTCTGTTTGATATCTGTCGCGGAAACTGTTAGGCACCCTCTCGTGAAACGTTCTAGAGATAAAGATACGATTCAAATGTGTCTGAAAGACCAAACCCTGCTTTTGATTTGGCAAATGCAAAAAATTGTATGTTGTTCTGTTTCGTTTTCCTAATAACGTATTTTATAACTTGGTTAATAGCTGTAACAAATAAAATAGCGAGAATGTCATTGACGGTTCATAACCTAATTACAAGCGTAATGTCAAATTACACTTTTACAATGCACAAAGACTCGTAGATACAGGTCAATGTGCTAATAGAAAACCTTATTGCTTGCTTTTTGAAGTGTACGCGGTTTTTCTGCACTCGAGGGTACATGGACAACTGTGGTTATGTTATGATTATTAATAAGTGTTTATATGTATGGCAGCAGTCATACACCATCATCATTGCTTACTGAATCACACCTGCAATAATAGGATAATAATATGTGATTGGTTTACAACGATGAATGGGACAGATACTCTATTATTGTAGTTGACTGAGGTTCCCTATATATTATAAGTATATTTTGCGTAATGCATATTACGATCATGGATAAGCTTTTTTATCCCAAAGGGGAAAAATAGATTTGTTTTTTTTTTCTATACAACATGAAATTTCGAAAAACAAATTAATACATTACACAAGTATAATATATAGTTTATTTGAAATACGTTCAAAAAATTAACACTGCAGCTATGTTCATGGTAATGAATATCATATTTTATATGTGCCAACTTCAGTTTGGAATTCTTCCATCTTTGGATTCCAAAAATTGGGAATTTGTGGTTAAAGAGTTTTATAAACTTCAAGATGAACAGTTCTAAGGTAACATTGATTTAAATCAATTTTAATTTATAGCTTATGAAAATATTTTCATCATTATTGTTTTTATAAAATCTGAAATTATGTGTTTTACGTAATCAGTAACGTAGTATACATACGCCTCTTGATAAAATGCATATATATTATATTGATCTATATTTTTATTTTATTTTTTTGGGCGCGGTTTAGAAAACCTTCGCATTGGCACAAGTATGTGTCCGTTATTTTAGTCAATCAACAATGCGTAAAGCTGCACAAGGAGTCACAGAGGTACCATCGAGCAAGTTTGGCAGGTTGAAGGAAATCCAAAAAGTAATTGGGGTACGTTAATTCATTTGCTTTTTCGCATTTTAGTATATATGATTTTATATTATTTTAGGCTGATGACCATCAATTAGTTCACGTTAAGGGTGGTTTCAAGGATAAAGCTCTATATCAGCTTACCATTCTGTTGACTGCTATTGGCTTGGGCCTTTCCGGTGAAACACTTTTTCGACTTACTTTCAAATAAATAATTTTAGTTTATGTAGTATTGCTATGTACATGTTAATAACACAGTTATTATAAATTTATTATTTCTTTTAAATAAATTAGTATATCTTATTTTATCTATCCGTCATTAGTTTTTAGCTATCACACTGACAAAAGTCAATGCTAGGTTTTCCACTATCACCAAACAACAATGCACAATCTCTCGACGCGCGTTTCGCTAACCAAGTTAGCATCATCAGGAGATGATTAACAGTGTTCCACTGTTAATCATCTTCTGATGATGCTAACTAGCATTGACTTTTGTCAGTGTGATAGTTATTGTTACACCAAAGGTTCCAAAACCCAATTACTGGATTAGTTTTTAGAACATAAAACCATTATACAGAATTATTTGCTTTATCTATGTTTAAGATAGACATGATTCATTTTTTAAATTTAAAATGTATCATTAAGTGGGTGTAGAATAATGCAGACAGAGGTATAACATTTTATTTCATAGTTACATTCTTTGGTATAAAAAAAATATAGACTTAATATAAAAAGTAGATGCTTAAGTTAAAACTATCAACTGTTTATAAATCTATAATTACTTAAACAATAGAGGAAAGTTGGATTACACATTTGATTTTACAATTTAAAATCTGAGACAATGAATACAATTGACTTGAACCAATTGTGTTGTCGCTAAAAATGCTATTTAAATTGAATGATTTTTCCAAATTTATCACAAATTAATTTCTAGTTGAAATGGTACTGTACCAGACAGCAATATTCTGTCAGTTAAAGTCATCAGTTTGTGCTGTAAGTTATCTTATAAAGACTTTCAATTAGTTCCAGAGCACAGTATAAATCGAAACAATAGTAGCACTTTGAGTGCAAATTTAACGGTAATTCGCATTGAAGCGGGATTGAGGATATGTTTGCAGGGTCGAATTGACACAGTATTGCAAAAAGGGAAACGTGATATTGAAATCAATGAGTAAATATCGGTATTAGTTTACATTGTCAATATGAGTAAAATTTACGGGGGAATTAAAGAATCACCAGCATTATGTAAGTAAAAGTTTAGAAAATCTACAATAATCGAATTATCTTTGGAACGCCAACAAATATCACTTTGTGGTTTTGACAGGTTCTCATTTGTCTGGATTGATTATAATTTTACAATTTCATTTGAATTTTTCGAGAAAACCACAAATAGGACAGACTAGTAGATAACGCCATTTAGTTTCTATTTAAAGCAATAAAGCAAACAAGATTACTTACACTTTTCACCTACTTGATGTTACAAAAAGCATGCTTCCCCACCACTTTATAATCAATCATGAAAGCGAACATATAGATAATTATGAGAGAAAAATTATTAAATAGAATAATATAAAAAGAAAACAAGTTATGCTATCTTGCGGGAACTTCAGATACTTAAAAATGTTTTTAAGATTGTGTGTGTGTTTAAGAGTGTTTACGCATGATCATATTTACTAGTATACTTTTTTCCCTAAGCTCTACGATCAACCGTTACCGAGAAATCACCGCTGGCCACTCTTAATGATTAACTCTGTACAATACCTTACCCGCGGATAAGTAAACCAGTTAGGATGGTTGTGACATTACGTCAAAATAAACCGTTCTGCCTGTTCTATTTAAGCGCGCAATCACAAGTAACGCCCTCGAAACTAAGGTTCTTTCGTTTCTGTTTATTACATGGTTTCTAGCACATGTAAACCAAATTCAATTTTCTGCAGTTATTTTTACAGTAGAATTATCTGAGCTGGCGGAATACGTCATGAGCTCGAAGAGACGGGCAAAACCTAGTGAATGAACGGCGGCGTACAATACATACGTTTTGAACAAATCGCGCAGATAGTGGGAGTACGTATACTTCGCTTGTGAGTTATAACGATTCTTCATATTCCATTGTACGCGCCCTCGCGCATCCGCCAGCTCAGGTTAATTCTACTGTAGTTTCAATATGAGGATAGATATTAAGGTAGTACAGAATGAAAATTTATTGCTTGTACTTGAGTTTCTCAAAAAGACAGTTTGAATTTTGGTTAACGAGTAGCTTATATAACAACTCAAACTGTACAGATAGTTACCTTGACGAAATATTATTTAAATGATATTTTCAGATATTTATTTTTTATTTTCGTCATTATCACGATTACATATTTTACGACTTATTGATACCCAAAACGTAGGCAAGAATCTTATATAGATAATAGATCTTATAAGAACTCCACTATAATGTAACATTGAAACGAAACTACTTTCGTAATTAGTAATATATATATTATACAACGGTGGCGATTTAAAACTATCTGGGGTGTTGTTGAATGCTTCTTGAGATCTCGTATGCATTACATATAAAATACTGCGAGGCAATGATATTGTGAAATAAATTGCAGTAAGCATGATACAAACGAGTATTATCTTTTTAATTTTCTCTAAATTCTTTGATAAGGTATTACTTGCCGATCGACTCTGGTACAGCTTATGCAACAAGAGGAAAAATGAAGAAAACATCAAGGGAAGAGGCACGATTATTTTGAAAATCAACAGTAGATTTTGCAATAATTGACTGTAGTGAGTATCAATTACAACACATAGAGTGCTGTTGTATGTTAAATTCTTAACTTTTATGGTAGAAGACAGAGTATATTCCGGTATGCTTAACGATAAACAAATAAACCACACCAACAATGAAGGGAAAATAACTGCAACATCATTTTTCTTCCTCCTATAGTCAATTGTTAGGGACCTGCTTGATGTGGGCGTGTCATTTTTCTTCACTAAGCACTCATTAGATTCGTCATCGTCGCAAGACGTTAATGGATTTTTGTTTCCTTTGCTGATTTGGTGGGAGTATAGGTTCCAAACAGATATAACGTGGAAATTGAGACAAATCAGTAAATATATCGCCAGTGAATTAAGCAAGATTTCACTTCCTGAGTAAAGTGGACATAAATCTGAAGGAAACGTCCATGAATTCTTCTTCAACGACAATAACTCCAGAACAATCACGAAAGTTGTCAGTAGGTCGACGATTGCAATTTGGAGTATCAATAACAGGACGCCTGAAACATAAGAAACGTTTTGCTTAAGTATAAATGTTCCAATATATTGCGTTTTTTTAAATGCTGTACTAACATATTGAAGAAATAATTATTGATTATACATACTAATAATTAATTATTAGCATGTGCCGTGAATCAAATCATAATGACCGCGGTTGTGGTGTTGGTTTTGATCATATCACGTATCACCTGTTCCTGAAAAACTTGTAAATTACGGAATTCGATTACGGAGAATGGTGAGCTTCGGTGGCAACCGCAGCTATCAGAATTAGAAGTTAGTTTGTTGTAATAACATTATTAGAGGGATCTACCTTCCCTAGGCGGATTAACTTTATGATTAACAGGCAATTACCATCTTGTTTGATACAATCTCTGGTACATTTTAAAACTTCTCTTATTAGAGATATATTTCTTCAAAATCGTTAACCGTTGCAAATGCCAAAAGTTTGGCTTTATGTCCAAATAATCTGTTCTGTGAATAATCGTATTTTGATGGATTATGGATTATTTTCTTTATTCTGTAGTTTGAATACGTACTTAATACTTTATGTTTTTGCAACATGAAGAAAACACAAGAGAAGTCGCTAAAAAACCTTCAGCACCTTTTTCAACATACCTGCACATCTACCAAGTAGGACAGCAAAATTTCATGAGTTGCATGCGGACAGAAAAAAATGTGTTGAAGTGTTAAAAGACCCGAGAAAGCCTTGTTTCGTTATAAATGTCTTCCTTTAAGAAGGTTACAGAACAGTCACAAATGTGGAAGCAAATAAACCATAAACTTACCGTACATATAAGTATTCACTACCTTTAAGGCAAACCTATTAAGAGGACAAGCGGCGTTTTAGAAGTAGAAATTGACAAATCTGGAGTTGCTTCTACAGGCATTACTGTAGTTAATTCTTTGTTCGCAGTCAATTATGCTGTAAATATCTGCAAACCATTTACCATTATTCGTTTTTTGTTCTGAATGTTATTTCATTGGAGCTAGGCAGTGCCGGCTCAAGGGGGGCAGTCTCCCTTACTCTGAAAATCAAGGGGGCCCAAAAATTACTCTATTACTACAATTAAATTAATCGTAAAAATAATGTGTGGACAAAAGTTTTTGTGACAACAAATAACTGGTGTTTAAATTTTTATGCTAAATATGAATATACTACTTTTAAGGAGTTAAATCAAGGATGTTCCTGGACGGCGCGTTTGCTTAAAAAAGTATTTAGAACAAGAGAAAAAAATCTTAAGTATATAAAACAAGACTAAAAAAATTACACACAGCATAGTCTAAAGTGTCCGAATCCCCTTAACTATGGTTAGAGAAAATACAGCGAAGTCTTGCCCACAAGCTATTTTTTCTCTTTGAGTTGTTTAACAACATTATTTTCGGCGTCGGTATCCAGCTAGAAAATTTTAGATGACAATCTCCCAAATTTCACCCAATCAGGTATCATGTTGGAAATTGATGATGCATTGATTATACCGAGTGAAGACCCTGCTGATGCTGATACCATAAATACAGGAGGCAATTACGCTAATAGAAAAAAACTGAGATTTTCCTTTTTTTAATAGTGCTAGTATCTTCGTATAATATAAATCATAAATTTAGATATAAAAATCGTAATACATTTATCGAAATCATGTACCTATAGAATATACTAGAGACTATCGTACACAAGAATTGCCAGGCCTGATGTTACATAATTAGCTAACTTCTAGGAATTGATCCGGTACTTCCTGAAAAGCAAACGGCTTACACAAAAAAAAAAATATTTACATATGAAGCAGAAGACCGGTGTAGATATTAATTTGAAATTAAACTTGTAGTAGATATCATATTAATATCGCTTGAGCATATGTTTATGCAGGTGAAACATTTTCAACAGGTTTTTTATTTGATTTCACTAACATACCGGAAATGAGGAAATTAAAACAAAAAACTACAAACGGTTTTTAGTAGCTGGGATCATAAATGGAGATAAATTATTTGATATTATATTTTTGCAGAACGTCCTAAATCATCCTTCTAAACTGTACAATTTATAGCAATAAATAATTTGGAAAATGTGGTTTCAATACTGATTGGCAACGCTGATAGCACCAATATATAGTGGTTACTAAAAGGAGTTTTAGTAAATTAAAGTTTTAAGGGAGATTCTAAACTGAATTCTTTGGCATTATTATCGCTGGGAAGCGTGATTGCATAAAAACTAAATACATATAACAGAAAAGATATTACCGTCAGAATTGTTTATATTTTGAATACAATAGCAATTGTTTTATGATAAATATAATACATTTACATTTATGTACGTACACAATTAAATTATAACTAAGTATGTCTTCATTTTTGTAATAAACCTTGCTCATTTTTAGTTTTATAAATTATTTTGTTCCTGTTAAGACGTAAAACCAATAGTCCTTGTATTAAAGTAGTATTAACTGTTGACCATTAAGTGTCAAACTTCTAGGTTTTTTTTTTTTGTTAGAAATCAATTTCAGTATTTAAAAGAATATTTTAGAAATTGTTTCGTTTTTGTGACGTTGGCGGTAAATGGGCACAAATCAGCAGTAAAAGAGTTGAAAGCAATGGGTACATAAAGGCGGCACAATTGTGTCCTGTCCTTTATATAAAATCTTTTCGAGGTGGCACTGGACCTAGGAATGGGACACCGGTAATAAAACACTCGTTAACCGCATCAACGGCGTTCATACAATTTTGAAAAACAGGACGTTTGAGATATTGGCCGATAATTCGAAATTTCTTGTGGGAAATCCTTTCTAAGAATCGGCGAAACACAGGCCACTTTTAGCACTGATGGAAAACTACCCTTCTCGAAAGACAAATTAATCAATTGAGCTAGTGGTTTACCAATGAATGGGGCAACACGTCACAATATTACACTAGGAATCTTGTCAGGTCCTGAACTCATTCTATTACCAGAGACAATATTCTAAAGGAAATGCGTAAGTTTAATGGGCCAAAGTGTTAACAAAAAATGGTGGTGACAAGGACCGTTTCTAGATGGCGCTATAAGTCCAAATTGGGCAAGTTTTCTACAGTTGCATCATAGTTGCATCTTGCATCCTTTGTCTTCATTCATGCGATTTGTCGTTTTGTGGTTTTACTACTCATCTGTCACGTATTTACTATTTCCATACTAATTATTTTTGTGTTCTTTTAAGTATTAGTGGTGTTTTAATTTAATTAATTTATTTACGCTGCGGTGTTTTAGTTTTATATTCGACAAACATTTACAAAGTGCAATTTATAGGATAGTTTAGAGAGTATGAAATCAAAGTTATATGCTATAAAGTTCACTAACTATTCTCTAATTTGTAGGTGTTAGTTTCACATTATACTGTTATTTAAGGTATATATTTAAGCTAGATTAACATAAGTATAATATTAATAAACAAATTTTAAATGTCAGGTTAATTATACATATAAAATATATATTCATGTACCATAGATGTTATCTATATTGTAAATAAAATGTTATCTTTAGGCAAAAGGTACTTTTCTTTATTTGCCTTGTATGTTGAAATTATAAATATTAAAAAATCAAAAATTAAATAAAAGCATATTTTAAAATTGTTTTGTTGCTCGCCCTCTAAGAACGTTCCTTAGTACTTTAGACGAAAAATATTAACAAATATGTATAAGGGAGCAACCCATCTGCTGAGGTATCTTATCTCTACTATTACTGAGAGAAGAGAGCGGTAATGTACATACCTTTGATTTTGGAAGCTATACGGTGAAGCTAGTCTATAAAAGTTATTAATTTTTTCAGCAATATGCAGAGGATCATGAATCAAGGTTTCTCCATCAACCAGAGTAGTATTGAGACGCACCCTAACTTTGTTTTTACAGTCAGAAATAACAAACCATGCCTCTTTTCCAGGATTTCTATAATTTAATATTCTTTGTGCATAGAATGAATTTTTGGTTTGAATTATTAAATTTTCATGAGTTTGGTGTTCTTGGATAGATTTTTGAAAATGATTAGAGAGGTGTTTTTTTGTTTTTCGATTTGATGTATATTTTTCAGGATATTTGACCGTCCCGGAACTTTTAGGACACCCGGTATATTAAATTTCTGACGGGAAATTTCAGACATCTTTTTATTATTTATGCGATGGCTTGAGTCTCATCCGCAACACGGACCGTTACTTATATCTGATTACATGGCTAACACGCGTAACTTGTTTAATGAACGTATATACGAGCAATAAAACAAAAACGAACTTAACATTGCCGCGCTTTAGGTTCTGTTTATAAACCAGAGAAATATTTTCATAAAAAACTAAAATATCTTCTATAAATCGCATCCGGTAGATGTAATTAGAGCCAGTTATACTTCCGCATATAAATAAATACTATGCACGTTAACTTTCGAATCAAATTGCATGTCAACGTATAACTTTATATAAACGAGAGTCTATTTTTAAATATAGGTGAATAAACTAGATTTAAAAATAAACCTATAAGGTATGTAGGATTGTAGTATTGTGGTTTTTAGAATACACCTACGCGTATTCATACTACATTGAGCGTAACTACAGTGTAACCTCTATTTAACGGGCATCCGTGGGGAGTGTATACTGATAAAAATGAGTGGAAAGTTTAATGTATTAGAAAGCATTAAGTAAAAATAAAATGTGTACCCTATAGGAATCAGGCCGACACTGGCAAAAAACTGTGCGCATTACGATTCTAGTCTACGCGGATGATGATAATTATTGGAAATATCGGAATGAATGCATTTAATCCTTGTTGCTTTCTTTCTCCATGCACCGTTCTATAAATTTATAGTTGTAATGTAACAAGACAAAAAGTGCCAATAATAAAGCGTGTGTTGGATCTCGAATAGTGCCGAGGTTAGTTAGTGCAAACGCACATCACCGGCGGTGACATTGGTTTGATACAAACTTGTTTTGAATGTATTTTACAATTACAGTGTTAGTGTTCATAGTAGAGTGATAAGTCAGATAAGTGCCCAGGTCCTTTATAAAACTTTACCTTCCAATTAGTGAATTATGATGCTGTATGCTATTTGCAAAACTTATTTCAAGAGCTTACGTCAAGATAAATTGCATTTTCATCAGGATTTTATTTCATACCTACTTAATTGTGAGCACATTACAAGTGTTAAAAATATTACAAAAACTTTGTCTAGGTTTAGTATCTAAAACAGCGAATCCAACCAATATATAATTGTGTTTCAGAAACAACAAATACTTACTTGTGATGATTGAGATAGACGCTTTCAAGGGCACTGATAAACATTTTTGTGAAAATTTACGATGCTGATTGTACTAGTTACAGCATCTGTTGTAATTTTCAAATGTAAAATTGCCTTAATATGTAAACCTACATTCAGTAAGTAACACTACTTTTACATACAAAAAGGATACATCATAATGTTGTAATTTTCATATGTAAAATTTCGTTAAAATATAAACATAGATTCTGTAGCTAACTACTTTTACTTACAGACGGTATTTACACATCGCATTGTCAACTTACATTTTGTATGTGTATATTTACATAGTAATTTTACACAAAAATTTTTATTACTGTAGGTATACACTCAATCAATAAAAACTACGTATATGTATATAGGTATCCTACTTATAGTGCGGACCGCCGATATCTGGGTAACTATAATAGCAGTATAGTAAAAAGAAATACACCTAAATTGGCATTGGAATATTTAATGAAAATATTTTGTGGCCGCTAAGGCGCACAGTTGCTACGGTAAACGGTAAATTCTAAATTTGGTGATGAAAGGTCCAGCAACTTTAATTGGTCAATTAAAAATCTTAGTTTATTACGCACCCCTTTGGTTAAAATCATTTTGTCATAATGGAAACTTCCGTAATTTTTGTCTGAATTAAAAGAAAAACGTGGATTTCTTTAAAAGGGCAATTGGTGCTGTTTTAAACATCACAATTTGTGCAACCAGTTAATGTTCAAAAAATGTAGGAGATATTGTTACATTTGAATTTTTAGGTATAACCCAAAAAAACTTGTACGGTTAAGGACAATATCATCTATTTTAGTATAGTTTTTGAATATTAGTGGTTGTATAAATTGTGACGTTAACATAACTCTTTCAAACAAATTCATGTTTTTTTTTACTTTAAGTAAAAACTACAGAAGGTGTAGTAGATTTAGTTTTTTTTTTTATTACAAAATGTTCAATCAAAATCATGCACAATTAACTAAGGGTTTTAATGAAGCGATAAGCAATTAAAGTTACAGCTCCCCCTGGAACTTTTACCACAAAATTTAAAGTTTACTCACACAGAATTAATATACAATGTGTCCCAAAAGTCGACGTTAGTACTTGGAGGACTGACAGACCAGCTCATAATTATCCGGAATAACTAAATATGATCTCAATCATAGTGGCTTTATTTTCGACATAATGGCTCTTTTATGAATTTCGAGAAAATCTACTTCTCACTAGAGTTTTTCAGGTGCCACAAGTACAAAATGCGACATTTTAAGATTCTAATTTTTAAATGCAGTTGTGAATAACCCTACCATTCATGACAATCTAAATGAATTTGAATAAAAACGGTTTTTTTTTTAAGAGTAAGGGTATATTTATTTAAAACTAAATAAAACAAAAATAATCATACAATGTATTCAAAATACCTGCAACGAAGTCGAATACAATTTTTTTATAAAAGATCTTTTTATCCGTCTTGTACCTCCAGCGACATTTATTTATTTCGGGCATTTATTAATACGTTGTCTGAGTTCATTTAAATCATTTATTGGTGTAGCATAAACTTTCTCTTTCATACAACCCCAGTAAAAAAATCTTGTGGATTTAAATCCGGGGGCCGGGTAGGCCAGAAAATGGGATCCAGATTACCGATACATCTGTGGTTAAGCTTTGTTTAGATAATTTCTCACAGTTAGTACATAACGAGCTGGATAGCCATGGTTTTGAAGCCACATTGCCCTACGTGACTAAAGGCGCGTTTTGAAAAGATTGGCAGTTCATTTTCTAAAAACTGACGACAAATTTGCCCATTTCAATTCTCCAGCAAATAAATAGGGCCAAATACTTGGCCGTTCAATATTCCGGTTCACAGAGTTTTCAATCGCATGACTATGCAGATTATGCATGTTCATGAAGCCATCTTTTTTGAATATACCTTCATCTGTCCATAAAATTTTATTTAGGAACTCTGTGTCTTCCCTGTGTTTCTGCGGCTATTTATGGCAAAATTGGACACGTTCTGCGTAGTCACAAGGGGCAACGATTACAAACAACGCATTTGACATGGGTGCTACTGAGACCGTGGTGTAATTCTGTTAAAGGTCGATTTCGGTATTCCTATCTTTTAAATGCTCGCACCGACCTAGTTGGATCATTTTCAATGGCTTCTAAAACGTCACTATCATACTCCATATGTGGGCTTCCTGGTGGCTAGCGTAATTGTGAGGTATTTTGCCTTGCGAATATGCTCGGTGAACATTTATGAATATCCGATAATCAGGATGTCTCAACGCATGCGGGTATCTTTCGCGATACAAATTCACTGTAGCAACACTATTGCCTCTGCATTCCACACACGGAGGAAAAAAGATGTTACCACGTATTATAAATATAATGAATGATATTAACTCAAGGACAACAATACGTTATCTAGTACCCAGTATTCATCCATGTATTACTGTTTATTAGGAAGATGGTACCTACGCTCTAATATAATTATAATATAACCAACTATAAAGTTAGTTGTCCCTATTGTTACTATCTATTTTTCTCAGTGCATAAATGTAATGCATGTATTCTTGAGTAGTATAGTGATATAGTATTGACGCAAAGTAACACAAACGCAGGGCCAAGAGGAATGTCAGGTCAGTTCGTATTTTTTTCCAATATAATAAGTCCAAATCACTCGGCAAAATACAAGTCCAAAAGACAAAGCAACAACTGTTAGTATGAGCACCAGAAGAATTTAAATGCGAAACTATGTACGGCTACTGTCGAATAGTGTCAGAATCTATCTCAATCCAACTCATGTCAAGTAGCGTCTATATCTTTTTCACTCTAACTCATGTCGAATTGTCTGCAAGTTTCTTTCTTTCAAGTGTGTTTTCTTTTTCACCGGTATAAAAACTATTAGTATCTTAGATTGTCATCAATAGCAGGTTTATTGGCAAGAGTTGCATTTAAAAATTAGAACTTTAAAATATTAAATTCGGTAGCTGTTGCACTTGAAAAACTCAAGTGAGCAGTTGATTTTCTCGAAATTCACAAAAAGGCCTGGAAAATTAAACCTATCACTCCGCCAAGAAATACCATTGACTTTTGGGACACGTCGTACATATAAATTTTCAGTAAATTTGTAATTGCCACACTGATTATGATTTTTCTTTTCCCAAAATATCACCGATCTACACTCTCAGTGAGATCCATATACATAGACCAATCGAAAGCGTATATTTCTCCGCAATTTTTATATATATATATTTCTATTTATTAGTTTATAATGCACAGTTTAAGTTTGAAAGGCAGAAAAATGCAAAATTATAATACCTGTAAATAAATTCTTATATATTTTTGCAGTTCGTCACAAAATATAAGTATAGAATGTCCAAACAGTGTATGAAACAGGTTTCAAACGATAGCACATAGTTCATTATAAAAATATCGCTAAATAAAATTGTAAATGATATAGAGTGTCTCAAATAAGTGACCGAACACCAGTATAAAACAATTCAGTGGAAATGTATGATACAAAATATAATTTTAAATTCGATATATACAGTATGTCCCCGATGAGACTTTAAAAGAGGAAATTTTTTTTTAATTTTTGATTTCTCATAAAATTTCACTCTTGATTTACTCTGCTTGTTTTCAAATCCCCAAAATACAAATTACTCTTTATTTAACTCGAACGGTCTCGAGATAATATCATTTTCTTGCCAGAAAATATACAAATTGGGCAAAAGTTTTATTTCATAAATTTAACAAATAATGGTAAAATAAAATAAAATTCTCAAAAAGCTAAATTATTAATTTTCTATTCAAATAACGCTCCTCCTTTTTCTGCACAGATTTCAACGCAAGCTTTAAATTCATTGAAACTGCATTTTATTTCTAAGATTGATAACTGCATTTTGTATCCTATTTTGTAATTGCTCTTCATCATTGTCTAGTGGCTCACTGTACACAATATGTTTTAAACGACCCCACAGATAAAAGTCCAATATTGTAAAATCATCATGGAACTCTGTATTGAGCTACTGGCGAACAATGCCGGCATAATGAGCAGGGCACCCATCGTGCTGGTAAAACATTTCCATTCGGTAGTTTAACGGCAATTCATCCAGTTCATCAGTTAAAAAACTTTTGCAACATTTCCAAATATGAATCACGGTTTAAATTTTGATCAAAAAAATATGGGCCGATAATTTCATGGTACGAAACCGCACACCACACATTAACTTTTTTAAAATATTGTCTGCGGCAAGAAATTCTGAAGTTTGGATTCGTATCATTCCAGTACCGGCAATGTTGAGACGAAGCGACTCCGTTAGTTATAAAGGTTGATTCATCGGAGAACATAATTCGTTTATGAAAATTTGAATCTTCCAAAACTCTGTAGCCCATTTCCGAACAAAAATCCATACGTTTGGCTTCATCACAATTTTTTAAAGTTTGCCTAAATTGTGGTATAAATGGTAAAATTTTGTTCTTTTTAAATATTCTTTGTCAATGAGATTTACTCATCCCAGTTAGTATTGCCCTCCTTCTTAAAGACAATTTTGGAGCTTCTATTGTGGAATGAACGGTGAGAACTGAAGCAGCATCGTCTTCATTGCACAATTTCTTTGACGTCTTAATGTTTAAAACCGAACCTGTTCTAAGGAATTTGGTCACCAAGTTTTTAGCTCCGGAATTTGAAATGGTAACTTGCGGGTATTTTTGGTTGAATTTTCTGATAACAACTCGGTAGCACTCCTCCCCAGCTCCGTAACATTGAAATTCTTTGTTATGAAGTCAACATTATAGCATAAATACTGTTCAAATTAGCGAAGATTTAATTTACAGTTATACTAACCTATTAGATTTGTCAACTGCTGTTAGTTGTATTTTTCAATGAAATCCACCTATTAGAGTTATACTTCTAAAAATTACGATAAAAAATTACGAATCAAACAAAAAGTAATTTGTGTTTTGGGGGTTTCAAGACAAGCAGAGTAAATCATTTCTGAGAAACCAAAAATAAAAAAAAAAATTCCTCTTTTAAGTCGATCCGGGGACATACTGTATAGCAATGTGAAAATCCATACGAATTGGAACAAAAAATACAACAGTAAAAAATTGTATTCGTAACTCAATATTGGTGTATATCGATTTTAAAATTATGCTTTTTATCATACACACATTTGCACTTATCCTGTTTTATATTGCTGTACGGTTACTCTTTTGAATCACTGTACGTACCTACAGCAGATTTAAGCTATCTTCGGTGGAATCCTGTAGATCATTGTAATTTGTTGTTGTACAGAAATCCTTGTAATTCATGGAATTACTATCTACAGAACACAAATGCATTCATTCATAGTGCACATTTCGAATTAAAGAAAAAATTGATGGGCCATAATTAACCTTAGATAAAAATTATCTTTACATGTCTTGTGAAATATTATTATTATACTGTCGGTTGCATTATATATGTAGACCTATATCCATAAGGATTAGTGGATGGATGCACAAACATTCTTTACGTCAATTTCTTATCAAATACAGAAATTCATTTGTATAATGCATTAAGAGGATATTGCGTGCAGATAAATGAGTATACCTACATTTCTTTATTTAAAGTGTTTTCAAGGAAAGTTCTAAAAGCCGTAGGATGTTTATGTGGGTATATTTGACCATGGTAAGAAACAAAAGCCTTTAATATTCATTTCTACATACCCACGTCTATACATATTTTTTACATATGTACATTTTTAAAATGGATGTCTATCTACGTCTGCAATATGAATTAATTACAATATGTATGACATGTGCACGTTGAACATATTAGATATGCTCGAATAATGACGTTTTGTTCATTAAAAAGACAATTATAAATGAACATATGAAATGCTTTTATTTTAACTATTCATTTTATAAATAAACACAAATTAAATGTAATACCAATTGAAAATAACATTCATTTCCAGTTCTCTGAATTTCAATTCTGTAGAATTTAACTGCTCTCGTACAGTTAATTTCTACGGAATTGAAATAAAATTAAAAAGTTTATGTATGTATGTGAGTACCTGCGTTTTGCACTGTGCAAAGCACGAATTTTTACAAACAAATACAAACAAAAGTCTTGGACCTGGCGCTTTTAATAGACTTATAAAAGCATCTAATCGACTGTGTTTATACCAGGTTTCCCAGATCATAGGCCTCGGTCCATATCGTTTTGATTTAGAGGTATTTTTATTCAAATTCGAAATACAATAATTTATTGTTCGTGGGCAATTATTTAACACTAATTTTTTAACTCTCGTGTTTGCCATGATTTGTTTCAATATCATTTATTCATAAAATTTACGAGAAACCTGGCTAACATGTGTAAGTTAATTCACCCATGTGGGTTACAGCAAAATACAAATTCGGGTAGGCATTGATTTGTTATACTAACTTCAATCATCTTTCAAAAATTTGATGAGTCAGTTTTAGGCACCAATTGCTGTAAATTTACTTAAGAGTTTGGAAACTAACGCTCAAACTCGCCTATAAGCTGCTTTATACTCATTAAAGTGCAACGTGTCGAAATTCTGATAATGTAGGATACGGCGATAGGACTAGGTCTCACGTCGAATTGTATCCAGACAGGATTATTAACGGCGAGTGGGCTCGCAAAGAAGTTTAGGGACACTGATACCATCAAGGAAGCCGTAAAATCTGGAAGGCAAAAAACTTGAACCGGTGGAGCCTTGGATATTTTGCTATCCATTGAAGAAAATCCTCAATAATCAACGAAAGAGTTGGTGATGAAGTTCCATAGTGTCTCATGAATCAGTTAATAACACTAGTTTACACCGAAAATGTACATTTGATGAGAGATAGATTTCCTTATGTATTTTCTTCCGCTGAATTCGAAAATCAAGGTTAAAATTTTTTTTATGGAACAGTTTTTGAGATATTGTAATTTTTTCATATTTTCGACCTTTTGTCACTTGACAAATCATATCTCGAGCTAGAAATGTCCGATTGGTTCGTTCTTGGTACCCAAATGCAAGGTATTAAGATGACGAACAAATATGTATAATCGGATCTTTGATGGGTAAAGCGGTTCAAAATATATCGATGAAAATAGGGCACATTTTCAAAAAAATCATATTTTACAGTGATTCTGTGCCGACAGAAAAGTACAAATCGTTAAAAAAACGTCTGATTTCTGTTCATGTACGTAAAGATGATACTTCTACGTAAGAACTAAGACCAACCAGAAGAAAATCGACCGAAAAATGACAAAGTTATAAGCTATTGAGTGAATAAATCCAAATCCAATATTTTCCGAATACTCGACAATTTATGAGTTCAGTTGTTCACACGCAAATATATTGAATTTATTATTTGTTATTTGTACCGATGTTATGGAGAGAGCGGCTCTGCCATTCGGTTGATTGTTACTTTTGCCTGAGCCAATCCACTGGTTTTGGAAAGAGTGCCAAATGGGTTTATGCGACAGTAGCATCTGTTTCGCTTCCAGTTCCACATTCAAATGAATTTCCTCATCCCAAATGCCCCGATTCAACTATTGAATTTTTCGAATCATCACAACAGACAGACACAAGCAGTGATAATGAATTTCAACAGAAGTCGCAATTGCAACATTTTACGCAGCCTGAACTGAATGATTTGGTGAGAGATCTCGAGCTGTCAAAGGAAAAAGCGGAGTTACTTGCATCTCGCCTGAAGAACGGAACTGTTTGGCTCCCGGAGTAAATGGATCATTTTACAGAAACCGTGATAAACCTTACGCACAATATTTTAAGAAGGAAAACGACATATGCTACTGCAACGATATTCCTGCATTGTTTGAGCAACTCGGAGAGCCTTATGATCCAAATGAGTGGCGCTTGTTCATTGATGGTAGTAAGGAGAGTTTGAAAGCAGTCCTACTGCATATTGGAAATGAAAAACCTTCTATCCCCATCGCTCATGCCATCAACACTAAAGAATCATACGCCACAATGGCCAATTTGCTAAAATACATTCAATATGAGCATCACAACTGGAAAATATGTTCCGATCTCAAAGTCGTCGGCATGTTGTGTGGAATGCAGGGTGGATATACAAAATATTGCTGCTTTCTTTGCCTCTGGGATAGTCGTGCTCGTGAACATCATTATAGAAGAAAAGACTGGCCAGAAAGGGAGAACGTCACAGTGGGCAAAGACAATATTAAATACGTGCCTTTTGTCAAAAAAGAAAATATAATCCCTCCAGCGTTGCACATTAAACTTGGCCTCATTAAAAATTTTGTGAAGGCCTTAGACAAGGAAGGCCAAGTATTTTCCTATTTGAAAACCCTTTTCCCGCAGCTTTCTTTAGCAAAAATCAAGGAAGGCGTCTTCGATGGTCCACACGTAAAGAAATTGGTAAAAAGCACAGGTTTTCCAAAATATTTAACACGAAAACGAGGCCTGGAATTCATTTCAGCGGGTTGTTACCAATTTTCTCGGGAACAATAAAAGCCCTAACTACGAGGAAATTATTACCGATTTGCTGAAGAACTACAACAAGATGGGTACGGAATGCCATTATATAATTTCATTCCTGGTTGTTTTCTATTGTATTGTTTTTACCATTTTATGTATTCCTTACATGTGTAAATATGTCTCTAAAAATCCATTTCTTGCATTCGCATTTGAATTTCTTTCCGGACAATCTTGGTGACGTAAGTGACGAACACGGCGAGAGATTTCACCAACAAATTAAGACCATTGAGCGGCGCTATCAAGGATTTTGGGATGAAGCAATGTTGGGAGACTATGTATGGTTTCTCACTAGAGAAACCGATCCCAAAAGCAACCGAAGACAGAGCAAGAGCCACAACTATTTCTAACACACAAAAATGTCAAGAATGTATTGCAAGCGTTTACACCCAATAAATCGTCGAAAAAAATAAAATATTCGGAAAATATGGGATTTGGATTTATTCACTCAATTGCTTATAACTTTGTCATTTTTCGGTCGATTTTCTTCTGGTTGGTCTTAGTTCTTACGTAGAAGTATCATCTTTACGTACATAAACAGAAACTAGACGTTTTTTTAACGATTTGTACTTTTCTGTCGGCACAGAATCACTGTAAAATATGATTTTTTTGAAAATGTGCCCTATTTTCATCGATATATTTTGAACCGCTTTACCCATCAAAGATCCGATTATACATATTTGTTCGTCATCTTAATACCTTGCATTTGGGTACCAAGAGCGAACCAATCGGACATTTCTAGCTCGAGATATGATTTGTCAAGTGACAAAAGGTCGAAAAAATGAAAAAATTGCAATATCTCAAAAACTGTTCCATAAAAAAAAATTTAATCTTGATTTTCGAATTCAGCGGAATAAAATACATAAGGAAATCTATCTCTCATCAAATGTACATGAAAAAAATTTCATTTTGTAAACTAGTGTAATTTAACCAAAACGAAAAAATTACATCCTTATAAAATGAAGCTGATGCACGAACTAAACGAGGATGATTATGATGGAAGGGCACAATTTCGTGAAATTATGATGGAAAGATGCAATCGAGATGAGGAGTTTGCAAGCAATATTTTGCTCTCTGATGAAGCTACATTTTATCTTAACAGAGTAGTGCACAGACAATTGCCGCTATTGGAACAGATACCACCTTTATTTGGCAATACAAAACCACACTAAACGATCTGTTAAAATTAACTTATCGTCAGGACAGGTTGGGGACTATATTATTGGTCTATATTTTATAGTTGAAAATTTAAATGCCCAGACGTATTTATCTTTATTACAAAATCAAGTGGTTCCATCTTGTACAACATTGTTTGCAAACTGAAACAACACAATGGAAAGATATTTGGTTCCAACAGGATGGAGCGCCGGCTCATTTTGAATGAAATGTTAAATCAACAGTTCCCAGGCAGATGGATTTGCATTGAATAGCCTGCGCGATCGCTAGATTTAACACCAATTAATTTCTTCTTGTGGACATATTTGAAAGTTTATGAAAATTGTTTCCAAAATCTGGAAGATTTGAACTGAACTGAAATGCGGCAGATTTCAGGTGTAATTTTGAGGAATATGATACAGGGCTTTAAGCATAGACTGGGATATTGTTTTATGGAAAGTAGTCGCCAATTTGAACACTTTATTAATTAGAAGGTGTATAAAAATTAATTTTAAATCTATTGGTAATCTTATTACGTTTAACTTAAATTTTTTTTATTCACTAATTGCCAATTGGCTTTTTATTTTGGCTGTTCATTGTTCTTTATTTTGCTAATGTCATTTGTTACCTGGTTCTCTTTACTGCGAACTACTACATAAACTGCTTATTTGTTTACGTTCACACACGTTAATAACAATAAATCAGATTAAATAAAAGCTGCATAAAACTGCTCCCTATCGGCGCTCTTTTTCTTTTGCCATATATAAAATATATAACGCTATACCTGCCAGCATTAGGGCCAAGCCTCTGCTTACGTTTAAAAAGTTATTGCGTGGTTTGATTTGGGATAGACAGCTACTTGATCCTTAGGCTCTTGCTTTTAGTTAGTGTGTATATTTCTTATAAATATTCTCCAAATATTTTCATTTTTTATTTTGTATGCAAATATTGTCTTTTTTTTCTTTTTCTCTCCTACTAACGGAATTAGATTAGGTAATTATAGGCACTTGAGTATTTTGTTATGAATTTATTAAGGACGTCAAGGTTAAGTGGAAGAGTGGACGCTGACGGTTGTCAGAAGCCAAACTTCTTCGTCTTGAGATTTCCATCACTTTTGTATTGCTTCTTCCACTGTGTTGTTTGTAATAATATAATATATAATAATAATATATAATAGGTTAATATGTTTGATTTATGTATATTTTTGTTTCGCTGAAGTTTTAAAAGATTATATTATTATTCACTTTTTCTAATAATTTATTACGTTTTAAATGATCTTCACAATTCTACGATTTATGCTATAAAATGGTATAAAATTTACTTTCCTCACAAATTTTGTGAATAAATGATATTGAGAAGATTGATGGCTGTATAGAAGACAGTATCCTCTATCAGAATATAAAGAAAAAAATAATTGTCATTAAAAAAAAAAGTTGGTTGCTATAGCAAAACTTTAAAGGCAAGACAACTTATGTCAATGAATACGAAATAAGTTACCAAACATCTTAGGCGTTTCTCCTCGAGCTTACCACGGGACGGTGGTTAGGTTTGGACTATGGCATCATGGTTTCAGAAAGCTCAAAAAAGCATCTGTCATTTTTAACAAATTGTACAGCAGCGGCATAAAGAGAGATAGCAATACATACCAACGCTTGTAACTATCTTGCAAAGATAGTTACATATTTTGGTAAGGTTTGACGTCATATTAGTTATATGATGTGACTACATGCGGTTAGCTTTGGTAAGTTCTGGTAAGCTCGAGGAAAAACACCTCTTATTAAGGACATTTCTGTATGCCATTAGTATTTAATAAGCTATAAGTAGACTGCGCAATTTTTTTTGACACACTGTATATGAATGCTCACATAACCGACACAAATAAGATACTTCGTCGTATCTACCACGATACCTATCTGTCACGTTAAATGTCTGCAGATATAAATGAACTGCAAATTCATGCAATAGACAAAAAGCAATATGGGCGTATGTATTGAGATAATTAAATAAGTAATTATTACAATTTCATGGAGAAAATTGTGTTATGCAATCTATATCATAGGAAAATATAATACCGACCAATAATAAGTTTTACAAATGCCTACCTGTTAATGTTGTTAATTAGTAATAGTACAAATTAAAAATGTTTGTCGATTTTATAACTGGTTTGAAGTAACTAATAGCGTTTTCAGCTTACTGCACTTTACTGCACTTTTATGCACTGAATGTATATCCATCTTATTTTAATACATAATATTAGTAAGGGAGCTAGATATACTCCACGCGTGTAGTGCAGTAAGCTGAAAACGCTATAATAAATATTCTACATATATTCCAGAAATTATCACAAAGTTGGCGCTACAGTTTATTTCATTATCTGTGTAATACTTGTTCAATGTAAATTGGGATTAAATCATATTTATCTGGTGTACACATCTCGAAAATATCAAATAGGAGCTCAGTGATCAATAAAACGCCTTTAAGTGAATGACGAGCTGCCACTCTACAAAACCGTGATTAATACGAACTAATAAATATAGCAAAAATGATGTAGGTAATACTACATATTATTTAAGGCTGTTGCTTGAAACCGGATATTCCATTTCGAGTACCCGAGTATTCGGGTCAAGAACCGGATATCCGAAATCGGGTAGTGCACTGGACAATCATTATACCCAGTTCCTGAAAAAGACGGAAAGACGGTTTTCGACAGCCCCTGTTATCCAATTTAATGACAAGTATATAGTATAATTTTTAGTATTATACAAGGAAGGCCATAATAAGGTACTC
The DNA here is from genome assembly GCA_949128085.1 of Cetonia aurata. Taxonomy (NCBI): domain Eukaryota; kingdom Metazoa; phylum Arthropoda; class Insecta; order Coleoptera; family Scarabaeidae; genus Cetonia; species Cetonia aurata. The sequence goes on along the minus strand of OX421883.1, from coordinate 53,224,022 downwards.
GATTTGAGGTGGCGCCATTTATAATATAATGTAAGAAAAAACAAAGACAAGGGTTTGAATATTTATATTTTTTGGATATTATATTTTATGTTTAATGATCAATGAAAAAAATGTTAGGCAAATAGCCACCCCTAGCTGCAATGCATAATTATGCTCTATTGACAGCGTTTTCCATTGTTAGGGACAAAATATCTGGCGTTAGAGCCGCTACTTCTTATGTTTTAGCTACCATATGGTTTGAGAGTTATTACATTTTCTTTGAGGTAAACCCATAAAAAAAAGTCATGAGCCGTCAGATCTGGCGAATATGCTAAATCATCAAATTGAGAAATTACGCATGTAGAGAACACGTTCCTCAAAATTGCCATTGTCAGTCTGCATGTGTGGCCTGTCGTTTTATCTTGTGGCAGCCATATATCCTCCAGCCTTCGTTCTTCTAATTGGGGTGCCAAAAAATTCTCTTTATAGCGTTCTCCGATCATTATAACAGCAACGCTTTCATCATTCTCAAACAAATACGGACCTTGCGCAAAAATTACGCACCCTACTCGTCCAGGATGTAACGGTTTTTCCAGAAGAATATTTATTTATACCGTAGTTCTGTTTATTCACAAATTCATTTAAATGCAAATGTATTTCGTCGGTTATAACGAGTTTATGCGGAAAATCATCAATCATGTGGTTAAATTTCAGCATTTCCTCGTCGTTTTGTTGACGTTCTTGGGTCGTCTGTTATATGCTTACTCTCACAGGCTCAACATTATCATTTGATCGTATTGTTTACGGTACACTATGCTTTGCTTCAACCGGTGTTCCACGAAGTCGAAATTGTTGGGCTAAACGACGTATTGTCTTTGCAGTTGAATTCGAGTGGTGTGGATAATTTCAGCGAAAATTTTGGTGCGTCGAAATAACTGACTCGTTATTCTTAATGAATAAAATTACAATTTCTCCACGTTGCGATGAACGATGAGTATCGTTACATAATGAAACTTTAACCTGCTTTAACATATACACTGATATACACTACACGACTATCAACATCAACATTTAACTAACGTAAATATTACGATGTCAAAATGGTGGCAAATACAAATTAGGTACTTTATTATGACCTTCCCTGCTTATTATAATAATTTGTATTAACAGTTTTTTATTAAATTCATGTAGGGTAAAGGTGACAGTCGTTGGCATAATTAGGTTGTGTCGATTTTTATATAGCGGTCGCAATGTATACCGTGTAGGAATATCTATAATAACTAAACCATCCGTAACAGGAAAGATAGTACTTTCGAACTACGTCAATTGTTTAGACTCTACCCTTGTTTAACCATGAGCTATCCTAAAGAAAAATAAAGATAGTTATATTTCATAGTGATTGGCAGGGAAGCCACAGTTGTTGGCATGTGGGAATATAGTAATTGACATAACTACTTTAAAGAGAGGTTACAATCGCCGGGGTAAACGGCAATGGTAAACTCGGCCGATTATGAAAATTAGCATTAATCCCTTGTGTCCATGTAAACTCGGCCGGCCAAAAATTGTATATTGCAGTTTCGATATGTAAACTGGGCCAATATACATAATAGGTATTCATATTCACTGTTTTCCAAAATATAGATTTTGTAAGTACAAATTTCAAAAAATAATGTTCATAGATAAAAGCATGAAACCTGGCCCGGTCCGCATCTGTAATTTCTCGGCCCGGCCCGGCCCGTTCGTACCTCTGATACACGTAATTGTGTTAGGTACAAACTACAAACAAATTAATGTCTACATTTTAATATGATATGTTTGGGTTATATTCGCTGTGCGCATGATCAAACGCGTGATTTCAGAAGCTACCGACAGGTGTCGCTACAATACGGCCTAGTTTCCATTTTTTCAGAACGTTCAAGTTTACATGTGTACTTAGACCGTCCTTGTTGAAAATACGAATTAAAATGTTATAATCGGCCGAATTTACATCTACCCCCGGTTAGCCCCCCAGATTATAGACAGGAAACGTCAAATTATTCAATTTTAATCGTCTTGCCAACCATTGAATTACTGGGAAAAAATCATGAAACACTTATTGACATCCATATGCCAATCAATGAAAATTGCATTTTATAGTAGTATATGGTGGTTGGCATCAAGATTTTTAAACTATAATTTATACATAAGGCAGTTTTTCTTACGTAGGTACAGTTAGTCACAAAACTCTACATACACTACTTAAAATTGCAATACTGTAGTAGAAAACAGCAAATTTTTTTTTTTTATTATATATAAAGAAATGTCGGTCTATTGATCAATACATTACACAGAATGATATAAAAGAACTGCTGCACAATGGTCAAGTACAAAATTTAAAATCGTGAATTAATCCTCACAAAAGTCAAAATACAGTAAATACTTAGTATAAAATATAACATTAAATTCAATGCTCAGAAGCAAAAATAGTAATATTTTGTAGGTCCACCTTGCAAATCCAGGACTGCATGTAGTCGTCTTGGCATAGAAAGTACAAGATTTTCAGTTACACTTGCTGGTATTTCAGTCATCTTTTACATATTTTTTATTTGTTACCCTGTGCTTCCGTACCCTTCGTTCTACCGCGGCCCAAATGTGCTCAATTGGGTTGAGATCAAGCGATTGAGGTGGAGAATGAAGCTGTTTAGGTACATTATAGAGTAGCCACTCTTTGACAACATGCGCGGTATGTTTGGGATCGTTGTCTTGCTGGAAGATCCAACGATTTCCAAGCCCCAAACGCTCAGCTGATGCATGCAAATTATCTCGCAGTATTGTCAGATATTGTCTGTGATTCATAATACCATCAATAAAAACTAAATTACCAAGTCCAGATGCCGCCATCGAGCCCCAAACCATTACAGATCCTCCACCATGTTTCACAGTTGGGAGCAAATTTTCTTTTTTCATTTCTTCATTTATCTTACGCCATATTTTTCCTCTGCCATCTGATCCAAAGATGTATTTACTTTCATCAGTAAAGAGAACAGTTTTCCAAAATTCAAAATCTTTGTCAATATATTTTTTTGCAAAATCCATCCTTTTCTGTGTATTTTGTTTTGAAATGAGAGGTTTCCTTCGTGGAACCCTTCCGTTAAATCCATTACGTCGTAAAATTCTTCGTACAGTTTCTGCATGTACAGCTTTATTGGTAACTTGTTGAATTTCTTCCGCAAGTTGAGGAGCACTTGTTCTTGGATTTTCTTTTACTCTTTTCAGTATCGTTCTAACATGACGTTCATTCAAAAGTTTGGGACGACCGGAGCGCGGTTTATTTAATACACATCCATTTGAATTGAAATTTTTTATAATGGTCTGAAGTGGTGCAACACACTTTTAACAACAGTTTTTGCTATTTCGCCATAAGATTTACCTTCATTACGCAATTTTACAATTAGATTACGAATATCAACTGATACTTCCTTTCTGCCCATGATATCGAGTGTCAAAAATTTTAAATAATAGGAACGATATGCACTCTTCAATAGTTCATTCGAAACTAACAATTTTTCGTATATAAAGTGCTATAAATAATAAACAGGAAGAATCCGAACACAAAGGGACCGCTGTATGTTGATTTTTATGAGGCTCTGTTTGCGGTTTTCAATTTTTTAGTTTGCCATTGCGGCTCCTTTCTATTTTCTTTTTGTGCGATGTGTTTATTCAATAGACAGAAGTAGCTTTGTATATAACAAAAACTTTCTTTACTGTGGAATTGCAATTTTAGCTCGTGTATGTAGATTTTTGTGATTAACTGTATATACACTAATAATATACATCCATGGTGAACACCTACATACCTATATTGACTCTTTCGTAAGTATAAAAATAACAATTTCTCGGACACTGATCTACCGTGAAAACAAGTTATCTGACAGTATGACACTGTCATCAACAGATCGTCAGGCACCAGTAATGAATTATAACACTAAAAGAGTCAACTTTGGTTTGAATAAAATCTTAACGCAGACAATATCAGTTGTAACACATTATAGATAAAAATGTGATCATGTGCCAATGACTATCTACCTGCCAACCATTGTCGTCCTTACCCTAATACTAATTAAAGGTTCTTCTTCTAAAAATATAATATTTCTATAATACCCTGTATTATACAGAAATCCTCTATGCAGGCAACACTTTTCATTTGGTACAGTTAAGGGCTTGCCCCTTCTCAGGAAAATTCTCCAAATACTCTAATAATTGTAAGTGAACTTTAAAAAATTATCTTATTCCATTTACTTATTAAAAAAAAATTAAACGAAAGATAAGTAGATACATGCAATAGGTTTGAGAAAATTTGAAAAGTATACGTTTTGATTGCTGAATAGTATACCTAAATAATAAAAAAAACAGGAACTCTTGATTTTTATATTTATATTATACTGATCTGAGTTGTTAATGTTACCACGAGTTAAAACTTAAAAAAAAGTATTGGTAATTGTAATTAGTTATGTAGGGTGAATTACTTTACCTTTTCTTTTACACCTTAATAGTCCTATAATGGTACTAGCATTAATGAGAGCGGCAATGCCAATAAACGTAAAATAGGTGAATATTATCCAGTCGTCAATTTCACGTGTAATATCGATATAATCTTCATCGGCAGTTATATCTGTAGCATTGACTTCGTTCACGAAACTTTCGTAACTTTTAGAAAAGTTCCCATTAGTATTTATCATTGAAGAACGATTCATTTTGTTTAATTATATTGATTTATTATGTATAATTCCTTGATCAAAACATCAAGGATTCGGTTCGTATAAAAGGTGTCACATCACTTCTGCACTATAACTATAGTTACCCGTTGTGTTTCAGCTGCCGTTCTTTTTGAATTCATTTATCTCGACGTCTGTCTTACAAAACGGAGCCAAGACATCCGCTTGTGCCGCGTAACGACGCTCTTTGCATAATAATAGCAACAATAAAAAGGCAGTGAACTGATAAAGGAGGCGACACAAACTGAAGGAATTTTGTCCAAGTGGATGGACAAGAAGTATAGGTATGTGCTCGTGTTCGGAAGGCCCGTACACAACTTACATAAGTGCGTAAGCGGCGCACTGTTATTATTAGCTGCCTCTGTCTCTGTAAAACAGTGAAAAACTGCATCGTCTAGATAAACGGACATGCGGGTCTGCTCACACAAAGAACAAGAGCATGGGAGAGAGTAAATTATATATCTGAAGTCGGGGCACATATGGTTTTATTCCTGGCAGTGTGTTGCACTTGTCTCCGACTCCGTTTCATCTTGGTTTCAACTGTTGCTTTTTTTTGTGCATCAGCCGAAGAGTTTAGCGACATGCATTTCGTCTTACGTCTCGTTAACTTTTCTCAACTTGTTATCCTCGGCCAACTTTAAAATAAGCCTACATTTATATGTGATTATTCGAAAGTAGATCGTATTTGTGCGCACCTGTATTGGTCAAAATTTGCATTTGGATTGTTTTTCATTCATTTTTAAAATTGATAATTAGGTACAGCCAACATTCTGTTATACCTTATTTTATTTTTTTTTTAATTATCTCACTATGGAAAGTCTTGGTAATCGGACTAAGGTGTTTCTTTTTTGAATTTGAAATACAGCACAAAAACAGTTAAAAAATGATATGTACTTAGTGTGTCCCAGAAAAAACTAGATCTTTGATTATTTTTTATATAACATTGAATTCCAATTGACGAGGGTTTTTGTAATAAAAACAGATTTCTTTTTAATTTTGGCGTTGAAAACGAGGTTTAGATGCTAGTTGTGCGGTGTTGAAACATTTGTTCAAGGTTGTGCTCACATTCTAGGTCCAGTCAGGCTCAAGCGACTGTAACTTGTTATTAAACATTTTACACAGTTCGACTTACTTTTCTTGTAATTTCTTTACCGTTAGCAACTACATATTCGATTAAATGTTAATCTGTAATGAAAAAAAAAAAAAAAATTACAAACTGAAATTCTGGTAGATTTTAAAATTTGGCAGCATTCTAATTATTTCTTGCATTCTTATTTAGAATATTTTGAATAATTTGTTCTGTAAAAGTCGTCCAATTTGATTCACCATTTTATATTTCTGGACTTTTACCTTGAATTCGTAATAAGTATAGCTGTGCACAGTGGGGCAAAATCCCGAAAAGCTGGGCAAAACCCTAAATTTGAAAGTCCGTTTAATTTACTCTCTTTTTGCCCAATCATTAAAAGGGATTACCGGACTATTAGGTACACATATAGGTAGAAGTAGATGTGCTACCTAATTACCTAGATGAATCGCTAGTTGAGTGTAACAGCGCTAACAGTTATTATGCTCAACGTACGCGAGTTTCAAAAGTGATTTCAATGGATTCTATACGTTGGGAATGTACTGTCCTTATACTAACCTTCAGATAATTTTGCGTTACAAATTATTACATTTTTTTTTTTTAATATTAGAAACTGTATAACATATTCTCTTAAAATACACTAATTAAGAAATTTGTTATATTTCCGGGCAAAAATCTTTTTTGTCCCTTGTAGGAGTGTTACTCATCTATACGGCTAAAGTTGTGCCATTCCCAAAGAAAATATTTAAGTTTATCATATTTTAACAACTGTGTTTGTCCTTTATAGCGACAGTCAGGCTGCCCTTAAGGCTCTTAATAATCATAGGATCGCTTCGGGCTTAGTACTTCAGTGTCACAATGCCCTAGAAGCGGTCGCTATCGCTAATGCCCTGACACTCAAGTGGGTTAAAGGCCATAAAGGAATGGTAATGAGGCTGCTGATAGGCTGGCGGGGCGGGGCTCGCATTCCCACTTAGTGGGGCCGGAACCAGCTCTCCCTATTTCGTCGGCTACACTCAACACCATGATAACGCAATGGACTGCCACTCTTCATGAGAATAGATGGAAATCCATAATCACCTGCCGTCAAGCGCGTGAGGTCATCCCCAGGCCGTCGCCGAAGACAGCAAAATACTGCCTGCAGCTTTCGCGCAGTAACTCACATCAACTTGTGGGGCTTTTGACCGGCCACTGCAAGCTAAACAAACACATGCACCGCATGGGTTTGGCTACCAGCCCACTGTGTCGGGCATGTTACCAAGAAGACGAGACGCCGCAACACATTTTATGTGATTGCCCAGCGCTTGTCCAACTTAGAGGTTCTATACTGGGGGAGTACTGGCCCAGTATGGCCGATTTTGGTGGCGCCTTGCCTGCTGCTCTGCTCGAGCTCACGCTCAGTTTGGGCTGGCTCGAGTAGGCTGTGGGCGAGCGATGCCACCTAGGGGAGGTAGCACAATGGGTCCGATAAGAGTGGCCTAAGTGCATGTGTTCACCACCTTCCCCGACCTAAAATCCAGAATCCAGAACTGTGTTTAATATAGCGTAATTCTTTTTCTTTTAGGCTCGAAAATAGACGTATTACTTTTAGTAGAAGAGCACTAGTCGAAGTAATGCTTTCCAGCCTTCTACAAAATTTGAATATAGATATAACCATCTGAGGTTAATCGATCATTTCTAGTAAAATAAATAGGGATTGACCCCATTTGCGGGGACAATCGGGACATCTACAATTTTTTTCTAAGTCATCTATATGTTGTTTTAAAGCTTTAACAGAGACCTTAGCTTTTGACAGTCATTCTTATCTTTCTTTACTTTTTGTAAATTCCAAAATCGTTTGACGGTACGAGAAAATATCGCGGTGATTAACGCGCAATCTATATTAGATCACACATGTTGGAGGTATTGCTGAAATCCAAAAAGATCTTTTGCAAGTGTTAAAGCCGGAACATTTTAATAATGTAGTGTTATTCTCGAAGTTGGGTTGTGATGGCAGTTCAGGACTATTAATATGATTAATATAATTAAATACGAACTGTAATTTGGTGTTAAAGACATGTTTGTGGTAATATATAAATCCAGCATGTCTTGTATGATTTTTGTATTTCATTTAAACATATAAGTATTTATCCACTTCTAGAACTAAAGTCGAAGTTGATCAATAAATGATTTTAAAAATGGAGGTTAAGGTCAAAGTCAGGGTCATCATAGGGTGTTCACTAACATCCGTACAACTTTTACTCTCATCGTTTTCGTTGAAATTTTAATATTCCAGAGTTGGAGCGGTCCTTTTCTTTTGGGACACCTGTATATATTTCCTGGTTTTTATTTTATCACATACTTTTCCATTTCTAGAACTTTCGTGACATTTCTATGATATTTTAAGAACTAGAAATGAAGTGTAGAGTTTTGGCCAGCTTTTCGTGATTCTGCCCCATTGTGCGCCGTTCCAATTCTCTAGGACACAGTTCAATGTATGTATATTAATAATTATTTTTTCTAATTGGATGTTACAATAAAGCTAAAACAAACGACGACGCATTGCTGAAATGATTATTAAAACACAAGTGTCACAATGACGTTTATGTATGCGAGTACAAGTTTGAATCTCGAGCCGCGATTCAAAGTACGAGCATTACAAGTCATTGTGGCACACGTTTTTTATATTATTTTTTCTAATTTGCACATTAATCGCCTATATTACGTTCCGGCAAGAGTCCCGCGCTAGTGCGTTAACATCTCATTACAGCACAGTGTGCTGTAATATTCATATCAGCACTGCGTCGTCTTTTGTTTTAGCTTTATTGCATCATCCAATTAGAAAAAATACTATTAACAGCTTCGTTCAAACAATCGACCAAGGCCATGCGCACTTTAAAATTTTGGGCACCAAGTTTAAAGTGCCCACTGGCGGTTTCCAAAGATCGCAGTTTATTGGTCGCTTGCGGATTTTCAGAACTCGTAGTTGTTTCCAAGCAGTTTGAAAACCATTGACTGGATTATTAGGGAAATGTAAACAATTGCTCTAAACAGCAAACAGACGATTTATATGTTCAATTAGCGTCTAACTTCATCCTAATTCTTAATTCTAGGGTCTCTAGTAATAATAGTGTGGCATTTTCTGTAATATATTTTAATTCTGAACTATGAAATTACCCAACACTACCATTTAAAAACATGGGATAGTGAATTTCATAAAATTCCAAGATCGATGACCCAAGCAACCGGGCACAACTGGCATCACTGGTTGCCTAACCAGATATGATATCTGGTTGTTGAGTGGTGAGACATCAAATTTCTACGATTTTTTTAGACGAAACTTGAATTAAAATGTGGTTAGAAGAAGCAGACGAAATTTTTAAAGGCTATTTGCCATACTATGTATTAATATTCCTTCCCATTTTTATAATAATATCCCCCGCAAATCCAGTTACAGCGTCGCATGAATTTCCTGTGTATAGAATGCAACATTTCGATTTACACGGCTCGGCACATGGTAAAATAGTTTGCTAATATCTATTAATCATATAAAACCAATTGTATGTAAAAATGTCTTTCTTGTATTTTAATAATTTTCTTAGTGAGGTTAGAAATATTATTTTGTAGGAAGTCGAAGTGCATCAATAAATCTTGAGGCAAGGTCTTTACTAGGTTGGTCGACCTCGAGACATTGTGTGGTGGCAAAACTACAAGATTTGACGATTGACCACTTTCGAAACATAAAGAACAAGGCAGGGGCATTGCTTATAATTTTACCAGAAAATCTTTCTGGCCTTAGCAATGATGACAAACAAGTATTTTAGTTGAAATAAAGTTAATTAATTATGTCATGCAATTGTTTGCTTTAGCATCTCTTAGTTTTGGAGGACGGGATGTTGGCTACTCAAGAAATTATGATACCTGTCTATTTTTCTATGTGGACCCCCGAATTATCAAATATAGTGACGGAAATATCACAAAATGTTATCGGTGATGATAAATCAAAGTCTGCTACTGAAGCAATGATGAATTCTATTGCTGCTAATGGGTATCAAATTGTTGTGAATCCTAAATCTCCGAATCCAAAGACAGATGTTAAATTATCAACAATTCAGGGAGTGTTAGTAGGACAAAGCCACGATAGCAAGACACAAACCATAGCGATAGTCGCACATTATGATAGCTTTGGTTTAGCACCAGTAAAATATATTACAATTTTTCTTTTTCTTTAAATTGACATATTTTCTTTAGGACCTATCTTTTGGAGCAGATTCTAATGGTTCAGGTGTGGCAATAATGTTAGAATTAGTTAGATTATTTTCTACATTGTACAATGATTCAAAAACGAGAGGAAAATATAATATTGTATTTTTATTAACTGGAGGAGGAAAATTGAATTATCAGGGCAGTAAGAAATGGTTGGAAGATCAACTGGATAGTTTAGATGGAGCTATTATTCAAGTAAGTCTTTGGTTGGTGCTTTTACTATCAGTCACAGTTATTGTTAAAAGTCATAAACTTCGTTTGTTTTGCTGAGGCAGTAACATATGATATGCTAATAATACATGGAAATATATAAATTAAAATATGAAATATAACAAACAGCATCAACACTGGCTGCAGAGCTTATGCTGGGTTCTGTCATAATTTAGATCTGCTGCTTATTCACTTCTAACACCAGCGGTTTTTTTTTTTTTACTTGATATCTACAGATTTTTGGTATATAATAATTTCATCTTTATTATCGGAAAAAAAAATACAAAGTCCAAACATTCAATTATAGACGAAGCAGATATAGTAGTTAGGATATGTATATCTTTTTTTTTACATTGTGCCGTCTGAGTTTACTAATTGTAAAATTAGTAAAGTCTTAATTTTCATGTTTGTAAGACTCCCTCATATTTTTGTCATTGAATTATTTTTTTTAAACATAATTCAGAATTTCTTGTTAGTGTCTATTTTTCAGATTTAAAATTGTGACAGGCTGCATAACAGTGTTTGAGCTGTTTCTATCATTTGCTGGATTGCTTAAATCCGACGATTCAGTAGTGGTTGTACTTTACTCATGAATATAACTCTGACAAAAATTATGACTTGCTAATCTCATTTCTGAAATTGTGTACGTACGTTCAGAGACACAGTTAGCGTGGGTGGCACCCGAGGTGGATGTCGATTGGTGTCAACAAAATAATGAAAACTGTTAAAATTAATAAATATCTGATAAACTTAAAATAAAAACGACAGACTGGAAAGTTTTTATAATTTTTTAGGGTCGGGTATCACCCCCAAAAGCATGGTACCCGGTGCTGTCTGCCTCCACCGTAGCTAACGCCATTGCATATACTCTCGATAAAGCTTGTACCTGACTTTTTGTTTTCCTGTGTTATACACTGTATAGTTAAGTATGTACATACAAGCTTTGCTCAATTCAGAGGTAGAATTTGCGTTACAGTCTTCAGGCCTACTATTTCGGCATTTGAACTATTGCTTTCAACCCCAGAATTAAACAATCTCGTAGACCATGTATTAGTTTATGTTTTCCTATTTTATTTGTCTTTTTTATATTTGGGTAATTTAGACTTGTAAATTGTAGGTATTTGCTTTTTTTTTTTTTTTTTTTATATATATATATTTCTATTTAGAGAATTATAATTATTGTTTTATTATACTGTTTTTGTTATCTCTTTTGTATGCCTATCATCGGTTGCAGGTTAAGTGGAAGAATAGCTCATGCTAAACTTCGCCTGTAGCTGGATGATTATACTGTATAACATCTTTCTTATAATAAAGACGAAATTATTATTATTATTATTATTATTATGTATATAATCCAGTTCATGCTCTAACATTTCGTCAAAAAATTGATGTCATTTACAACTCTGCGCCTATTAATATGAATAGTAAGTTTTGTTACTAAAGTCATTTTTATTTGACTAATTGGTTTTATTTTATTTTGTATTTACACTTGTTATTTATTCATTTTATTCAAGTTTTTTGTGAATTTTAGTTCTTCTAGTTTGATGATGATATTTAAAATTAATTTATTTGAATTTGTTGAATCGTTTATTTTTTGGCAAAAATAACAGAGTCTAGCACTAGTTCAGATTACAAGTACATATATTCACACTGACTCACATTGTTCACTTAACTATTATATACACACACCGGCAAATTTAAATGAATATACATCAAATCTAGTTATTTTCTCTATACTATACATATTGTTAATTTTAACAAAGGTACCATTTGAAGAAAAACAAAAGTCGAAGATGTCACACTGGAATATGGTTTTAAGCAGAATAACTTTATTGTACATTATGAACTCGGTTAACCATTTAATCTGCCTTCTCCTTTGCTTCAATACCATGTATTCCCCCCCCCCCCCCCTCCCCCCCGTCCTCCCATGAGCCCGTACAACTGCAGTCAGTCATTCGTCTTCTCATACTTCCGATGACTTGAGATAAATAATATGTCCCATTCCTCAATCAACGAAACTCATACGCCTTCTCTGTCTTGAAGAGCAGGAGTTCTTGACCTAAGTCTTCTGCCTAGTGCTCTATACATATTTGATTGGGTTCAGGTTTGGGGAACATGCTGGCCAATTCATAGTTCTTATACCCAGTTGGTTTAAAACGTTTGTTACATAGTGGGCGACTTGGGGACGTGCATTATCATGCATTAGGCGCATTAGGGTGAATTTTTCTCCGTTGTACAAGGCGAAAATGGTGTTGGAGAACATCTCTGATGTACCTATCTGCTGTTAACGCTCCACCATCAATCACAACTAACTCTCGACACTACGTGCCCTCAAACATATGCCGTCTTACACCATGATTGAATTCTCCGCAAAAGATATAGTAGTAGTAAAATTAAATGGCGCATTTTGCTCTGGGATCGATACACTCTTTCCCTACGGTCAATTAAATTTATGCAGAAACAATTCTCATTCGTGAATAAAGTTTGAGTCAAATTTTATTCTCTAATGAAAAAATAAATACACCTCTCGTCATTGTTCCAATTTCGATGTTCTCGGCCACATTGCAGTTACACAATGACGTCTCTGAAGTGTTGGTGCTTTTATTAGCACATATGACTTGAGACCAACTTTTTTTAAGTCTTCTTACTGTGCGCTGACTTAGGATGGTTCCATGAACGTCTTTTAGTATGTTTCTTATTTAAATTGCTATTAGATGTCTATTGCACAATGTTTTCAACGTTATAAAACGATTATCTGCAGGTGTGGTTGAGTGGTTTCTCACATGGGGAGTATGTATGTGGTTGCCTCCAACGACTTACATTACAATGGATAGTTGATTGTGATTTACTAAACATTCGGGCAACTTCACTGGATTTTTGACCATTTTTGATAATTGTTAAAACCCTAGCAATATCAGTTGAAACTAAGTCACCCATTATTACCGGGCTTTTATGATATAAACACTCTGATGACAATTAATCAAAAGAAAAACAAATTCCAATAAATCCGGGCAAATTAAAACGAGAGCTTCGAAGACACAACAGACACGCATTTAAAGCTATCCATCGGCATAAAATAATATCTTAATTTTATTATTTTAATGCCGATAGATAGCTTTAAATGGTTAACTAAATTTACAATCTGTTCCCTTACCATCTGAAAATGATGTCAGCCAGTTTACCAGGGTGTCTATTTAAATCCGATAGAATAAAGTTTTTCGGATAATATATCAATGTTAACGCAATCAAAATCACACATTAAAATAAAAAATATTTTATTTTCGTAGTAAATCTATTTCGGTAGAAATACATAAGATTATTTTCCGCACTGTGCTCAATAAAGGTAATGATTTACAATTTTTAATTTAAGAACTTGTTTTTTATTCTTCCCACGGACGCACGAATGTGAGAAATACTGGAATTAATTTATAGAAAGCGTCCGCTAGAATTAAGGCTAAACAGTTACACTAGGATTTTTTTTTCTTTTAGGAAGCATCCTATGTAATGTGTCTTGATACATTGGCAGCAAGTGACTCTCTTTACATGCACGTTTCAAAACCACCAAAGGATGGTGCACCAGCAAATCTGTTTTTCAAATCTTTAAAGATGTCTGCCGACAGATATCCTGCGGTTACTGTCGATGGAGTTCACAAAAAGATAAACTTGGCGGACGATATATTAGCTTGGGAACACGAACGATTTAGTATTAGAAGATTATCGGCATTCACGTTATCCACCATAAAGAGTCACAAAGATTCATTAAGAGGTACAATACTTGACAATAGAGGAACCATAAATATTGATCGTTTAGTACAAAATACACAAGTTATAGCAGAAGCATTGGCTACCCAAATTTATAATATTTCTGTGGGTGAAGTTTTCGGAAAATCTCTGGTATGGTTTTTGTTCTATGTGTATTCAGTATTTATATTTTACTTTTTTAACAGAAAGTTGAAAAGTCATCACTTGAAGCGTGGATTGATTATTTAAGCTTACAACCTCGGGCAGCCCAAATTCTGTGCCAGAAAGACAATCCTTTAGTTACCTTTTTACGAGAGACTTTTACAAAATACTTAAGAGACGTGAAAGTTAGTTATGCCATACCAGATAAAAGAGAACCTGATTTTGTGTTTTATGATGTTACCAAGAGTGTTATGAATGTGTACAGGTATTTTATTAAAATATTAATACTTCTGGATGCAATGGGAGTGTAATTATTAATTAATAATCACATCTATTCTGTTTCAGTGTCAAACCAGCAGTATTTGATCTCATATTAACAGTAGCGATAATATTATACCTAGTTATTGTATATATTTTTATACTAAAATTCTCATACCTCTATATGGCCGTTTGTAATTTAACTAGTGGAAAGAAAAAAGAATTTTATCAGAAGAAGATGAACTGATCGTACAGTGATAATTTGCCAAATAGTAGTATTATACATAGTCAACTGTAATTCTTAATAAATATTTCCTACGTAATTCGAATATTGTAAATGATCATTTAAACCATTGTTGATTTGCTTATCTTAAATAAAGTTGTTGTTACATTTGTCTTTTACACTGCAAATAATTTTACAATATAAAAAGAACAAAATCTCTGCGTAGCACCTGAACTGACATGATATTCATGAAAGATGTACACACAAATTTCACACCAGTGGGAAGTTCTTTGAAAACGTATGGGCCTGGATTAGCGCGGATTGTCGGGGCATATTCTAGAAAACGTAATGTTACCAAGAGTAACAGAAACTTGTATCGATGAAAATTTCGCTTTTCAGCAGGACAGTTGTCCTGTGTCCAACAGAATAGTGCAGGATGGGTTGCGGATCAATAATATTGCGGTGGAGTGGCCTTCGCGTAGCCCAGACCTAAATCATGTTGAAAATGTATGGAGTCTAATGGTGGAGAAAATTCGTTTATGGAATATGATTTTCAGAAATAGAGAAGCATTGTGGAGAGCGATTCAGTAAGTTTGATAAACGTAGGTAATAGAAACGAATGGTGCCACCAGTAAATCTTAAAAACTCTTATAAGGACACGGTATACCTCAGAAATTTGCTAAATGACCGCCCAGGGGACGCCACACTATTTTTATTTTAAATTAGTAAGGTTTCAAATCAACGTGAATAACAAGTTGCACACAATCTGTTTCGTCAGTATATAAACAAGGAAGCGACATAGAGCGAAAGAGATGGCAAAATGTGTGATGTATAAATTTTTATTTAGTTTAGCGGCGAACACATTTACGGCACTTTGTCGGCCCGCTAAGCGGCTTAGCGGCAAACATATGTACGATTATTTTGTCGGTCCGCCAAGGAATAACTTTAATACTTAGAACATGACATTACTTGCAAAACGTTACATCCCTATTTAGAATAGAGTTTCAATCCATTAATTTCTCATGTGTATTTTTCTCGTTGAAAAGGAAATGTAATTTCATATTTTAATTTTTCGTTTAAAAAACCACCAATACCTTTAACCTTTAGTTTGCTTAGGTTGGCCACACTTGATAAACATAACCTCCGCCAACGCTGGCCAACGCCAGCCTCTGCTTTAACCGCTTTAACAAACGAGCTTTAACCTTTGTACTTATTTTTGCATCATGTTATAATCGTTATAATCCAGATAATCAAATAATTCAGAATTCATCAGTTTCTGATTATACATGTAACATACAGATAGATACATACCCAACTGTTATACACACACTAGTGTATCTTTGGTTCATTATTCAAAATAATGCAATATACAATTATTTGCAATAATAGTTAAATATCTGTCCATAATTAATTTCTGTAGTGTTACACATTTATAATTTATATCATATACAGATATATACTACACTTCACATATATATCACAATGAGTAAGGATACAATTTTTAGTTATGAAACCCTTGTACATGCGATTGCTGGCTCTGCGGTAACACTTATATTTTTAATTTTTTTATGTTTAAATATTAATGATATTAATTTTAGGGCAGCATTTTTGCTATGACAGTATTTTATCCACTAGATACGATCAGGTTTCGATTGCAGTGTAAGTTTAATTGGTGCGTACATCTTAATTTATGTGACCTGCTATGTACATTTTAGTGGAAGATAATAGTGAAAAGAGTCCAAATACCTTCCAAATTCTATTAAATGTACTAAGACGAGAGGGAATGTGAGAGATAACATTTTGCAACTTATAAGTTTAAATTCCCAGGCATGTTTTTATATATTTTTAGAAAAGCATTGTACCGGGGACTCCAGCCAGTATTATTAAGTTTAGGTGCTTCGAATTTTGTCTATTTTTACACATTTCATGGACTGAAATCTATACAAAAGGGATCAACTATTACAGATTTAAAGTTGGGTATAATTGCCGGTATAATAAATGTATTAGTAACAGGGCCATTGTGGGTTGTAAATAGCAGATTAAAGGTAATTAATTTACTAAGCATATTTGTTTTTGTTTACGTATTTATCTTTGCCTGTAGATTGAAGAACAGAAGTACTACAGAGGATTATTAGATGGTCTGGTGCATATCGCAAATACTGAAGGTCTAGCAGCATTGTGGTCAGGCATTGGTCCATCTCTAGTTTTAGTTTCTAATCCAGCTATACAATTTGCTGTGTATGAAGCTTTAAAACGACATATCCCTGCAAAATCTGCTACTGCATTTTTCTTAATGGGAGCAATTGCTAAAACAATAGCGACTGTAGCAACATATCCCATCCAGTTAGCGCAAGCAAGACAACGTAATGGTAAAGATAAGATGAGTACATTAGTACTTTTGTATGCTATATTGAAAAGAAAAGGCCCACAGGCGTTATTTAATGGTTTAGAAGCTAAATTATATCAAACTGTATTAACAGCTGCATTAATGCTTGTAACATATGAGAAGATTGTGAAGTTTGTATTTATTATATTTTTACGATCACATAGGAAAAAAATATAAGAATAATTATTTTATATTATACCATAATATATATTTCTGTGTGGTTGTATAGCGCCCAGTGCTTATTGTTATTTATTAGATGGTTTAATAAAAAAAAGGTAAACAATTACAATTTAATTTTTTTTAAGGTTCCAAAGCAAACCTGTTTTTTATTGTTAATTAGGAACCCCCGTCAACTAATGAGAAAAGAAACTTCTGCCAAAAATTTTTTGTACAATTTAGGTAATGTTGCAAAATCTAAAATTCTGTTTATACAGCGTTCCCCAAAAGTATGTAAACGCATATTTATTATTTTAGCTAGACCATTCTATATGTTAGCCCAATTTGAATTTTCAGCAATGAAAATAATACAATTAAATTAATCATAAGTAAAGCAGCATCTACGTCTTTTCACAAATACCTATCCCTGTTTAGGGATTCATATGTTTGACTAGCCTCATGTAAACCTCTTTCAATCCATATGAATTATTGATCTACAACTTTATAAATAATGTATGTAATTGCACACATAAAGAGAATTTCATTTTAATTTTTAAGCACATCCTGATATATCCAAATTCAATAAATGAATAAAGGCTGAAATAGACTAGAGCGAATTAGAAACAAATGTTGTCAAATTAATAAAGATAAAAACCAGATAATAAGGACGGTCAAAAGTCTGACCCCTCGAAAAATTGCCAACACGGTATATATGAACCTACATCATCTGAAAGAAAATATTTATGCTTGAAGTATAGTTGGTTGCCCTGGTTCCTTTGAGATGGAATTTGACAATTTATTGTCATTTTTCGCTAGTGACTTTATAATGGCGTTGTTTATTATTTATTTAAACATGTTTGAGTGGAAGTTTATAGTGATTAAATAATTTGAAATATTTGCTTAATATGCGTATAAAATTATATAAAACTATAGGGTTATTTGTCGTACTAATCAATGTTATTGTGGTCTATTATGTGTGGCGTATTTTTATCACATTTCATTTAAATTTAAATGTGAACGTCGAAGAACCAACAGCTAAGCGTTTAGCTAAGCCTTTAAGTAAATTGCTTACGGTGGTTATACGCGATTTTGAGTTTTATGATAATGATGTTTCCGGAACTGTTAGATCATTCTTAAGTGTTTTGCCAAACATACAAGTGTTAATTTTATGTGACACCTTGCCCTATCCTCCTTTGGATCTAATTCAAACTGGAAATGTTTCTGTTAAAAACGTACAAGTGATAAACTTGCAGAAGCGTTTAAATGCCTCACATGCCCAACAATACTTTTTAAGCCATGTGCATACGAAATATCTATTGTTTGTACCTGACTCCATTAGACTTCCAAATAAGCAAATATTGCAGTTTATTATAAATGAGATGTCACGAGAAACTAATGCTATATTAGCTATTCCAGTAAATCATGTAGATTTGAGTTGTGTCAAAATTTTATATAATCATCGAAAATGGGTATTAAATTATAATACTATAAAAAGTGGTGCCTGTGATGGTGTTGAGGGAAAACACCTTATTATTATTGAGTCTTCTGTATTAATGAAACTTCCTAATGTGGAACTTTTACCATTTCCACATTCGCTATATTTGCAAACATCGTTTCTAAATTATACGGTATTAATTTTAAAGAGAAATTGATGGATATACGGTAATATTTGTTTATTTTAGGTGAAAATGTTGCAGGGAATAACTTTCCAAGAAGGAAAATCAGTATTAAAGTCACACCATGCACAATTGGTTAAACAACAGGCCGATGAAATAAGGTTACAACATTTGTATGCTACATTTAACATAAAGCACGTGAACACAGATGGAAATAATAGATGGTATGGATGTAATCGGGAAACATCTCGTTGTTTTCCAACTGTACTAAATTCTATTCCTTCATATTTGTATGAAGGACGGTGGACTCCACCTTGTTGTCTTGAGAACTTACGAAAGACAGCCCTTCATGTATTTAATTCTCTAGATGAAGCTGGTGTTCGATATTGGCTGGAGAGTGGAAGTTTATTAGCTGCCATGCGAAATGGCAATATATTACCATGGGATTATGATGTAGATATTGGTCTCAATAGAGATGATATTAATAGATGTTTGTGGTTAGCAAAGGCTAGAAATAGACCAGTAGTAGATGCTGAAGGTTTTTTATGGGAGAGAGCAACTGAGAGTAATTTTTTTCGCGTGCATTTCAGCAAAAAAAATCGCATACATGTTAATTTGTTTCCATTTTATTCTAAGAATGGCACTATGACTAAAGATTCCTGGTTTACAAACCACCGGAATATGGAGTTTCCAGATCATTTTTTACATCCAATGTCAAGTATCGAATTCGTAGGTCGACATGTACCTAGTCCAAACAATATTAGGGATTTTCTAGAAATGAAGTTTGGTAAAGGATCAATTGAAAATCCGCGATATCCTGATCCATCCATTAGATTTCCATAATTACTTGGATTTAAGTAAATTTTGTTATATGTGATATTTTCTGTTTTAGTAATTACTGTGATAATTATAGAAAATTGTTCATATGAAGCGGATGTGTTGAATGTTGCAGTTAATGTGCCATCATTGGAATCTCGTAAACACTCTAGACTTGGTTAAATCAGATGAAATGTGGCATTTTAAAGAAGAAAACTTTGAATGCTACTTTCACTGCATCACAAAGATGCCAATGTATAATTTGTTAGATTTACTAATTGGAATAACAGTTATAACTAAAGCTGTGACTTTCGTTGGTGTATCAGAGACGTGGCATGTTCGCGGATTTGTAATAATGAACGAAAAGTAAGTAATGCTACTTAAAAAACATATATAGCAAGCAGTTACATATTTACTTACTTGTTCAGCAAATGGTCGTTTTCTATTTCTATGCATGTTTGACATAATCTGTTACTTCCATGTTATGCAAAAGCATTGGTCACTACCGTGGAGATCATCCTGAACAAATGGCGATAGAGAACGTGGCAGGCACATGAATAGTTAGAGGCAAACCGCATCGGGCCGATCTTGATATTTTTCCGTTGAGGGATTACATGCTGGTTTCGGTCTTACGGACCTAGCTGACGGCGAGTGAATCTTTGAAACCCTTGTTGGTCCGCGTCCTGGAGCCTCGGGAGCAACCCCACTTGTTCTCAATAACTCGACGACACTGTATCTCCGACGAAAAGTCGCAGCTCTAATTGTAATATAAACTTTTTAATTATAATACTTTTTAATAAGTTTTTTAGATTAGTAGAGGCAGTCATATTTTGTTTGATTTAACCAATTTGCGAAATATAAATGGTGAGCACGTTCATTTGGACACCCTGAAATGTGAATGCTCTATTTAATATCTTGAAGTTTAAGTATAAATATCTATTATTGTTGAATACATGAATAGGTTCGTTTGTTTTAGCGTAACAATTTAACTGCATGATCTATCCTAAGTTTAATGTAGGTTGTGTCCATAAAAGCTCTGTATTAACATCCGTTTTAGAATGGCTAGATACTATTCGTTTGATTTTGGCGCGAAAATAACAATTTGGTTGCCTACCTGCTGTATTTTATAACAAAATACTTAATATTAGATCAAGTGTTTCTTAAAAACAAAATTTTCATCTATCTTTCTTAATAGATATGTGCCTATTCATTCATAATTGTGTACTAAAAATAAAAGTATTTACAAATCACAACTATAGTCCGAATCGGGAAATACAAATCTGTATAATTCTCCGCCCCTATTAAGTAATATAGTATACTTATACTACATTCGTCTCGTCTATTCACTTGACGAATGACAGTAATTCCTCACGCTCGTGAAATCACAACAAAAGATAACAGCAACCGCTAAATACATAAGTCAAAAATTTAAAACGTTTTGACATTTTTTACGATTAAAGTTATATTTGTATAATTTATAGGCATTAAGTTTCTCTTAATAGGCGTGGAGAAAATAATGTATTCAATTCGCGTATAATTCACTGGGGTGTTTTTCACTTTCGTGAATATTAAGCGTCATTATACGCTCGTTGAAGAATGTGTGATGCCATATGTGTGGGTCTATTATCTAATTGTACCAAATTGTAAATTCGCACCCATAGTTTTTCAATTTAGCAACCGAACTTCGTCATCATTAGTTAGTGACGTATTTTTAAGTGTTGTTAGGTTTACATGTTTTTCGGCTACCACATCCGAAATTACAACCTTGCTACACTCATTCGAAGATATAAAATCAACTTCAAATACGAATCATTTGTATTCTGGACAGTACAACGCAAGTAAATTGACTTTAGTAAGTGGTAATCATGTGGTAACCGAAAAGATTTGGTACACACCACGGCTGGAAAGGTCTTATCGAACTCGTTTGATTGCTCGCCTGCGCTTGCAATGCCCAAACTCGTTCGACAAAACATACGTTCCACCCTTGATACATAAATAACTATTACGCAAACAGTTAATATTAATCAGACGGGTTAAATTAAAGATTACCGAAATACACTATGTAAAGTGACAAAAAGGTGACAGTATAATATTCGTTTACACTTAGGGATAGTCAAAACGTTCGGTCTAAGTTGCCACTTAGACACTGCGGTGTGAGCGCAACCTTCCACGCACCTGAGTTGCGCACGGCGTGTAGTCTGCGGATTAGACCGGACATTATGGGTGTCCGTGAGTGTCGGTATACAGTATGTCCCCGAATCGACTGTAAAAGAGGAATTTCTTTTTTATTTTTGATTTCTCAGAAAATTTCACTCTTGATGATTTACTCTGCTTGTTTTCAAACCACCAAAACAGAAATTACTTTTTATTTAACTCAAATGGTTCTCGAGATAATATCATTTTTCTTCAAAATTTGTACTTAACATTTTTTGTCGTAATTTTTAGAAGTAACTGTAGTAGGCGGATCTCATGGAAAAATACAACTGACAGCAGTTGACATATCTAATAAGTTAGTAGAACTGTAAATTAAATCTTCGCTAATTTGAACGGTTTTTGTGCTATAATGTTGACTTTACAACAAAGAATTTATCTAATTCAATGTTACGGAACTGGGGAAGAGTGCTACAGAGTTGTTATTATAAAATTCAACAAAAAATACCCGGAAGTTACCATTTCAAGTTCCGGAGCAAAAAAACTTGGTGACCAAATTTCTTAAAACAGGATGCGTTTTAAACATTAAGAAGTCAAAGAAGTTGTTCAATGAAGACTTTGCTGCGCTTCAGTTCTGCCATTCATTCCGTAATAGTAGCTCCAAAGTTGTCTTTAAGAAGGCGGGCAATACTAACTGGGATAAGTAAATCTCATTTATAAAGAATATTTAAGGAGGACAATATTTTACCATTTAAACCACAATTTAGGCAAACTTTAGAAAATGGTGATGAAGCCAAACGTATGGGTTTTTGTTTAGAAATGGGCTACAGAGTTTTGGAATATTCAAATTTTCATAAATGAATTATGTTTTCCGATGAATCAACTTTTACAACTAACGCAGTCGTTTCGTCTCAACATTGCCGGTACTGGAGTTAGACGAATCCAAACTTCAGAATTTCTTGTCGTAGACAATATTTTAAAAAAGTTAATGTAAGGTGTGCGGTTTCGTACCATGGCCTTATTGGACCATATTTTTTTGATCAACATTTAAACCGTAATTCATGTGTGGAAATGTTGCAAAATTTTTTAACTGATGAACTGGATGAATTGCCGTTAAACTACCGAATGGAAATGTTTTACAAGCACGATGCTCGTTATGCCGGCATTGTTCGCCAGTGGCTCAATACAGAGTTCCATGATAACTGGATAGGAAGAGATGGTCCCATTTTATGGCCACCGAGAAGTCTTGATCTTACAATATTGGACTTTGATCTGTGGCGTCGTCTAAAACAAATTGTGTACAGTGAGCCATTAGACAATGATGAAGAGCAATTAATAAATAGGATACAAAATGCAGTCCAATCCCTATCAACCTTGGAAATAAGACGCAGTTTCAATGAATTTAGAGCTCGCATTGAAATCTGTGCTGACAAAAGGACGAGCGTTATTTGAATAGGAAATTATTAGTTTAGCTTTTTGACTTGAGCCCAATTTGTTTATTTTCTAGCAAGAAAATGATATTATCTCGAGAACCGTTCGAGTTAAATAAAAAGTAATATGTGTTTTGGGGGTTTGAAAACAGGTAGAGTAAATTATCAAGAGTGAAATTTTATGAGAAATCAAAAATAAAAAAAAATGGCCTCTTTTAAAGTCGATAATATACAGGTGTAACAAAAGGCAATTTTGCACAAGACAGCATTTTTACCGTGAAGTGTTACCAACAGTGCTGGAAACATTTTACCCAAAAAATAGATGTTGGTATAAATTTGGCGACTAGTATAATGCAGGTATGACAAAAGTCTTGCTAGTTTGAAATACCGGTTATGAAATTTACCATTAGCTAAATTTGAGTAGAAAAACAATTGCTATATAATAAATTTGCAAATATATGCCAATAGTTGTGCCAAATATAAAATTTATATTCTATGCAGAAAGTTATACAATATAGCGTGGATTAAAAATTATTTTAACCACGGCACTTTTGTGATCTTTAAAAGATAGTTTTTATGGAGTAATAGGAAAGGCGGGTCAGTAATTCCATTACATCTTTTTATAGCTATAAGTTATTACATTTCAAAAGTACAATATAAATAATAAAATGAAGTGGGAGCGGTATGTTGGAAAATAAAAATGCTTTCATTGTGTAATCTCAGTAGTTAATTTGTAGTTTCAATTTGGATCGTTTTATATGCATTTGAAATGCCTACTTGAAATACTTCATATTTATGTGCCAAATTGTAAAGCTTGTATATATTTACAGTATTATGCCTGTTAGAGAAATTGTATTTATTAAATGTTAATATACACTTTATTGAATTAGAAGTTTTATTTATATCTTTTTTAGTTTTATTGTATTATAAAATAATATATATGTATATATTATATATATATGCAATAATTTATGAAGCTTGTGAGCTAGCTGTATCACTTGGTAATGTTAAGGTAGTTGGTTCTCGCACAAGAGATAATAATTTTTCTAGTTTCATACACTGTAGCGTCCACTGGTCTAGATGTTGTTGTTTCTTGGGAGCTTTACATGGTATCCTTAAGTTTGGAGATAATTTTAGGGTTGTGACACATCCTCTATAATAAAAAATATTCAGTTACTTTAAAATTTCCTTGTGGACGGTGCGATATTTTTCCAGTTTTTTTTTTAAATAAAATTATATTATGTATAGGTAGGTACTTACTTATCATCCCCTACGATTATAATTGGGAGTTTGTGGTTGAAAGCAATTCTTGTCAGTTTATTTCTTCGTTTTGATACTACTGCTTGCACACAAATAGGTTTGTATTTATTGATATTTAGATCAAAAACATAAACTTTGCCTTCTGATGTTACTGCCGCGAAAACTGTAGATGAATACGGTGCCCATTTAACGTCCCCTACACTGTGTCCAACGTCGAATACAAATAATGGCTCCCTGAGAAATTGACAAATCAAGTTTTACATAGACGTAGGTAACTCGAACTTCAAATTTTGGTGAACTTACAGTTTGAGTGTAAGGATTTTAATTCAATCATAAATTTATTTTTGAAATCAAAGCACTTCAAAAAGGATGCAATAATATTATGGATATTGAAAAGGTACTAATAAATGAAATAACTCCGTCGGCAGTCAAAGACGGTTATTTAGTTGCATTAGTGCAAAATAATCTTATAAGGTCTTTAAAATGTGAAGATTCAAAAGATAAGACAATAGATTATCTGCATTTATTAGGCTTATTTTTTTTATTAAAAAAATAGACAAGAAATCTGTATAGGGACGATACTTACGGACGATTATCTTCCCAAACTTTAATCCTCCAATCTCCGCTGCATGAAATGAATATGTCATCATTGTATTTATTGAAATCTATTCTGTAAATGGGCATATGATGGGCTTTATACGTCATAAGGTACATTGAACTATAGTTAGTGCTGCATTTGTATATTATTCCCATCTCCGTTCCAACTAGATATATCAATTTTTGCTTCGGATGGAAGGTAATACAAGAAGCCGAACCTTAGTGAACAAAACATAAAGTTCATGTGAATTGAAAAAATAAAATAATTACCTTTAATTTTTACGAATGTTCCATCTGGACCAGGAACTGGGTCTTTATCCAAGTATAGCGTGGTCATTGTTGTTACTGATAGCTCGTTTTGCATAAGCACCCAATTGTTGATATTGCCGTCCGCACCGGCAGAATAAAAGTTCATTTCGCCATCTGGTAGATCCGGAGCCCACTTAACCTGTAATAAGTATTTGAGTATTTTGTCTCCACAACAATGTAAAAGAAATAACAATGACAGCAAAAAAAAAGAATTCTTTCACGAACCTCCCAAATAATTCCAACATGTTTATTCACAACGGCGTTGCTCTTGAAAGCAGGTTTTTTGCAGGTGGCTTGAACATTGAAAACCAATACATTTCCGTCAAATAAACCCACCACCACCATATAAGGGTACTTCGGATGTATGTCAACGCACATGGCTCCGGAACTCGTTAAACATGTGTGTTCAGGATATGAAGGATTTTTTATAGTGAAAAGACACACTGCGCCCTCATTAGAAGGTTTCATAAAATCCACTGGAGTATAAGGTGTTTAAGAAATATGAAGACTAAATTAGATGAAAACCTTACAAAATCCAAAGCAAACAGCAAACAAGTCGTAGTACCAAGGATTCCAACATATATCGGTGACAGTGTTTTTCTTAGTCTTTTCGTACACGAATTTCCACAATGGTAAAAGTGTGCCTTCTTCATCTCGGTATTCGTCTGAAGGATCTTCCCAATATCTGTAATCTATTTTAATATATATGGAAAAAACTTGTTCCAGAGAGAAAAGGCTCTTCATCACGGGCGGCTCGTAATTACGTCACTGGGGGGCTATTACAATGATCAAACTTCTTCGTATCACTTCGTAACATAGAAACATATTTTTCGAGAGCATATGAAGAGCTTCGATCATTGCCATAGCCCACCTTGTGACATAAGCACGAGCCGCCGGTGCTCTTCATAATATTTATATTTACCTTTAGCGATTTCATCGTAAGTGTTCTGATTTAGCATCCTTTCCAAAACTTTCCAACATTCCAATACTCTGCCCTGCACTGCTTCGCTAAGTTGGGCTCTACCGGATGCTTTTTTTGCTTCAGCAGTTGGATGTTTGGAAACAGGTGCTTTTTCTTTCTCTTTCCTTTCTCGCTCTCGCAATTTTTCCAGTTCTTGAGCTTCGTAGTCTTCTTGATAGGCGTCGTAGATGACCCATTGTAAGACGTTCGCCGAGAAGGTTGCCATCGGAGGAGGTGTGGTTTGCGTCTCTTGACACTAGAGTATTACTATTACAATGAAATAGGTCTAACCGAGTTAGATAATATAAAGTGACACAATAAGATGATATTGGTCTACCCACATTAACTTTGGAACGAAATTTACAAAATATATACATATATTGAATATATCAAACTAATTTCACCTCAAATCACCGACTGCGCATACTTACGTCACTGGGAGGCTATTGAAATATGACAATGATCGAACTTCTTTGTATAACTTCGCAACATAGAAATATATTTGACGAGAGCATATGAAGAACTTTAATCATTGTCATAGCCTTTCCTGTGACTTAAGCACGAGCCGCCGCTGCCTCAAATATTATTTCGATGTATTGCATCAAGTTTGAGGAGAGGTAACTATTATTGTTTTGTCATTACCCTGACTGGATTATTGTACGTCAAGGCGGCTCTTTCGCTGAAGTTGAACTGATTCGTAAGCTTCTTCTGGGGACCTTTCGGAACGGTGCTTTCGTCTCCTTCTTCCGCCTTGCCCTCCTCTTCGTGTTCCCCTCCCTCACCTTCGGGCTCTCCTTCTCCCTCTCCTTCGCCTTCTCCCTCTTCACCTTCATGCTCCTCACCTTCTTCACCTTCCACCTCGTGCTTCTCTTCGTCCGGAGTTTCTACTTCGCCTATGGTTTCCATTTGAGTAGAGATTTCATCTTCACCTTCTCTTTGGTCAAATGTAGCAGCTTCAATGAAAAAGCGACGATCAAAAATATTCCTTTTAATCTTATGTTTTAGTTGTGCCATAGATAAATTGATGGTTCATTCAATGTATTGTTTTTGGTCTCGATTTTAGATAGGTTTTTATTTTTGTCTGCGTACGCGCATATAAAATCCACTTAATTGGTGGAACGTAAATCGAAGCCGAACCTACTTTATCTACGATTGCAGTTTTTTTACACCCAAAAACATAAGGATCCAAGATATAGTTACGTACCTATCTATCGGTTTCATATGCGTGCTCATGACGTGTATAAAAATATTTCCAAATGTTTAAACCTTACCTCAGGGAAAATACAACTTCTTCTTCTTAATCTTAGGCCTTTGTACCGTTAGGTGTAAGGCGTGTAAATACAACTTCTTTTGGCCATAGTAAGAAAAATATTCTTTTATGTTATAGAATGAAAGAAGGTATTAGAAATATTTAAATTCCAGGTTATATTTTGAATATTATCAGCAATTTAAACTATTACACTATTAATAAATTTGATATTTAAAACTGCGTTTACGAACCGTCGACCTTTTTTCTGTAGAAACACGTGTGGGCAGCATATGCTATATTTAATTGATTTAATTGATCTGACAAACAACTTTCTTTTGTAATTTT